>VXAZ01009307.1:683407-895359 GCA_013399875.1 Gymnorhina tibicen | reverse complement strand
TCCCCCCCCCCCCCCAAGCCACAGCCAGAGCTTCCCCCCGCACCTCCAGGAAGTGACACCAACCCGAGCCCTCCGAGCTGTAGGAATCCCCCATGAAGCACACAAGGCCCAAGAAAGTTTGGGTTTTTTTTGCTGCAACGTGTTTATTATGTGCCAAAAACTACACCACAGCTTACTCCACGCGTCTGTAGGAGAGTGCAGTCTTGCCTGCATATACTACAATGAGGTAGAGACTTCACACACAGCTTCACAAAACCCCACAAAGAGCAGCTGGGATATGCAACAATGCAACATCAGCTCAGCAGGAAAGGAAAAAAAATAATCATAGTAAAGAGGGAGAAATTATGACACTGGTTCTTTGGCACACAGCTTCCGATAGAGGGGAAAGTAACAAAATAATAATAATCGGCATAATTAAAGGTCTCAAATCCCAGCAGCAGCATTTCAGTCGACTGCACTGATACTCCAAACATCTCGGGAAGGAAAGGAAAATTACTTGTCCCCTCTAAGAGAAAGGGCTCCCAGGAACCTTCATCGTCCACCAAAACGCAGCCCTTTTTTAGCTTGTTACAAAAGAAAAGGTAAGTCCTGTGACTTTGTGTGATTAAAAACCTCTATCAACCCCCCATAAGTGCAACTTAAAAAAGTGCAACAAACTATTTAAAACTATATACAGCAGCTCAGAGATCCTCATCCCATCCAGTTTCAAATCCAAAAACAAAAACAAAGCCCGGCCTGTCCCGTTGCAAACCCCTGGATTTACAACGTCCTGCCAGCAGCCCCCAGACACAAATTGCAATAATGTTAAAAGCTGCCAGGAAAGAAAAAATCTCTCATTTCAAACGACTTAAAAACTGTTTTTAAGAGTGTAAAAAGGAACTCGTAAAAACCCTCGAGCGTAAAATATGAAATATGATTTGGTTTAAATGAAGAGCAAAGTCTCCTTGTTGTTACAGTAAAAAACGCCAGCTGAACACCCAGGTCACACCATCCAGGTGGGGGTAAATGAATGGAAAGGCACTGTATGGCAACGGCAAAACAATGACCAATGAGACCTGCGCTCTCTCCACCAGTATTGCAAGGAATGTAAAAAAGCGCCTTTAAAAAATAAAAAAAACCAGGGCGGGGGCGCCTGCGGTGACGCCTCCGCGACACGTGGCCCTTGGTTGGTTGGGTTTATTCGTTTTCAATTTTTGCTTCTCGTCAGCAAACCAGGAACCAAAGTCTGGGAACTGCAGAATGGCTTGAGGGGCACTCCCCCCCTCAAAACACCCCCAAACAAACCCCAACAAAACTCACTGTGCATTAGTGCAGAAACAAAAAGACCAGCAAGTGCAAACATGAATGTAAGATTTTTGTTTTTTCCCCATCAGTCCTCAGGAAGAACGTTCCCAGCCGGGCCTGGCTCCGGCAGGCGCTGCTGCGCTCTCCTCGGGGCAGGTTCTCCCAGGACTCTGCCCGCGGCAGCCCCGCGCCCCGGCGGCCCCTTAGCTGGAGTCCCGGTTCTTCTGGTTGCGCATCAGCGGGCGGTGGTGGCGCAGGACCTCCATGGAGTGCTGCCAGTGCCAGCACGAGCGGCAGAAGTACTTGAAGCAGATCTGCGGGCAGAGCACAGGGGCGACGCTGGGGCGTCTCCAGCGGCAAAGGGACGCCGGCAGAGCCGCTCCTCCCCTCCTCTCCCTCCCTGCCCGGTTTCGAAGTCCCCATCAGCGCAGTGGATCCATGGGTCAGAGAGAGGGAATGCCAGTGATGCCGTGCAGGGCCTGTTGGGCCCAGCTTCCGTCTCCTGAACAGGTTTGAAACTCAAGAGCCTGGGCACTGGGGCAGCAGTTGGGCTCTGCCAGTGCTCCCGTCACTCCCACGGCATTCCTGCTCCTGCTCACATCCCATCCCAACTCTGCAGGAAGTTGCCAGAGCCCAGCGAAGCTCCTTTGCCTGCAGCGAGGTGAGGTCAGCCAGAGTTCCTTGTGCCTCAGGCAGCCCCAGGGGAATGGACCCCGACCCCAGCTCATCATGGCTCACAGAGCAGCAGCCTCCCCTCCCCTCAGGGGCACCAATCCATCCCACACTAGGCCCACACAGGGCTGGCACAGCAGCAGTGAACTGCAGCACCCCTGGCTCAAAGCCAGGTGAACACTGCCAGCCTGGGCCTCCTGGCAAGTACCAGAGTTGCCCTCCCCAGTAGGGCTGCACCTCCTCCAAAACAAGGCCACCCTCCCACCTGGGCCCCATCTTGCCCACTGGGTCAGTGTATATATCCCCACTGAGTCAGTGTATATATCCCCAAAACTGAGCAGCAGGGTCTGCTCCTCCTTGAGGAAACCCCTGAGCACAGGCTGCAGGAAAACTGGCCTTACCTGGTCTCTGCAGAAGAACGGGCCAGGCTGGGCATTGCACACTTGGCACATGGAGTCCTCCAGGTACGGGTCGATCTGAACCTGCAGGAGAACCAGGCAGTGGGGCATGGAGCAGCACCAGGCTGACTGCCCTCTCCCTGGGTGCCCCAAATCCATCCCCAGCAGCACCCCTGGGACTGGCAGAGCAGCAGCCTCACTTCCCCCTCTGCTTGAGCAGGAACATGGGGCACGCCGCACAAGCACTGGTGCTGCCAGCATCATGCCAGTACCACCCATCATGCAGACCCCTCCCTGGGCTGCCCCACCAGCCCCACTCACCTTCTTGGTAAACTTGGTGGTTTTGATCTCCACAAACGCAGCGGCCACAGCCTTCAGGTAACTGCGCTGGTTGTTGAAGGTGACACGGCCCGAGCCTGGAATGAGCCAGACCACAACCGTTAGAGAGGAACAGCAGAGATTGAGAGGGAACCGCTGCCAGCACCACCCCCTCCCCAGTGCTGCCCAGACAGGGAAGCAGCTTTGGCAGGAGATGGTATCTGGGGTCTGGGGGCTCTTCCTGCCTCCTTCCCCAGGCACCACATTCCCAGGAGCAGCAGGAGTGCTTCATGCTGCACCTGAAATAACACCGGTGCCGAGACAGCTCAGCAGCTTTCATTCCCAGCCTCCCCCTCACCCCAGAGCCTGGTGTTTTGCAGCCTCATTGCCAGCCAGCAGCATTCCCGCACCACTCGCTCCCAGCCAAGGTCTGTTCAGCTCCAGGACTGACACTGGCAGATCCCTGCAGCTCAGCCACAGCGCAAAGTGCCGCACAAAAACCCATCCGTTCTCCTCCTGAAGCACGGCACAGGACACAGGCAGGAGGGCCTGGATCCAGTTTGGGGTTACAGGAGATGCCTCAATCAGCACAACCAACCAGGGCACAGCTTAGTTACCAAAACTGAGCTCTGATTATTGTGACTTTAGGGCAGCTCCAAGGGTGGAAGTGCCACTGAGCTGCTGGGAGATGGATCTCACCTACTTGGAGCAACCTGGGCTCTGCATGCACCACTGGGGGTCAGGGATCTCAGAGGGCCAGCACAGGGACGTTCTGTAACAGCTCATCCACAGTCACACTGAGAATTCGCTTAAAGTCTCATACCCCCATTCCCACCCCCTTGAGACTGTCCCCCCTTAAAGGCACTTCAGGGGCTTTGCAGCACCACAGGCACATCCTAAACCTGGGCCTTGCCCAGAAAAGCCTGACTGCTGTCCAAGGACAGTGACAAGCAGTGACAGCCCTGGGCTACCAAGCTCTGACACCGTTACTGCCTGGCAACACCAGGAGATTCAGAGTCTCTCCAAGTTTGTGACTTGCTGCTGCAGCCTGAGCCTGGAAAGCTGGTCCTCAGGCACAGGCTGCGGGGTTTTTCCAACAGACCAGCAACCTCAGTGCTGTCCCCTGGCCCATGAGGCCTCCAGGGAGGTACACACGTCATGACATGCCATGTTTCAGCTCTGGTGACAAGAGCCCAAGAGTGGGAAGACGCACAGCTGTCTCTGCTCTGGGAATGGAAATGCAGCTACAGCAGCATCCAACAACCACTAACAGCACTGAACAAGGACAGAGAAACCTTCAGCAATGCCTAAAGGGATATTCAAAACTTCAGGCTGCTCTAGAACAATCCCGGACCTTCCAATTCCCAGGCACATCGGCTCTATCAGCCCTCCCCAGGGCCAGGAGATGAGAAGCACAGACTGCAGAAGAGGTCAGACAGCATCTGCTCCCCAAGCCTGGCACACCTGGGCAATCTTCCAACAGAAGGACAAGGCAAGGGCACAGCGCAGCCTCCTCAGAGCACGGTGTGGTCACCGCCAATCCCGCCGGAATCGCCACTTACCTATGGGATACTTGTGCTTGTCGGTGTCGATGCCAGCATAGACCACCCCTCCGAACAGGTCGTACATGACGGCTGCCAGGGCCTCTGCGTTGAGCATCCCGTGCAGGGCCCCCACGAACACCGTCTTGCTGGGGTCCAGCCGCTGCGAGGGGCTGCGCACGAAGTTGCTGTCGGCCAGCACCCACGGGATCACCTGCACCTGCAACCAGGAGCACCCCCGAACCTCAGACTTTGCCCTGAGCTGCAAATGGCATTTGTTATCTACTACTGCTCAGGGTCCACACCCATCCAGAGCTCCAGACACCTCCAGAGAACCCACAAGGGGACAAAACCAACTCTGCTTCCAACCAAACTGGAACCCAAGCCAGCAGTCCCTTGGGGGTGGCAGCCAGAGGACAACCCACACCCCTCCATCTGTATTTGTGGCCCAGTCAGGTACCTCCGAGCGCAGGGGCGTGACGTTGGAGGGGACCACGGGAATAACCACCCACTGCCAGCTCTGTCAGGAGCTCCCATCTGCTCTGCAGCTGATGGAGGGCTCTGGAGAGGAGAAGCTTCTGGCAGAACTACATCACTGAGCACGGAAGCACTGCCAATTGCCAGACAGCAGGAGAGCTGTCTGGAGCACAATCAGTTTGTGCCTGTCTAGATCAAGAGCTGCATCTCCATCCTGTAACTCCCTGAACACAGGCAGTTGTCCCTAATCTGAAGTCCCCCTTTCCCGTAAGCCCAAGCATAGCTCTGGCAGCCCCAGCACCCCCAGAGCACAGGTCAGCCAGCCAAGGCCATGCTGGAGAGCAGCCTGGGATCCAGAGTATCTGCCTGCTGAGTGTGAAAGTCATTTGTTCTGCAAGCAGAGCAGGCCTGACAAAGCACCTGAGGGATCCCAGTCTGTCTCTGCAAGCAAAGGTGTGATGGAAGCAGCACAGAACAGTCAAAATCCCTGTTTCCATGCTCTGTCCCAGCTAACTGAAGCCTGACGCCAGGGTCTGCCACCAACCCAGGAGCTCCAGCTTGGTTTGACACAAGCTGTTGTGAAGGACAAACACTGAGCTGACACATCCCTACCACAGGCACAGAGCAGTCAAAGCCAGCCAGGAGCCAGCATGCCCTTCAGCTGCTGTTCCAGCCCTGCTTTCCTTTCCTCCAGGAATCTCCTCTGCATCTCCTGCTGCCATGTCAGGCTGCTCTCACAGCTCTGCTCACCTCTTTGCAGCGCATCCTGCGGCTGGACATCTTGAAGTAGTACTCACTGAGCCCGTCGGGGCTCAGCAGGTCCTGGGAGCACGCTTGGAGCAGCGCACGCACCGACTTCTCTGACTCAAACACCAGGTAGACGTATCCTTTGGAGGGGAAGGGAAAGAAGCAGCTGTTAGAGCTGTGGTGGAGGAACAGATCATCCCAGTTTGCAGACATCCTCAAAATCACTCTTGGGTGTCACCTGAAGTATCTGTGTGGCAGCTCTTGCTGTTCCCAGCAGACTCTTATGTATAAGCCAAGCTGGGGAGAGCCCAAACCCAAGCATGGCATGAGGGGAAGGATGTCCAGGTGGTCCAGGGCCATGTGGGCCACTGTGTCATCCACAAACCACACCTAGATATGCCACGTGGGGCACCGTCAGCCTGGCCACAGTGAGGTCTGCAGGAAAATAGACCCTGCTTCGTATTTAGGATGGCCTGGCTCAAATAAAGTCCAGGGTTTTAAAGTCCCTTCCGTGGATGCCAGTACTCCACCTCACATTGCTCCGGTGACTGAATGTGCCATCAGGCACTACAGGGCCTCCAAAGCAGCCATTTCCTACCCTGTAACTAATTCCTGCTTACACAGTATGTCAGCCCAGCTGCACATGCTGGCAGTGGGACCAGCAGCTGTTCCGGAGCCACAGCCCTACACGGGGTTCCAGAAACACCTAGAGAAGGTTCCCCCAGCCCACAGGTCTTTCCAAGCCTGCTGTGGATGGGTGGGGACGCTGGGTTTGGGGTGCCAGTGCTCTGCAGCCCAGGTGCAGACCCAAGTGAGGGCAGGACGTTACCCCAGGTGCTCTGTACCATCCAGTCACCAGCATGCAGCTGTACCATCCCAGCATCCGTGCTGTAACATAGCATGGGAAAGAAGTAACCCTACCGTGTCGCTATTACCTTTAGGCATATTACCTTTGGGAGGACAGCGTGGGTGTTTGCCATCCTTACCGGGCCACTCCACACTCAGGGAGCCAAAAACACGGAAAGTGTTGATCAGCCCAGCTACAGACAGAAGGAGAGAGGTCAGTGTCCCCCACAAAAAGCTCCATCCTGCACCCTCCCAAAGCCAACACCCAAGGCCTTGGCATGGGGCCTCACCTTCCAGGGGCTGCTTACCTTCTGTAATGTCCCATGGTACTCCTCCCAGGAACACTTTGCAGGAGTAGACGGGGTTCTTGTAGTTTCGGGGAGGCAGCTGCCCACTCCAGGTGCAGGTTGCTTCATTCACAGCTTGGAGAAGACACCAGTAATACTCAGTACAGGATCATTTCCTTCCCATTCTCCCACAGGTCTCCCCATATTCCCCAACTACAGCCTGAGCAGAGCTGCACAGCCACAGGCAGCTGCCCAGACCCGCATGTTCTCTCAGCAGATAGAGCCAGAGTCAGGCTTGGACCTGGAGCAAGCTCTGCTGCAAACTCCATGTCCAGCCAGTGTCTGCACAGAGGCCACCTGCCCTCCCCCAAGTGCAGGACCATCCCCTGGACACCCCTCCCAACTCACCCGCCGCCTGCCGATGAAGCCGGGCTTCTCTTTCAATACTGAAGGGGTCTTCCGGAGAGTCCAGAAGATCCCAGGAAGGCCACGCAGATGCTCCAGGCCACCTTTTCGATGCACTGGCCGGGGAGGAAGTTACTGCAGCCAGGGCAGATTGATCTTGATCCAGCTGGGATCCCACTCCCATCTTCAGGGGGTCTCTTGACACCCCACTAAGAGGCAAGAAGGGCAGAGGAGGGGAGATGCGAAGGCTTGACTGCAAGAGAAAGCCACACTGAAATCCAGCTCCAAGTAAGAGCATATAATCCCAGAGCTGAGGTATCACCCTGGGGCCCTGCCCTTGCCCATGGCAGGAGAAGGAGGTCTCAGGGATCTCCTAAGACCCTCTGAGGCCTGGCAGAGGCAGGAAAGCAGCCACCCCAACACATCCCAGCACCCTGGGAAAGCCCTGGGCTATTCCCCACTGAACCCATGCCCATGATCAGCAGCAGGGATCATTAAAGCAGGAGGCACTTCACAGACCACCAAGCCAACAGCCACCCCTGGCTGTGCAGCCTCAAGGACAATGTCACCCCTGGTGAGCACCAGCCACCCCAGAAGGAGCCTCAGGCTCTGTGCTGTGCCCGCAGTGAGCAGGGCTCCATGAAGTGCCCTTGGGCTCTGCAGGCACCAGCTGGATCTCATCCTCACAGCCCAGCTCCAGGGCTGCCTGACCAGCGCGTGGGCACCGTGGACCACAGCCCCTCCCAGGGCAGGAGGAGGGAAAGCTCGGATTAATGGGGCAGCAGGGAGGCGAGACACTGCACAGCTCCGTGCCAGCCGCGCTGCGGATCCGTCCCTGCGCTGCCACGGCAGCCGCCCACGCCAGGGCCGTGCTGGGAGTCCTGCCCTTCACAAACAAGGCCAGCACAGAGCCCTGTGCCCTGCGCCGCCTGCCACCATCGCTGCCCGACTGCTGCAGCCTCTTAGCACATCCCAGTTCTCCGGGGGGGATCACAGCAGAATCAACCCCACATCCGGTCAGGTCTGACCTTCACACCCACCCCAACACAGGGGTCAAGGCCACCACAGCAGAGCCTGGAGCTGCTCCTGGCTTTATCCTCCTGTGCCAAGGCCAGGCCATGCAGCAGCACCCTGGAGCTGGCCAGGCAGGCTGTCCTGCTGGCACCCTGAGCTGCCACTTGCGCCCGCCACAGCCCTGGCAGAGCAGACTGGGGCAGCCAGACAGACTCACTTGCTCCCTGCCTTCCAAATTTAGCTGTGCTTTAGGGAATGGGAGCAGGCTAGACCCAGTTTGCTCTAGAAGAAACCGCCCTGAGATGGAGAAGTGCAGTCAGCAAATGGAAAGGGCAATGAAAGGCAGGGACAGCAGCTCCTGAGAAGTCAAGGCTGGATCAGCCACCCTGCTGGGATCAAGGCACAGACACCCCCCCTGCCACACACCAGCTCAAGCACTCAAGATCCCTCTGGGAGCTACTGTAACCCAGCAGGGCTGCAAGCACAGACCCAGAAGGCCAAAATATTAGCTTAGAAGAAAAATATATGAGGATACTGCTTGCTTGTGCTGAAGGACTGACTGCATGAGCAGCCTTTCTCCCAAACCCTGGGCTGTGCCAGTGTGGGCACAACAGCTCCCCGCAGCACTCCCTCCCATTCCTAAGCAGGCAGGGCTCTGGCTGGCAGCTCCACTCAGCTATTCCGCACTCCCCAAAAACACAGCGAGACCCCAGGGCCCAAACTTACAATCAAGTCTGAGAGGTGGTCAGAACCAGAGCTGAACCCACTGGTGTCCGAGTCCGAGGGGCTGCTGGAGCGCGAGTCCAGGAGGGAGCGGGAGTTCCTCAGCGACGGTGTGGAAAACTTTTCTGGCAGGTCTGAACCAATGGGGTCTAAAGGCAGAAAACCCAGCGGGGGCTTCCCCAGGACGTTCCCAAGAGGGTTACTCAGCATACTGAGAACTGCAACAGAGAGAGACAGAGTCTGTCAGAGCTGCAGCACATCACTGGTCCTTCCTCCTGGCTCCTGTGGCCCAGGAGGCCACCAGGCTCCTGTCAGCCCACAGGTGGCATGTCTGGGAGGCAACACCTCTGGTGTTTGCCATCAGTTGGGCCATGGTGCTGCAAAGAACCTGCAGCAGCCTGGTGTGGCTGACAAACATGAACGGTTACGAGACAGACTGGCCAGGAGAACCCAGTTCATCTGGGAGAAGTTCAGAGACCCCACATCCCAGATTATGGACCTCAGAGGTGCTCTGGGACAGGGCCCTCTGCCCCAGTCCATGCCACTCCCTGCCACTTGTGCTGGAGCAAGCTGGGGCTCAGCAAGCTCCCCAGGGATGGGGGCACACTCCAGTGGCAGGCACACCTGGCCCACCAGCAGGAATTTTCAGGCTCAGAGGTGGGACACTGCTCACATCAGCCCTGCCAGGAGCTGGCTGTGGGCAGACAGGAAGGTGCCAGCCCGGGCTGCTGACAGAGAGGCTTCGCTGTCCCCAGTGTGTGTTCACAGCAAGCCTGTCTGGTCAGGCCTCTGCCCCAGAGCCTGCAGACGAGGATGTGCCAGACTGCTTCCCTCACGCTGCAGGTTTTCCTCCCACTGAGGAGAATCCAGGAAAATGCCTCCCTACAAACAGAGCTGCTTCTGAGCGGAGGACCAGGCCACTCAAAGGTCATAAAGTCACATCCTGGTCACTGATGTGGGGGCAGCTACCACCCAGAAGGAGAAGGAACGCAGGGCAGGGATCCCACAGGGGCACAACACAATTCAGTCTATTCAAAAGGAGCAAGTCTCAGCAAGCTGAATGTGTACCCAAACCCAGTGAAAAGAGCAAAGCATTCAGAAATGGTTTTAATTATTCAGAGGCTGCAAAACAAGGCAGCTTGCCCTGAAGCTTTCAGGTTTCAGCAAAGCAAATTTGGGATCCACTTGAGATTCTCCAAGCCCTACCTGATCACAGCAAGCTGAACCACAAGGTTTTAACCCAGATTTTCAGCAACTCCTGTGCAGATGAGGATTAATAATCCAAACCACCACCCAAACCAGCAGAGTGACAACACCACTGTGCTCAAGTGCACCGCGGTCAGACACTAGGACAGCGCAGTGCCAGCACCAGGGAGAGCTGCTGAGCGCGACTGAGGCGGGATGATGGGATGTACCCATCCCAAGCTGCAATATCCAATGGCACACCTGCCGTGAAGCTGGCATCTCCAGCCTCGCGCTTGGGGGAAAAACCTCACCACACCAACAGAGACTTCACACAGGTACAGGTGGGTCCTTTACTTGAAGCATCTCCCTCAACTCAAGGCAGAGCCCTCAGCAAGAGTCACAACATCTTCCCACACTTGCAGAGCCTTATCCCTGCAAGATTCCCCTATTTCAGCTACATCACGGGACTAGGAACCCACCTCTGACCACACTGAGAAAGGGACCTCCTGCCCTGGGCTCTCCCCGACAGCAGCACCTGTGCTCACCCCCAGCCCTGCAGCCACAGGAAAATACTGGCCAGCCCAGCAGTCCTTACCTGGGCAGAGCCCGGGCAGCAGCAGCCCCGGGACCGAGGGAATGTGGCACAGCCAGGGAGGAGATGCTCCCACCTAGTCACAGCTCCAAGCTGGGCACAGCATCTCCCAGCCCCAGCAAGCCGCACTCCCTGCTCTGCCGACTTCTCTGAAGCCACGTGATGCGTTTAAAAATACAGCCGGCGTATTGTTCCGGGGAGACAGCTGAATCTGTCCGACAGGCTCCAAAATCTGATTAGTCACTAAACAGCACAAGAGGCAAAGCAAAGCAGCTGATCCCACAGCCCAAGCCTTGCTGCCAACAAATGCTCCCGCGCTGACACCCTCCTCCTCCTCCTCCCCAGCCAGTGAGGACCGTGGGTTTGGAATGCCAGCAGCCCTGTGCTGACCCCCAGCTGTGCAGCATTCCAGAGACCTGGAGCAGCTACCGCCAGGCAAACTGCTACTAGACAACGCTGTCCTGCCTCTCATCTCCCAGCTAGCAGAGATGCGGGACCAGAACTCCATCTGGGATGCAACAGCAAGAGTTTGGGGTTCATCGGGAGCTCCCAATGGCATTACAGGGTCCAGGTGCTCTGCCCCATTTATGTCACCCTCATCTCTGCCACCATGTACACATTTGTCCCAGGATTTCTCAGCTCTCACAGCAGCTACAAAACCAGTAAGGCCAGTATGAGCACATTCAAGTGTCAGGATTACTGGCCTTTAAATGGATCTACTGTCTGGGCATTTACCACCACACAAAGTCCTGCCAGCTTCAACTGCCCCAATCCTAACCTCGTGTCCTGGAAGCGCTGACATCCTGCTGTTAACACGGATGGATTCCATCCACTCCAGCAGCTCTGACAGCTCTGCACAGGCAGCACTTGATTACACACTCTGCAGGACACACTGAGCTTGTGGGAGACCCCACATCACGTCAGTGGGCCTGACTCAGCTTCACCTGGTACCGACAGCTGCTCACAGGGACACTGGGAGGAAAAGCCACAAGCCAAACACAGCATTTCCTTTTACCCTTGCTCAGTGACCAGGCTGTGTGTCCTGATGCCAGGCTGTGCAGGTAGCCTAGGAAACACCAGCATGAGACACCCAGACCTCATTCCTCAGCACCATCCCAAAGGCAGCCTATCCTAACTCCCTGCTCCAACCCACCAAACCCCTCCTGGGGAATGGGGCACAAGAGCCCAACACAGGCTGCCCGCCTGAAAAAAAGCCTTCAAAGCACTGGGGCCACAGTTCTTCCTGGGAAGTTGGCCTTGTCTCCCCTCCCAAGCAGCCAGCTCCCAAAAGGGAAAAATCATTCCCAACACACATGCAAGATGCATCAGCAATTCCTGGAGTCAAGAGCATCCATGGAAGTCCCAAAGTGAAAAAGCAAGTATCACGGAACTACTCAGGGCAAGAAAAGAACACGAGCGCAAAGAAGTATTTTTCACACCTAGAGGGGAAATTTTAACCGAGGGGTCAACATGGCTCCCATTCACCACTCACACACCAAGAGCTTCTGGAACTGTTCCTGCCTCTGCTCGGTGCAGCACGGGAGGCACACAGCAACGCTCCTCTGCAGGGGACAGCAGAACAGGAGCTTTTAATAGAAACTCGGCGCTGACTTTTGACTCACTGCTGCAGCTCTAACGCCTGACGCGGAGCCAGCGTGCTCCGCTCCATCTCCGGGCACGCCAGCCCAGCACTGGCGGGTTCGAGCCCTGTGGAACGGCCGTGACACTGCATGGCACTGCCAGGTCCTGGCCATGCAGGCCATGCTCTGAAAAAGGAGCATTTTTCAAACTACTCCTCTGCCTTAGCTGAGCTTTCCCTAGTAACCACTGTTTGGATACACCTTTATTCCTGCATCATCCCAAGGCCCCTGAAGATGCCCAAGGGAGCACACACAAGACTCTCGGACCCATCATACCCGAGCCAGACACTTGACAGAAACAAACACCTGCACTGATCCCACTGAGGTGGTTTCAACTCTACCTGTAGACCCCAAATTATCCTTTAAATCCTATTACCAACCACTTGAACTACTGCATTTATTGTGAGTTTACCCTGTCTCAAGCAGATCCACCAGCACAAGCTGCAACTCAGAGCACACCTTGGCAAAGTGCCCCAACAGCAAAGGTGTCCAATCCAAGCACTGAGAACAGCTTTTACTATTCCACCCACTGGTTAAGACACGCAATTTAAGACTTCCAGCACCTGCCCAGGACCTCGGAGCACACAGTTCTTCCCTGCACACCGTAATTTACAGCTGTTTGATATGTAGACCTTCCTGGTAGCTTTGCCCACACCCATTTTGTAAGAGATGAATGTAAAGATGAACCCCAAGGATTGCAGTCCTGGCAGCTCAGGGAAAGACAGGCTCTGGGAAAATAACCACTATGCTGATGGCAAATGACACTTGATTGCCTTGGATAACACCTTAAGAGCAACAGAATCATTTTGGTTGGAAATGATCTCCAATATAGAGTTCAACCTTTGACCAATCGCCACCTTGCCAGCTAGACCAGAGCACCAAGTGCCACATCCAGACATTTCACATGGCACATCCACCGAGTTTACTCCTGATGGATAGAGCTGACCAGAACCTCAGCCACCTCCACAGTGCCCTTTGAAAAAAATGCTTCAGCTCAGCTCTGTGGGAGCCCACCCAGACAACAGCATATGAGGTCAGTGCTGATGCTCTTCACTCCCTTGTGCACCAGCTTAGTCAAATTATCCAGAAACTGAGTCTTGCTCAGGGCAAAAATCCCTCTCATCCAGCAGCTGCCCAGGTCCTTCCACTCAAGTTCTTTCTCCACACTCAGAACATCAGTGGGAGCTCCCCTATGGCCGGGAACAGCATTTGCCACAGGGCTGCACCCCTCGGAGCCTGGAGACACATAGAGAGTGGGCCAAGGAACTCCTGTTGCAGGAGCAGTGTGCCAGGCCTGGTCCTTGAGCTGCCAGCCACATCTGGCACCCACGAGCTCCGTGCGCAGGCAGCTCGACACCACACTGGCTGCAGCCCCAGGGCCAGGGGAGCACGTACACCTTTGGAAGTTATGCTCTGGAGATGTGTTCTAGCCTTTAAAACCTCACTACAGGGCTGGTAAAAGCCTACTTTGAAGAGTCCAGGACTTGTCTGAGCAAGGCCTTCAGAGGGTGACCTCTTCAGGCTGGCACCCCCAGCACGGTTGGGCAGAGGGACACCGGTGTCTCCAGAAGTTTATCTGCTCGGAGATCACTCAGCACAAGAAGGACGGCAAGTTGCTAAAACCTCCTCTGCATCCACCAACTACTACACAGGCTGGAAGTCCACCCTTCTGCCTGGATCTCCCCACAGAGATCAACAGGAATGCTCTTACCAGGAGAAATAAGGCAGAAGAGCCAGGTTTCGGTGACACCTGCCATGCCCAGAGGCTGCAGCACCATATACACATTTGGGGCAGGGCAGCAGAGGAGAGAAGCAGTGTGACTGAGGCCCTGGAGACTGAATACAGTGCACTTTCTTTTGTCATGCATCAAATAAGCTTGTAAAGTTTAAAAAAAAAAAAAGCTAATGTCCTAAACAATAGCCTGCTGCAATTCCAGAAAAACAGCTCGTCTGCAGTTTTTACCACCCAGCCAAGCTCTGCCCTGGTGGGGTGGGAGCAAGCTGAATGTTTTAGTCAGCCAAAAAGCAGCACCTCCTACAGACACTGAGAAACTCCATAGCAAGAGAAACATCTGCATGTCTGAAAAACAAATGGGCACCTCCACCACCTCCTACAGCTGTAGCTCAGCAGTGACACAGCCAGACATGTTGCCAGGGTGAACCTACCCTCCTCACACACAAGCACCAAGCAGCTCAAAGCTCATGACAGGGAAGGGGTGACCAACATTCCAGTCTAATTCTAAATTTTAGCATTTCTTGCCTGCAGCCGTGGGACCTGGAGCTGCCTGCTAGGAGCCCACACAGGGACATTGACTGAACCACAGCCAGCAGCAGCTGCAGTGGCAGATGTGGGGTTGGGGCACACAGGACAGGGACAGGCTTTGCTTGGCACAGGGAAGGCAGACACTGGATTCTCCCTATTTACCAAACTCTTACAGGTGCACAATAAAACCAAGGAAAAGCTGCAACAAGAGCAGTGGCACAAGAATTTCTTCCTCTTAAGTGGAGCAGCCATGGGACAAGGCCCAGAGGTGGAGAGGAACTGTGTCCTCAGACCCTTGGAGCTCACCGGAGCAGCACACCGGACACCTCCAGAGGATCTACCCAGCTCAAATCTTCCCAATTTCATTATATTCCCATTACTCCACTGAAAAAAACTGTCACTGCTGTTATGAGAGGAGCCACACAAAGTCCAAGGCACACGATCCTCCCCAGGCTGTATCACCACAGAAGTCCCAGTAATCTTGAGCCAACTACCAGCTCTGGAGAAAAGCAGCTCCCAGAACTGCAGATGCAATCAAACCAGCAGCAAGCATCATCTAAATAGGACCTACAGCATAGCCCATTTTTTTTCTGAACTACAAAAGAGGCACCTCTGCCCTCACAGATACTTCATTTGGGGCGAAGAAGAACTGAGGATATTCGGGCAGCTATTTCTGGTTTGCTAAGAAGGGGGCAGGGGAATAAAAAAAAGGCAGCATGATCCCACAGCTGAACCACAGAATTAGAGTCAGGACACCTGAGGTCTATTCTTGGTTCTGGCACCAACATGGTAAGTCACTTGCCCTGAAAAATGGAAACAGCAGCATAACTGGGAACACGCAAAAGATTATTGCATTAACATCTGAGAGCACTGGTCCTCCGCCGGCACCGAGAGCAGGGCCCGGCTGACAACAAGGCTCACAGCTTCCCGAGGCAGGGAATTTACTCCTGTGTGTTTCTAGGAAGGGAAAACAGCTGCCCAAGGTAAATATAAAAATCAGAAAAGACAGCTAAAATGCAATTCAGGATTACAAGTGCCCAGGTAATTGCATTCGCTAAGCAGACTGCCACAACCACAGCTGTCTTTAAAAAGATCAGAACACTGAAGTACAGCAGGTTTTAACATGTATCAGTCCCAGGGAGATTTAAAAGCCAACATATTCGGGTCAAATTCTGCACAACAAGCTTCAGCTTTGCAAGCCTCAAGAACAAACACTTCTATATTTAAGTACCAAACTCCTCTCAATTATCTGCCGCAACATCTAGGGTGCAAACTCAGCTGTGTGTGTTACCTGATGTGATAATAAGGGTGACTCATCCTCAGCTGCATCACACTTTGGGGGTGTCAAGGCCAGGACACCACCTTTAGAAGGGGGGCTCTCTGAAGGGGAGCAGGCTGTTGGCAAGACCCCTCTGCAGGCTGCCGTGAAGGAAGAACGACTGAAGAAAAAGAGACTTTAGTCCCAAACTCAATTTTCTTTGGGAAATGACGCACAAGCCTTGCCGAGGCCTTCAGCTGGCACAGAGCCACTGCTAGACTGGCACTCCCAAACCCCACCAGTGATGCCTGCGGGTTCCCAGTTACCTTCCAGAGGTCTGCACCCCTTAGCATCACAGCTTGGGAGTTTGCCCCACCTTCCCTCCGCACTCTTGGGAAGAAAACCAGGCAGAGGGGCAAGGAGGGAGCCGGCACATCCCCGCGGCCATCTCAAATGCGTGGCAGCAGCTGCCGTGCCCGAGAGCAGCCTCTGCGCTGGCAGCAGCGCAGACAGCACCTGTGATTCAGCTGGTTTGCCATCGCCTGAGGGACCAGGCATAGTGGGAGTGAGCTTGGAGACGTGGACAGAAGGTGCAACCCTGGCTGGAGATGCCGTGCCCAATGCCCCAGCCCTCCAGCAGCACCACTCAGCCTCTGTGCAGTGACAGCTCAAGGACCACAGCACCCTTTGGAAGGGGAACATTTCCCAGCCAGCTCGGGGGAGGTGCCCACTCAAAAGGCTGTTTTTGTGGGAACACCAGGGCAGAATTAGTTTCTGGAGCCCCTTGGGCTACATTATTTCTGCCACCCTCCAGCAGCTTTCCTGCCCTGCTCTGAGCAAGGGTAGGACTGAATAACCTCAAGAGGGCCCTTCCAACTGGAGTTACCCTAAAAAACCCCAGCCTGCCTAAGAGTACTGCAGAGGGCCCACAAGCCTTCTTACAGCAGCGCCACACACAGTTCCCAGTGAAAGTCAGCTGGAGGGACTTCAGCTGTGCTGAAAGGCCAGATGCTCTCCACCAGCTCCTTGGCCTGGCCCTAGTGACAGTGGAATGACAGGTCACCCCACAATGTCACACAGCATGGCCTGGTGATCACTGCACCCCGGTACCACACAGCACCAGGGACAAACTCAGGCCCAAGGCAGCAGGGGATGCTGAATTCTGAGCCTGTCCCACCAGAGTTGGGGAAGGGGAACAGCGGGCACCCCCTCTGCTACAGGCACACTGGGACAGCAGGTCCAAAAGCTGCTCCCTACCCAGCTCTACGTGGAAGCACTCGGGCCAGCACGTGCTGGGGAGTTTGCAGTGAAGGCACCAAGTCAAAAACACATTCAAGGCCTCTTCTAGAGAGCTCCCATGCTCCTGATGGAGCTGCAGCAGAGCCTTTTGAGTCAGCTCTGCCCAGCAAGGAATCATCACATCCACTGCTTAGACACACAGCAGTGTAAGGGCTGGAGGAAAACCTCATCTCTCATTTGATTGGTGCAATCTTGGGGGTGAATCTTACCCCAGGCCAGGGCTTGCACACACTAAACCACCCTCCCTGCTGCTACCTCCAATATCAATCACGGGAAAGACTAAGCCAGGAATTGCCTGGGGCAGTTCAGACCCACCAAACAGCAGCTCCAGTGCTCTCCTTGGAAGGGAACATGCCTGTTGAGGCTCACTTCCAGAGTGAGCCAAGAGAAATATTCTCCAAACCACTGCTGGACACTGCCACAGGGCTGCTCCAGAGGCCACAATCAAACACCCCTCCCTGACAGAAGTCAAGGGGAGGGTTTTGGGTGGTACATGCCTGCTCCCACAAGCTGCCTCCAGCACAGGACTGGAGCTGCCCTGACCCACTTCAGTTCTGGCTGGATACAAGCAGAGATGCTGGTTGGGTTCCTGTTCCAGTTACTCCTCTATTTGCATCTTCTGTTTTACAGCATCAGTGCAGATAAAAATAAATCTGTTTTAAGAGAAGCTGCTCAAATGGAAGCTTTAGGAGTTGTATTAAGAGCAACTTCCATTAGAAAACAATTGCAAGCTCAGGTTTGATACTTCTTTTACTTATTTGATACATATTTTATTCTGTTATGGATCAAATACCGCTGCCACGTGAGCAGCATGCAGCTATTAAGTGCTTCCCTGCTTCCCACTCCCCAGCATGGCTGGCTGGAGCCAAGCACTGAGGAATCAGCCCACAGAGCATGAGCAGCTCTTATGGAAACACGTTCAAGGAACAAGTGCCCATTAAGTACCCGCATCAAGTAAGTCCTTTGAAAAGCCCTACAAGCACTAAGATAGCACAAGCTTTTAGTAAGGTTGTCTTGGGTACTCCTGGAATACCAGCACCGAGCAGGAGACCAGGAGAGTCAAACTAACTCCCAGCTTTGGGCCCTTATCCACAACCTTCACACAGGAAGCACCATCTCATCTGCGCTTCCATTAACCGCACGCTGAACATCAGCAAGCTGCTCCCAAAGAACCAGGCTGCTGGGAAAGCCTGTCCTCCTTTCAAGGGAACAAAGGACACCAAGAACATGTAATTCAGGACCCCCACCAAAACTCTGGATACTTATTTTCCTGAACCAGGCACAGGTCCAAGGTCAGCAGGAGTGGCTCTTCCCTCCTCATCCCAGGAGCCACACCACCAACAGCACGAAGGAACCTTTTACTGAGTTTTCTAGGCATACTTGGGCTGAGATGGGAGCAAGTCTCACTCAGGTGTTCTCCCCCCACACCCAAAACACCCCTTTCACTACAGAGCAAGAAAAATCACCCTTGGATACTCTGATGCCAACCTAGTGCTGTCCAGACATTGAGCTCTCCATCAGGATGAGCCTCTGAAATCTTCCTCTAACATAAGGAGAAGGATTTACACACAGCCAAGCAGGAATACATAGGAGCTGAGGGCACACCTAGGTCTTCTGAAGCCACTTGTCCGAAAGACAGCAGGAAAAACAGGAGGGAGAGACCCGGCCATGCACAAGGGAGAGCTCTATGGAGCTTGGCATGAGTTAGCTGAGCAGCAAATTAAACAGATGGAAAACTGGGGACCCAAATCCTCTGCCCCAAGCTCTGCATCCAAGCACTCAAACCAGCAGCTCGAGGAAAGCCAGTGACTGCCATGCTGCATTTATTAACAGCCACCCCAGGCCGAGCAGCAACTCTCCCCTGGGGGGCTCAGGTGCCCTCCACCACACACAGCATTTGAGGACACTCTGTAAACAGCCTGACCTCAGGTAGCAACTTATGAATCCCTCCTGCTGTCATCAAGAAGAAAGGCAAGGAGTCCATAACAACCGTTCTTCCTGTGCAACAGGTCTTTTCTTTCATCCTTCAGACAGGGTTTTGCCTTGAAGACTTCAGAGAGATTCGTGCTCTGAGGCCTCCGCTATCTGCCAGGCAACGCACAACAGACTGCCCACAGCTCCAGCCTGGCAGATTTTAAGCAACTACAGATAAGCAAGCTTATTGCAAAAATTAATTGCTGTGTTCTGAGAAGCAGAAGCGCCAAGGGCCGAGAAGATTCAGCAGCATTTTCCTGCCATGGGCCATTTCCCCAGAACCAGAGTGACAGGAGCTGCAACCTTGCAGGCTGGAGAATGAGACAGCAGCAGCCACCCCGCAGAGGGCACAGATGAGGCTGGAGCTGCAGTCTCAAGAGCAAATCCAAGGAAAAGCTCAAATCTGTTGCTGCACCAGCAGCTTTAGGGTCACACAACTTGCAGAGAGGCAGATACAGCAAGGTGCTCCACCAGACACCATCAGGAAGAGCTCGCCTGCTGGGCTCACCTAGAGAAGCCAACATCCTTCTCCAGAAGACCTGATCCTGCTAAAAACACTCTCAGGTTAGCACTGCAGACTTCACATTAGCAGACTGGTTTTAGGATGATATCCCCAGTGGGCAAGTCTGCTGTCCCACATAGGGACAGCTCCCAATGTAGGGCAGGACAGACCAGCCAGACCAAGCAGCTGGCACGCAGGCTGAAAGCCAGGCAGGGAGACCCAAAATCTGCACACGGATCTGCTGTGCACTGCTGTTCTCCAGGCAAAAATTGGATCGAGACCCCATTTGCTTGCGCCCCTTGAGAAACAGGGCAGTGAAGGTAAAGGATACCATCAAGGGCAGTCCCACCTCGCTGCCTCTTAACCCCTCCTTGCCTCTGAACTCTGAGATATCTACACACGTGTCCGCCTACTGTGAGGATAAACACATACAGCCAGGAATGGCAGGACTGCAAGTGTTCAAGGCCAGTTTCCTGCAGAAGTCCCTCCCCAGGCCACAGAGCAGGTTGCTGGGACTCGCTGAAGTATTTCCAGCCTGACACATCTAGTGGCAGCAGAGGGTTTGAGACGCTTTGCCTGCTGTGAGACAGCAGTTCAATCCTACAGCCAGGAAGTGCCAGCAGCTCGAGCCCGCAGCAGCCACTGCCTCCAGAGAGCCTCTCCAGGCACCAGGGGCCAGCAGTGCCCCTGGCATGCTCCCCTAGGGCTCAGCACATGCCCTTGGTGCATTACAGGGCGGGTGCAGAAGGAAAACTCCTCACAAATAACCCTGTCTGGGTGCAAGGGGCTCAGTGGCTCTTCAGGAACAGGGGATGTAGGCAGGATTGGGGCATACAAACCAGCCCCACTGCTCTCCGACCTATAATCAGCAGGCATCTGCTCCTACTGCACCAAGCTGTGTGGTGACAACGCCCTGGGAGCACAAGGTGACACCAGAAGGCTTTGCAGCCAAAGGTCCTTCCCAGGCTGAGGAAGCTCCGTGCTGGCAGGGACTATGCAGAGGAGAGGAGGTCCCAGCTCATCAGTACTCAAGCACAGCACTGCAGGGGACCACATCAGCAATATTTTTAGCCTGATTGTTAGCTTTTTTTGTTGCATTTCCACCCTTCCAGCCACCTCCCTGTGGGTCCGCACAGCTGAGTCACTGCTGGAACCTTCCAAACGCTTGGGTGCCAGCGGCACAACAGCTTTGCTTGGCAGTGCCAGCCCTCCCCCGTGCCCAGCCACAGCCCAGCACTGCCGCAGCCTCACCTGCCCGCAGGACACCCCAACCCTGCAGGCTGGGCCAGCTGCAGCCTCCTAGGCCTCAGCAGCACTCAGACACAGCAGCATCCTCTCCATATCCTCTCTCTTTCCATCACAGCACGGACAGGCCACCTGGAAGCACCAGCACCTGCCAGCACCTCGGATCCACACGGCTTTCAGACACAGGACAATTCTCTGCCACCCAGAGTGCTCCACAGCCTTTCAGAAGGCGCTCCTGAACTACAAGCTCTCTGTTGCCAAGGAGCTCCACTGCCACTCCAGGGCCCTGAGGAACGGCTAAGGCCCCACAGAGATGGGAGGTGTGGGTGGCTGAAGCAATACAAAGTTGTGCACAGGATCAGCCTTCCACCTCCCCAGCCAGCACACACCATCCTCACAGCTCTCAGAGTGGGAGAGTAACAGCAGCCCAGACCATGGAGCACTCCTGGTCCAGCTGCTGCTCACCTGGGAAGGGAGTGTGGGGGTGAGAGGGAGAATATTGTCTCAGGACCACAACACCCCCAGCCACAGGGCACTGGACCCTCCACACAGCCACCGAAGGCCAGAGGCTGCTCAGTACAAGCAGTACAGCTGCATTTGGGCAGGAACACCAGGAGTGAGAAGTGAGGAAACCAGCCTCTCCAGAGAGCACTGGGTGCCATCTTCCACCAGCTGTTACCACACTTGTCACAACCACCCAGTGGGCACAGATCATTGGAGCCAGGGCTGTGCCTGAGGCAAGATCCTTTCCACAGCTCTTCCCAGGCCTCTGCGGCAGGCAGGAGCTCCAGCACAATGCACTGCAGTCAGTGGGGGCACCTGACACCAGATACACCCTCTGTGAGCAGGGAGGTCACCAGAGCACCTTCAAATCCTCTCCAACTCAAGCTCCCTCCTGAAACCAGCAGCCCTTCCACCCCCTTGGCAGTAAACTCCCACCACCAGCACGGCCGTGCCAGCCCCACCACCCAACCTGCGAGGCGCAGAGCCCGCCCCGGGCTCATGCCAGCACTGCTCGCCTGCCTGCCGGAGCGCTGCGGAGACATTCACACCTCTGCCAAGGCAGGCTGGCAGAGCTCTGGAGATGGCTACAGAGGAGCAGGTGGAGCCGGGACATCCGCACCGAGCGGCCGTCTCCACGTGCAACAGCCTCGTTCCGCAGCGCACTGCGCGCCAAGCCCAGCACCAGGGCTCTGAGCAGCAGGGTCACTCTGGGGGATGTCACCTGCTCCAAGCGTGCTCTTCCTCCATTAAAGCCCCTGTGACACAGGGACCGGCAGGGCTCCAGTCTGCCAGCAGCCAGAAGGGGCTCAGAGCAGAGCTCTGAGGCACCTGGCCAGCCCACTGCACACTAACAACTTGTCTCTCCTTCCTCCTTCAAGGTCTCAGCTGGCAACGAAAGTACAGGCAGGAGTGTGTGGTATTCCCTGGTTCATTAGGGGAAGCCCACAGGACCATGTGGAGGTTTGCTCACTGGAGCAGAGCAAGGCTTAATAATGCTACTGCAGCCGGGCTGCAGGCAGACCCCAAGTGCTCATGCCAGGCCCCACATGCCAAGTCTTGTGGAAATTAGATGCAGAAACTCGAGTGATCTGTGCAGATTGAGCTGTTCAAACTCTGCTACCCCCACTAGTGCTTTGGTTTTTTTTTTTGCTGTTTTACAACTCATGCAGCAACTCAGGGCTGTGTCCCAGAAGCTCTTCCTATGCTCAGGACAGCATCCCTCGCCCCTCCAAACATCTACATGGGCAAACCCTGCTGCCCAGCCCTCCCCCCCCCACCCTCAAAGCTATCTATATTCCTGTCAGCACCAACTCCATGCCTGGGGCCTCTGTGTCACCCAAGTCTGCGCAGCGATGCACTCCCCTTTTAACAAAGCAGCAGCGTGCTGCTATAAAGGGATGAGTTTCTGTAGCAACCAGGCTGTACTTGTACAAACTCTGCCAAAGCACTAGATCTTTCCACGGACTGATACTTGAACGAACACACCACCGTTTGTGAAACTGGTTTTTACACGCCTCAAAGGCTAGCAAGTGAACTCTCCCCTGTTTTACCCCTCTGCTCCCACACCAGGCCGAGAGGATGCTGTAAGTTTGTGCACGCAGCACCCCTTTCTCCTGGGATTTTACAGGGAAGGCTGGGCGTCTCAAACAGTTAACTGGACCCCACACATCACTCCAGGGGAGGCACCCAGCACCCCAGGAATTCCCCAGCCAATTCCAGCTGCAAAAGCAGACTGGAGAGGATTGAGGGGGAAGGGCACACCAGCCAGCAGTGCGTGGCTGCAAGCCCACACCCTGCCCATCACGTAGGTTTGTGCTGGACCAGAAGAGTTAAAACAAGAAGCCATTCTACTGCATCTCCTGCAGCCCACTGCCAGGCACAGCCCGCTATTTCTAGTTGAGCGTGGGAGGGGAGAAGGATCCCTCCAAGTCTCCCACCCAGCCGGCGAGCTGTTGGCTGAAGTTGTCGGGTGCCGGCTGTACCACACCCCATGGCAGAGTTGGGCGAGCGGAGCTGCTGGGACTTTGGCAGCCGGGCACAGGGGGCCCTCTGCAAGCACACCCCCCCCCGCACCTGCAGAGCTGCCTGCCACCAGGGATTTCCTCAGGCTGCCAGAGCGAAGTTCAGCCTCACTCCTACCCAGCATGTTCAGCCTCCTGACACCACACCCCCCACCCACTCCCTCCAAACACAGCAAGAGGATTTCTCCTCTCCTGGTGAGGTTATTCCTCCAGCAGCATTACAGCTCTGAGCAAAACAACCCCAGGCACTTCTCATCTGCAGTGAGCTGACAGCAGAGCAGAGGGGGCTGTGGCAGAAGCAGCCACAGCCTCCCCAACTCAGCTGTCACGTTACACAAGCACCGCGGGTCGAGAAGCCCCCATCAGCCCCCACCAGCACCCTGTTACACAAGCACATCGCTCCACGTTAGCTTGAAACCAGCCAGAAACATACACAGAATCCAACAACTGTTGCTGCATGTGTCAGCAGACTCACCGGACTGTGTGCTGGTTTGTGCTGCAGCATCAGAGTCCTGGGTGCTCCAGGGTCTGTCCCACCCTGTCAGGTTGAGGGACTGCAGGCCAAGGCACAGATCGTTGGTGTCTGGGAGGCCACGGGAAGACTCTTGCGTGGATGTAGGGAAGAGCATCCTGCTTGCCACTGCTTCTTCAGAGTCCTGGATGTCTGCTCAGATGGAGAACAAACAGAAGCTTGAGAGTTCAGGGCTGCTTTTTTCTTTTTAAAGCAGGAGTTTTCCAAAGCGTTAAGCCCCGAGCCAGGTCTCGTGCCGCTCTGAAGCCACGGCTCCTGCAACCAGCAGTTGCACCCCAAAAGGGAGGGCTACCATATGTCCAGAATCCAGCCCCCCACCCCCCTCGGCCCCTCCACCTTCCTATCCCGTCTGCATTACTGACTGGGTCAGCATGTGACCAGGCTGCTGATGCTTACTGTGCTGACAGTGACGTCACTCAGCCATGCAAGAGAACTGCATCAGCTCTTACAAAATAAAGGTAAGAAGAAAGGATAAGATTTCCCCTGACAGACAAGACGGTAGCAGGAGGAAAGAGGAGCAGTTCCAGTAAATCAGGGGAGGCAGGCAGCACAAAGCAGGGCTCCTCAGCACAGCAGACACCAGGCTGGAGGCAGCAAACCCCCCCCAGCAACGACGAGAGCAGCAGCGACAGAGCACAGTTAGTTTTAGTGCTACCCAGCTCTCCTGTCCCCGCCTCCCTCCACCCACAAAACCCAAAAACACTTTAGTCCTGGCCAGCCTCCAGCTGCTGGCTCCGATTCAGAGCCGATGCAAAGCTTCGCAATTCTGCTGGCATAATCTGTTTGGTTGAGCCTGGCCACTGTGCCTCTCACTGACTCGGCATTGTTTACCCCTCAGTAACAAGAATAACCTTCAACCCCCACTACCCGGGGAGCAGCCCATTATCTCTGGTCCAGCCCGAGTGGGCACATCCCATTGGTACAGGAGGAAGAGAACCGAGCAGACCCATTTCACATCAGGAATTTTTCATGGCCTGTTTACCTTCCGCCCGCCTGGTCCCCCCATTCCCAGCCCTCCCCTCCCCTGCAGGGTGTTCACAAGCCTACGGTACTGGAGACGCCGGATTCTCGCCTTGGTTTAAGCCCGTGCCAACAGCCTAAGGAAACACAGCAGGTTCATAGTCTGAGAATTCCAGTTTAACGCAGGGATCTGGGGGCTGGTGAAACCACAAGATGCTCAGCTGTGCTACCCGAAATCTGAGTCAGAGGGCATTTATAAGCCAACTCCCAAGCAGCAGCAGCTGTCTCCTCCTCCTCCCCCTGCCCCCACAGCCTCCCACTGTGCCATCAGATGTACACCTCGCTCCACACACCACTCCCGGCTCTTCCGCGGGCACTGCAGTCGCTCCAGCCTGTCACGTTATCCCTCACGTGCAGCCCCAGCCATCCCAGACAGCCCGACAGCATTCCTGGCCTCCTTTTCCACATCCACATCCCGTGCCACTCGGATGCCCGTGAGCAAAGCCCAGGCACAGGCTGGTGGCAGCTGGGTAACCTACGTGTGACACAGGCTGCTGCTGCCACCACCAGAGGAGGGACCCTTGCCTTCGCCCCATGGCAATCTGGGAGCACCAGCATCCCCAGACCCCAGTGAGGGGACTGTGGCACCGCAGGCAGGAGATCAGAGCAGCTAAAACCATAACCTGCCGGCAACGCGTCACCTTCCCTCCTCCCAGCTGCAGCCTCCTCCACGGCACTCCACCAGGATAGCATCCACCGGGGTGTTTCCTACTCCTAGTAGTACTAGTACAAGCTGTAGTGCCAATTCAGTCACATTACTACCAAGCACCTGTAACAGCATCTATTCCTCCGACAGCACCACGCTGCATCTCCAGCACGTTATTTCACCGCATGAATTCTTCCCAGATAGTTTTTTGATTGCTTGTTTTGGACATCTCTAACATAGGGAGGAGAGGATCAAGGCACAGTGCTCAGCCAACTCAGTTCCCACAGCAACCATAACTTGTCCATATGAATATGTAACATTCCTGCCTTTATGAAAATGCACAAGTGCTGTGCACAGATCCCTGGCAGCAGGAGACTCCCTTCCCTTTGGGGACCAGGGATCTTGCTAGGTCTCAAAAGAATAATTCCCACCCAGCTTCATCTTCTGGGAAGCATGGACATAGAGTAGTGACACACAGCACAACTTGAATCCCAACAGCTTGGATGAAACCCATGACTGAAGAAATAAGGAAAACAGGGAACAAATTTATCTGCGACAGGAAGTGCTCACTCCGCAGCATCCAGCCACATTTCCTCTCACTATCCGCATTTTTCAGGAAATAAGCTGTTTTGTTTAATCAAACCAAATCAGATTCAAGTAAAAGATCCATGATTCCTTCCGATTACTTCAATTCACATTAAAAACAAACTCCCTGCAATCCAGTTACAGCTCTAACTGCAGAAGCACAGAGCAGAATCCACTCAGATAACCAGCAGTTTTTAATCAGACCTCTTCCCATCGGAAGCCCACAGCCAGCCCAAGCTGCCTCCCCTTTAACACTCCCAGCCAGGCTGGAAGATAGATACCGGTCATCCAGGCAAAACATCAACTTAAAAAAACAAAGAGAACTTAAACAGATTTCTAGACCAGTTATTTTTTAAAGTCAAGAGTCCGGAGATTTGTTACAAAGCAATCAATTGCAGTAGGCAGACAAAACTAATCAGATACTAGAGCAGGAAGAATTAAATCTCTGACAAAAATTCAGTCTAAAGAGTCATAACCTCAAGTTATTCATAACTAAATGTCTACCGAATACTAAATAACTTCACTTTGCAACCTGACACAGCCCAACCCAAATGCTTTACTGCAGATTTTTCCAAGCACCAACCACCAGCACAAGCCCCCCCAACCTGGATTTTTCCCTGGAGTTGCCACTGGAAGCCAACCATCCTGGCAGAGGGAGCAGCGCTGCGCTGGGCTCGTGCCCGAGCGTCTGGGAGAGACTGAGCTCCTGCTGCCCAAGCCGGTTGGGTTTGATTTCAACAGCATCATGAGAACAAAGTCCTTAATAAAACACTCCCTCACTGGCCTTGGAGCAAGTATCTCTCCTGGGTGACTCCCTCCTGCCTGTCCAGGAGATCCCTGGAGCCAGGCCGCACCGCAGCACAGGCCGGACAGCTTTCCACACCACCGCCCGCATGGAGAGCTGCGTTTTTCAGACTTTTAACTGTCAGCCCTGGATTTAAGACATTCCAAAGGCTCTTAAAGGCAAAGACCTCCAGAGCTCAGCTCTCACCTGCAGGCAAGGACAGCTCCCACAGCGCCAGCCCCTGTCCCCATCTCAGCCCACCCTCCCCACTCACGCCACTTTAGGCAGGTGAGTTTCCACACAGGAAGCCGGGCTGGGGAGCTCATCTGGTTAAAACCAAGCCACAGGGAGTCAGTTTTAAGCCTGGCTCGCTCCCCTGATCTGGTATGCGGCATGGCTGCACCAACCAGGCACTTCAAAACAAGAAAATATTTAGGAAATTACAGCCTAAGCCTGTGTGGGAAGGATCCACAAGGCCTGGCAGCAGGAGCTGCAATCCACAGGCAGGTTGTGGGTTAAGGGAGCAGGAGGAGCAGGGAGCATGATTCAGTTCCCAGTCCATAGCAGCAGCATCTCCGTGCCATCAGTCTGGAAAGGTTCTGCTTCAACCTAGCACAAAGATGTTCAGACATTTGAGCCTTCCAGATCTGGGAAGGCCAGCTAACAATCCAGCAAACGGGGCTTTTCTTCCTCTGGGTTTTCTCAGAATGGTTAAGCAAACATGAACCAAGTCAGATGCCACTTCTACCACCTCCACAGCCAGGAGAGCTCTCCCTTTGCTCCCACATGCTGGTTTTCTACCAGATGAAGCCACCCCATGAATGAGGGCTCAAAGTGTTGAGGGCAAGGAAGGACAAGCCCAGCTCAGCTGTAAGCTCTGTTCACTGGCAAAACCAGATTGACCCCATGGAGTAGAGCTCTGACCAAGGCTGAACTTCCAAACCAAATTTGGAGAAGCCAGAGGCACGGGGAGAAGCCTTCAGATCACAAATAGGAAGGCAGCTGCCAGCAGCAGCATTGCTTACCTTTCACACCTCTCTACACCTCTCCAGTTGTAAAGGCTGGGAACTGCATCCCTGAAAATTAAGCCTCTTAAGTGCCTTTTGCACACAAGACAAACAAATACCAAAGTGAAAGCTTTCAGATGAGCCAGTTGTATTCCCGAAGTGCAGTGGAGATCATCAGGAACCTAAAAAAGCACTTGTTAGGCATAAACCTACTAGTTACAAGAGGTTTTTCTGAAACACAACTAAGCATCTCCCCTGTAATCTGAAAAGTTCCTGAAGTGGAGACACTTGCTGCTGCGTGACCTGTTTCACAGCCAGATGAAAGAGTCTGCCTTATTCCGTAACCACAAACACTTGAGCAGCTGGCAAACAGCTACTTCAGAAACCAAGGAAGAGGCACTGCAACAGTCTTGCTGCTCTACCTCCCTCTTCCAAGAGTAACAGAGACTGTCACAGAATTACAGCACCAAAACCTGAGTGACAGATCAGTACACATAAGAAAACTGCTGGATCTTCAGGAACACCACCAATCTGTGACCACTGTGGAGTACAACAGCTCTAGGCCAAGTCCCTGCTCTGCCGAACACCAACCTGCATATCTGATACAAAGCCCAGTTACTAGAGCCACTTTCCACTACAGAGAAGCATCATGCTTATGTAGGCAAAGACCTGGCAATGTGACACTTAAATCCAAAGGCCAAGACCAAGGGCAGCAAGTGTGCTCCTCTTCTGGGGCACAGGTGTGGAATTTCCCTCTTCTGGATGTGTACCTGGCATCCCACATTTCTTTGGGGCAGGCAGAATGGTTCTGCCAGTGTCAGGTCAGCTCCTGCTGATACTCTGCCTCGGGACCTCCAGGTAAGCAGAGCTACTTTTTGGGTCTCTGCAGCCTACAACATTTTGTTCCCTGATCCAACATCATGCACATCAGGTCAGCTGTATCCAGCGCTGTCTGGAATATTTCCTTGGGGCGGCAAGGCAGGGGAGGGCAGAGGGATTTACATTACAGTATCAGAGACACTTTTTGGACGGCTAAACAAGTGATAGGTCATTAATTGACTGCAGTTAAGAGCAAGCAGGAAGCCGATTTAGTCATCAGCTAGTCTGGGTTTGCATTTGTCCTTCAGTTTTCCTTAAATAAAGCAGCCACAGAGTCATTAAAGCCTGATGGGCCACAACTAACAGCCTTTACACTGAACTTGGCACCTGAAGCCTCTCCCATCCAAAGGAAGTCGTTTAAGCATCTCCCATTTCTTCACACAATGGACTGTCAAGTTGGAGCAGAATAATGGCTGCTTTGTCGCTGTTAAATGAGTGGAGCTTAATGAAAGAGATCAGTGTTGCTCGGACATTTGGGGTACCTACCTGTCTTTAAAGTTCCTTTTAAGCAAGCACTGCCTTCAGCTGAAACCAGCAACAGGCATGCAAAAGCTCCAGTGGGAGCTTTACTCCCAGTTCTACTTAAGCTGGAAGCTGTGCCTATAGAAAGAACAGGGCAATTTCAAAAGCTGGTGTAGGTAGCAGCACCTTCCACCCAGCAAGGCCCAGCTTTAAAGCCTGGTAAACAAACCACCAGCCAGTTAAGAAGCTGGCCTTGCTCACGTTCTTATTCAGAGGGGTGATGAACATACAGAACAGCTTTAAAACCACATTCCTTGCAAAGCAGCTGCTCAAGGACAGGCAGCTGCTCCAGCAGCACCAGCAGGAGATGTTGAGTCTCGCCTCTGTCAAGGCCATGCTGTCTCTCCCATCTCCAGCACTACACTAAAAGCCACTAAAGGTTAAGGCCCGCACTGAGGAGGTTCTGCCTTTCTCCAGAGAGGACTGAGGCAGCCTGACAGGCAGCTGTTGTGAAGCACCATCACTCTGTCCCAGAAGCCACCAGACAGGTTCTACAATGACAGCTCTCCTCACACCGCTGGCACTGTACCTCACAGTTTGGGAGAACACCCTGAGCCTGGTGCTCGGGGCGCTCCTGCAGCAGCTACCCACAAACCTTAGGGGGTGGTAAGCCTGGGCATCCCAACATAGCTGGCTTTGACAAGGCAACCAAGTTCACCAAGGATTATTATCAGCTGCAAACTGATCTTTACAGAGACCCAACTTTAGGTATGGCAAGCTGAACCTGCAGCAGTCCCAGCTCTGCCCAGAAGGGGATAACACTCTGACTGCATGGATCCAGGAGTGCTGAATCAGCCCGTCCTCTCACATTGCTCAGGCTGCTGCTGGACTGATCCCAGCATGGCCTCACTGTAAGCCAGTAAAGTGTCTCCACACGTGCTTCCCCAATAGCATTAGTGAAAGGTCGTGAACTTCTGCCATCCCTTCTCCACCACGTGTAATCCTCTTAATGCTCAAAGGGGCTTCTTCAACCTAAGTCCAAGCCAGAATAAATCTAGTTTGACCTGAAGATGACAACTGAAAAGCTTGGGGGACCATGAATAGATTAAGATCCAAGCATTTACTGCTGGAATAGTCTCTTCCCCAAGCTCTGCCATTAAAAGAGTTTAAGTTGCAAAAAGACAGTCCTTTCACCTGTTATAGCTACTACATTCACGGTTGATCTCCAGGTTCATCAAGCCTGCCCAAGCAAGGAGTTCCATGATAATCCAGTCTAACTACAGTACATCAGTTGTTCCTGAACAAAGTAAAAGCACTGCAGGCTCAGGAATTCTTCAGAAGTGACTTGACCTGGAGCAATGACAAGACACCACATGAGATGAAGGGTCTCTGCTTCACTGGTCACCTACCCAGAAGTTCACTCAAGAGCAAGGCAAACAGCTCCAACAACCTGCTCCAGGCTTAACCACCTGCACTATGGTCTTAATTTTAGCAAACAGCTGCTCAGCCTTACAGCCATCAGGTGTGAATTTCTGCACAACCCAGGCCAGGGTCCAGGTGCCAAAGCACCTCCCCATTTATAGATCACAGATGCCCCAGGATGAACGTCCTTGCTGACAGTGCCAGCTTTTTCATGGAGAAGATTCTCATTAGCAACCTATCAAACGTTATGAGCAGCTCCTGCACTTTTCAGCCCTAAAAACAGGGCAAAGCTTGCAGAGCTGCCGCATTCAGGCCCTCCTTACCTACACCCAGAGGTCCCAGCTCCAACATTAAGGAAACGAGGCTGGGACTGCAAGGAGACCAATAACTCTGAGCTGCCGACACTCTGTGAGATGCTGACTCACCCATGAATTTACAGCTGAAAACTGCTGGCCCAGGTTGCTCTCTTATCAGTACCTTCACATTTCCATTAGCCCAAACAGTGAGGGCACCCAAGGCAGCCCTCTTCCAGCCCGGCTCAGCAGGGCCCAGTATCTTTTGGGAAGTGAGGAATTCTTTCCTCACACCACCATAAGTATTTGTGTCACTGTACAAGGGATTTGATACAAGCTAAAGCTCTCCTGTCTGGGTAACTACTGCTGAGCAGGGCCCCCACCCTGGTCCCCAGCACTAACTGGCAAGACTGGCCTCAGCAGGAAGAAAACTGCTTAGGGTGTCCTCAAAGCACAACTTCGGTTTCCCTGCAGCAAAAATAGCATTTACTAGAGGAAGGCGCTCTTTTTTACATCCAAGTCCCAGTGTACCTGCCCTCTGAGAGGTCTTCCACAGGACTTACTGATCACCTGAAACAAGCAGTTTTAACACCCCTGGGAAACTCAAGAGTTTCCAGACCACACATCACCTCTAAGCATCTCCAGCAAGACCCTCTGGCCCAGATGCCCCTAGGAAAAACCAGAGTAAATGACAGAACAAGAGGAGATTTGCAAGCAGCAGGTCAGTAAGAAGTTCTATTTCAATGTCAGGCAAACACCCCCATCCCTCAGAGAAGAGTTTTTGCAGTCAAATATAGCACTGAAAGTTAAAATTGCTGTGCCAGCTCTTAAGCCCAGACCTAAAACCAGAACTAACCCACACCTTCACAGGATGAATCTGCTCTAGCAGGCAAAGACAGCTCCTTTATAAAACAGGTTAACTTTAGCAAGCTGAAACTTAATTAGGAAATACCATAAACATGTTCTAAGATTCTATGCAATATTCCCATTCCAAATGGAGTAGGAAGAGCTACAGCTAAGATTTCAACAAGGAAGCCAGAAACAACTCTTTCATGAACCCATTGCAAGGAGATCGAGGAAAATATTTCTGTTCATTTCTCCTTTATGCTTCCAGTGCATCCAGATCAGATACAGTGCTGGCTACCACTTTGCCAGGGGACAAAAAAAAGCCAAACCAGCTCAGTCCAACAGCAAATTTCTAAAAATGCACCACTAACCTGAACTGGTTAATATTCGCTACACCACTGCTCAAGGAGTAGCCAGCATAGCCTCCAATGCCACTTTAGCAGGCAGGTTTCAAGCAATGCTGGCCATGGATCCAGGCCTCGAAGCAAACAATTCACTTCCTCTGGTATTTCTGCAGCGCCAGCACGGGATCACATGGCCAGATCAGCCCCTGGTCCACACTGCTAAGTCCTCAAATACCCAGGAGATTAAGCTGCACTGGAAGTCATCTGGTAGCAGTCATTTCACTAACCCAGAACAAAGTTGCACTGTGCAGGCATCAAACAGACCCACAGGGTGCTCAGACACTTATTTGGAGCTTTTTTCCCCGCCCATTTGATTAAAACTCCGGTTACCCATGAGGCCGAGGCAACCCTGTCTCCAGGTGACTCCAGAGAAAGCTGCTCTGCCCAGGACACCCTGGTCATCAGCTGGGGAGGTTCAGCCCTTTAATTCCTACTTTGTTTTGGGACATATCCACAGGGGTCAGTTTGTTTCCAATAATGGCCAAAGTGTTTACTGGCCCCATAATTCAGAGGCTGGAGAGGCAAGAGCAATCCCTTTCAAGTGCCCAAATCCTTGGCACGAGCACTGCTGCTCAGAGGTGTATCAGGCACAGGTACATTTAGTGGCAGACCGGGGCTGCTGCAAAGGGACAAATTCATGTCCTTCACTTGGATAAAAATAAGACCAGACCAAAGACTCTCTGCTTTGGCACAGAACTTCTGTCTTGAGGCAGCAGAACACGCCCACTCCCCTCAGCCTGGAGGGGACAGAAGCTTGCAGCACTGATTTCATCACACCAAGCTTGCTTTGCAGGAAAGTCTGCATCCACCTGTGCTCTTACATGCAGGTTAACTGACCTGTAGCAAACAATTTTTCAAAATTCTTTTGCAATTTCAATGTATGCAGCAACTCAGCCTCGCTAACCCTGAGAACAGATGAATCCTGCCTCCGGGAGAGGCAGACTACAGGAGTCTGCCAGAGGTATTCACACCAGGAGTTGGCAGGTCAGGCAGGGAGCACTCACGTCCTGCCCACAGTGACCCACAGCACCACAGGGAGGCAAGCAAGCCTTCCCAGGCACCTCCACACTGCCAGGGAATACACGGATTATCCACTTCAGGCACACAAGCAAAGCCCCCCCCAGTACCAAACATGCCAACACCCACACCACTGAGGATTACCGCCATCACCTGTTCACCAGGCCCCACCAAGTGCCTCCCCGCTCCAGCAGCCCCCCTCCATTACCTGGCAGGGTGTCACATTTGCTTCTTGTGACAGGCGTGGTGCAGACCCCACTGAAATCCAGAGAGTTGTCCAACATGGCATTTATCCGGCGGAATATATCTGCATTGCTGCAAGTGGAAAGTGCAGGGGCATTCGGGCTATCCCAGCAGTCTTTTATGCTCCTCACAGGATCTTCTTTCTGGTAGAAAAGAACCAGTATTTGTGTCAAATAGGCAAGTACTCAGCACTCAGCTTTCAACACACTGTGGAAAGCCTGGACTGCCTCCAGTACTCACATTAGCTTTGGTCTTAACAACACTCAAGCCCAATTCTTGGCATTAAAGAAGCAGTTAAGCAAACGGGTCAGCAATTTGTCAGCACAGCACACCAGAGCAGACTGCCCATCACGCACGGGTACCGGCCATGGACTTTAGACTGACAGCCACACCAAACCAGCTGGGTTGTGAATGCAGCTCCCTGCTGCTGTTCTCCAGCGCATCACAACACTAGCAGAGATCTGATTAACGGGGGCACACACCTTCTACCCAAAATCAGTCTCCTGACACCAAGGGATAAGTGGGATGTTCATGGTCCAGGCAGACACAAGGAACCACAGCAGCTCCTCTTATGCACGGCAGAGGAGCACAAGGCTCACCTCACTACCCATCTTCAGAGTTCTGAACAGTATCTCGGAATGATCCAAGTCAGCAGCACACACTTCAGGTTTGCAGAAAAAAACCCCAAACAACACTGCTTCCCAGCTAATCAAACAGCCCCAAATCCTGAGGAAAGGCAGAAGATAAAATCCTGATCTTCCCTTCAGGCAGCAGCTCCTGACCACAAAGGTGGTTACCCCAAACCAGCTCTGCTTCAGCACAACCCTCTGTGGGCACAGATCCACCAGCATCAAGGTTTCGGGACCATCCTTAAAAAGGACTACCTCTTGTAAAGCTTCTGCCTGAGAAAGATCAAACCCCTCCCGCACCCTGGTGCCGCTCCAGAGAACCGGGAAGAGCAGCTGCTTTCCCAGCTCTGCTCACAAGCCACTGACATGCAAGCTTGTTCGGGAGCAACTGCACCACATTCAAGCCTCTGCCAGCTTAGCTGAGCTTCATCTCTACCAACGTTTCGGGGCCGAGCACAGGTCCACCCACCACCCAAAAGCCACTGCAGAACTCTGCTCCCGAACATGCTGAGCAATCGCTACGGCCGGCAATTAAGACCCGCATTAAAGAGAGGAGCAGAGAGGCACAACCCCGCCAGTCCTGGCCTCCGGAGCAGAATACTGGCCATTAAGCAAATCAAGTTAAATCCAAATCCAAAGAACTGAATAGCATCAAGTCTGGCAAACGAGCCCCTGCTCCTCCACACACACCGAAGCTCTAAATTGGGCCATTTGTACTTGTCAAGAAGACTTTTAATACAGGCACCTCTTGGATGTGCTTCTGCAAGTTTCAGGCCTCACTTACCCTACAGTTCTGCTTCACTCGCAAACAAGTCTGAAGCACCGAGCTGGTTTTACTTACAAATGACCCCTTACTGATCTTTCAAGGAGGCTGGTCTAAACTGAACTTCAGGTGGAGATGGGAATATTACAGCCCAGCCCATATCTGGCACTTACACTCTACCCCCCATCTCGTCATTAGACGAGCACGATCTGATCGTTTTCTCCAACGCCCCACCACTTAGCTAAAAAGGAAAGGAAACCCAGTCCTGGAAGCAGCAGGAATAAGCTACTGAACGGTCAAATCGCAGGTGCCTTCAGGCGGGACCTGAACAATGGCTGGAGAACTCCAGCCCATTTAGGACTATTAGCATCTCTTCAGCGCTGAGGGCTGGGATCTCTGGCTATTGAAACGCTTACAGCTGTGCGGGAAATCACGCTATGAAAAGCCAGTGTCCGTAAAGGAGACAGAGGAGTCCTGCAACTTTATTCGAATAAAGGGAGAGAGTCCACTGGGGCACACGCCCGCGGGGTTTTCTCTCTCGAGGTTTCGGAGGGCGCAGCCTCCTTTTTTAGCCTGAACTCCGGGCCGCACGCTGCCCTCTTCCTTTCCCCCGTGGCTGAGGTACTAGCAAGGTACAGCCTTCCCGAACCGCCTACCACATATTCCCCGCCTTAAACATGTCATTTTCTCCCCAAATCTCAGAAACTCAGGCTCGTGCGGACCCTTTGTCTATTTCAGGAGTCCAACTGTGTATGGGTTCCGTAACAAACCTGCGGCTTGAAGTTGGTAGAGACGTTAAGAGCCATTTCAAAGACGTTAACACCCATACCCTCACCCATGGAATGGTTTGTAAAGACACGAGCACACATCTTTCCTATCAGAGCCCACCGCCGGGACTCTGGAACATTTACAAGAGTGGAACAGGTAAGGCTGAAAGAAAGCTGCAGGCTGAGAGAACAGGCAGAGCGAACTTTAAGTCATCTTTATAAAGAGCAGCTGGAGTACAGAAGCTCAAATTACAAAAGTATTGCCAGTCATCTTTAATAAAAAGGAGTGCCGCATCAGGCTGCCTTGGCACAAGCATGAAACTCCGCATTCTACTCCTGTTCCTGTAAAAGAACCACTTACAGCGGGAGGCAAAGCTTTTCCCTCGGAGTCTCTTCTAGCGAGACAAAATAACCCGGAGCACCCAGCCGAACGCCCCACCCGTTCCTTCTCATTTAGCCTCCACAACTGGCAGCACCAGTCCTACTCCAAACAGGAACAGAAACCAGCGAGAACGCAGCCAAGCCTTTCCACAAAAATCCCTTCTGCTAGAGAGCTTTTAACCCTAGACTGTCAAGGATATCCTTGGGATACTGCAATCATCCTGGGCACAGGGTAAAGGAGATCTTGCAGCGCTGCACCCCCTTATAGGAAGGGGGTCGTGGCTCACACTCCTCCCCCAACCCTGAAAAAAAAAGATACTCCTTTGAGAAGAGCTCTGCAGGTCTCCAGAGCACGCAGAGCCCAAACCCCCCCCACCAGCCTGGAGAGGAGGGTGGAAAGAGTTTGCAAACTGGAGAATCCACCCAAATCCTTCCGTCCCGGAGTCAATACCAATGCACAGGGAAGCACCACGCCCGAGGCTGCGTCCCCAGAGCCGGTGCCGTTCTCGCATCCCCAGCCAAGACGAGCAACGCAGCACTCCGGAGCCCAGGCAGGACTGGCTTTCCCTGCCCCACCTGGAAGGATTTGGCAAGTTCAACACGTTGCCTCTCGAAGCTTCCCTGGAAGCCCTCCACACTGCAGCTACAAACTACAGATCCCCTCTGCTTCCAGAGGGGCCAGTCCAGCAGCACTGGTGGGTCCTCCTGGCACCGTGTGAGACACCCTGGGTCTCACCAACCAGTGACCCAACAGCCATTCTCAGCCATTCCATCCTGCTACACCTCGCAATCCCAATCCAGAGGTGCAGACACAGTTTTATTACGGGATGAACAAGTCAACGAAGAAGCTGATCCAGCTGACAGGTTCTTTAAAGCCACCAGGAGTCAAACACCACTTCTAAATGCCTGGTAAGACACCCAAGTTTCTTAGAGATCTGAAAGTTTCTAGGGAAGCCCCTGGATCAGAACCAAAGGAGAAGGGGAGTTCAGTTCTCTGCAGCAAGCACATAGTGCCACGGAGCAAACGATTCTGAGACTGTAGGTTAAATCATTGGAGGTCAGAAACACAGACCCAAGCAGCATCATACACAGACACACAGCAAGATGAAGCTCAGGCAGGAGGGCAGTCCTCCACATCCTGGCTCAACTAAGAACTTAATGTCCAAGCAGGAAAATTCATCCCCAGAACACTGAGGTTTCAAGAAGGGTACTGTACAGCTCCAGACCCCTCTCACACCCCGAACAAACACATGGAATTGAGAAAAGGAGTGCCAAGAAACAGGGAGGAGTTACCCCTCCCTCAGAGGAACAGAGCACCGGCAAGCCTTACCACGATGGCAGAGAGCTCTTGTTTGCCCGCTGTGCATCAGGAAGCCGGCAGGTCCCTGCAGTTCCCATCCCACCAGCCCCAAGCAGACCCCACAGCCTGCAGAGTTTCCCTGCAGGAGGGCCCACTCCAGGCACAACCAGCAGCACTCAGTCAGTGGCAAAACACACACCTGTGCAGCAAAGCACTCTGGAGTTGTGCAAGACAAATGGAAATGAGGAACCTCCACGGCCCGGAGGCACACACACCTGCAGGAAACCTAGAGATAATGAAATCCCAGGGCTAGGCACAACCTGCAGCATCACAACAGCACTAGCACAGGATTAGGATATCCTAATCCTTAGGGAAGTCATTAAACACAGCTTGGCTGCTAGCATGGCCAAGATGTGCATTAACTCCTGGGCATGCTGTGGAGCAGGCAAGGCTCATTCACCTCAGCTACAACCCAGCCTTTGCTTTTTACATCTTCCATAGAAATCTCACCCAGGCAGTGCCATGCTGATGCCCAGAGGGGCTCTTGGAGCTGTAGCTACAGCCAAGAGGTTCTTGAATCCCAAGACAAAATTTAAGATGCTGTTAAAATGGTGCCCATGTCAACATAGCCAAGCCAAGACGGCTCCATACTTCAATGAAAGGCAGCTCAGAAAATCCTTTTCTGTTGGTATGCTCTGCTTCCCAAGTTGAAGTCAGCTATACACACACAAAACAACAACATTGGTGTAACTGTTTCCACCAAGCAACACACTCCCAGCCCCAGCTCATCCCAAAAAGGGTTGGGCAAGGCTGCACCAGCTCTCCCACCATCAGCAAGGCTAAGCTTAAGCAGCTGTCCCACGGTTTACTGAGTAGAGACATCTTGAACACACCTGGTTGGAATTAAGACTGGAAGGGACTCTGATGGTCTTAATTCACAGGGTAGCACTGACTTCAGAACAAGACCAGTTTTGCCAAATCCCTGTTTTTAAAGATATTTCCCCATCAAGGCAGCTATTTTTTGGTACAAAACATTTTGAAGCCATCTCTCACAAGCAGCTTTGTACACAAGCAATACCCACAGCTGCCTGTTGCAGCAGATCATCAAAGCTGAATAAGGTTTTAATTGGTTTAGGGAGACTGTTCCAGTTGAGACAAACTGCAGCAAAGCAACGGGGTCCTGGAGCTCTTCCCAGAGCCCAGCTCCCACCCTGTGCACAGCTGCACCCCCTTACCAGCGCTCCAGGTGCCAGCACACCTTGTTAGTCCATCACACAGGCACCTGTAACGAGCTTTAATTGGTTTCAGCTGGGGAATATATTGCAAAGGGTAAAAAAAGAATTTGTTTTTCAGCAGACTTGTCTCGCTCAGCAGAGTCACCTTTGTCCACACTTAGTTACGAGCTGCATCTCCTGTGTCACCCCTCCACAGCCAGACACTACATCGAAGCACAGAGCAACTTTGGTCACCTTATACACTAAAAAAGGCAGTGTAGAAGCAAAAATACCACTTGGATGAGTACAAGTGTCGACTCTAGCCAAAACACGCCGCACCATCCAAACCTGAGCTCAGCACCTCCAGCCCAGCTTCATCCCCCTAAAAACCTGCGAAAAGCAGAACAACAGGTTGCTAGGCTAGGACCTGGTTTCCTCCGGCATTTCCCTGAAGGCAGCGCGGGTCAGTTGATGGATTCCCTGAGCCCCGTCAGAGCCTCCTGTTCCCCGGGGGTACCTCAGCAGCAGGACCCCCTCGAGGCCGGCCCGAAGGGTTAATGGGGATTCCACACCAGCGCTCTGTCAGGAAGCGGAGGAACTCCATCCGCTGCCGTCCTGAGGGCTGGGGGTTCCCATCCCCTCTTCACACCGGTAAAACAGGCGGGAACCCTCTCCCCCCCCAGCAGCACCTCGTAGAACCACGTGGCGGGGCGGCCTCGAGAGGCGGCACGTGCTCGCACTCACCGGCGGGAAGGCCATGGGCAGCACTGCTGGCGGGCGGGCGGTCCCGGGAGGCGGCAGAGGCGAGCAACGAGGATAGCAAGAGCACCGGGAGCGGCAGGGGTCCTCTCCNCCGTCTGCCCGCCGCCGTCGGCCGGTTCCCGCCACCGCCCCGCGGAGCCGCCTCGCCCCGGGCGCCCTGAGGGGACGGGGCACCCACGGGTTAACGTGGGGTCACCCGAGGGATTCAGTCAGCCCCCCTGGGGGATGGGGCGGCGGTGGCACTGCGCTGTCCGGCTTCAGCCGCCCTCCCAGGGACACCTCAGCGGTGGCAGCTCCCACGCGCAGGGTGTGGCGCTCGCTGTGCCCCTGCCGTGAGGGGAATGGGATCCCCTAGGCGTTAAATTGGGGTCACCAAGGGCAGGCTTAGTGTCCTCATTTCTTCACACATGGGCTGTGGTACTCGCTCAGCCCCCTCAGAGGGGATGGGACCCCGAGGGGTTAAATCAGCCCCTCTGCGTGGAATGCGGTGGTGGTGGCACTGTGGTGCCAGCCGTAGCCCCTCGGGGACACCTCAGTACCAGCAGCTCTCCACTCATGGGCTGTGGCGCTCGCTTAACACCCCATGAGGGAATGGCACTCCTGAGGGGTTAAATCAGCCCCTCTCTAAGGGACTGATAGTGGTGGCACTGCCCAGTGGAGCCCCTCGGGGACATCTCAGCACTGGCAACACTCCGTATTCTTCTGAGGGGAACGGGACCCCAAGGGGTAATGTCAGGACTTAACGGACTTAAATCAGCCCCTCTGAGGGGTCTGGGATGGTGGCAGTGTTGACTCTTGGCTTCAGCACCTCCAGGGCCACTCACCACACATAGGCTGGGTGCTCACTGAGTGCCCTGTGAGAGTGTGCGGGAAATCACGCTATGAAAAGCCAGTGTCCGTAAAGGAGACAGAGGAGTCCTGCAACTTTATTCGAATAAAGGGAGAGAGTCCACTGGGGCACACGCCCGCGGGGTTTTCTCTCTCGAGGTTTCGGAGGGCGCAGCCTCCTTTTTTAGCCTGAACTCCTGGCCGCACGCTGCCCTCTTCCTTTCCCCCGTGGCTGAGGTACTAGCAAGGTACAGCCTTCCCGAACCGCCTACCACATATTCCCCGCCTTAAACATGTCATTTTCTCCCCAAATCTCAGAAACTCAGGCTCGTGCGGACCCTTTGTCTATTTCAGGAGTCCAACTGTGTATGGGTTCCGTAACAAACCTGCGGCTTGAAGTTGGTAGAGACGTTAAGAGCCATTTCAAAGACGTTAACACCCATACCCTCACCCATGGAATGGTTTGTAAAGACATGCACACACATCTTTCCTGTCAAGGGGAATGGAGTTCCCCAAGAGCAGCCTCAGTGCTGGCAGCTCCCACACATGGGCTGTGATGCTCACTGAGCCCCCCATGAGGGGGTGGGACTTCCAAGGACTTAAATCAGTCCCCCTGTTGGGAATGCAATGGTGGCACTGCCTGGCCAGAGCCCCTCTGAGGACATCTTAGTGCCAGCAGCTCTCCATGCATGGGCTGTGGCACTCACTGTGCTCCTTCTGAGGGGATGAGACCCCCAAAGGTCTCTTAAATGAAACCCCCCCCCATGAGGGCAATATGTTGGTGGTGGTGCTGCAGTGCCCAGCTGAAGCCCCCCAGGGACGCCTCAGAACCACCATCTCCCCGCACACAGGTTGTGGCACTCGCTGAGCCCCCTCTGAGGAGCTGGGACACCCCATGACTAAAAATGGCGTTCCCCAAGGGCAGCCTCAGTGCTGGCAGCTCCTACACGTGGGCTGTGGCACTCACTGTGACCCCTGTGAAGGGATGGGACCCCCAAGGGGTTAAACGAGCCCCTCTAAGGGGAATGGGCTGATGGCACGGTGGTGCCTGGATGGAGCCCTGTGGGGCACACCTCAGTGCCAGCAGCTCTCCACTCACTGGCTGTGGTGCTCACTGAGCACCCCATGAGGGAATGGGACCCTGGAGGGGTTAAATCAGCCCCCGAAAAGGGAATGGCATGGTGGTGGCAGTGCACTGTCCATCTGGAGCCTTCACAGGGACACCTCAGCGCTGTCAGCTCCCACACACACTGTGGTGCTCGCTAAGCCCGCTCTGAGGAGAATGGGATCCCCAGGGGCTAAAATTGTGACCCCTAGGGACTTAAATCAGCTCCTCTGAGGTACTGGAATGGTGGCAGTGCTGAGGCTCTCAGGTTCAGCATCCCCGGGGCCACCTCAGTGCCAGCCACTTGCCACACACAGGCTGGGTGCTCACTGAGCCCACTCTAAGGGGAATGGGACCCAAAGGGGTTAAAATGGGTTCCCCAAGGGAAATGGGGTGGTGGCAGTGCTGTGGTGCCTGGCTTTAGCCCTTCCAGAGCCCCCTTGGCTCCAGCAGCTCTCCACAGACAGGCTCAGCACTCTCTGGGCTCCCCCGAGGGGAAAGAGACTCCCCCAAGGGCTTAAATCAGTCACCCTAAGGGGAATGGGGTGGAGGCACTGTGATGCCTGGCTGCAGCCTCCCTCCCAGGGATGCCTCAGTGCTGGCAGCTCCCACACACAGGCTGTGGTGCTCACCGAGCCCCCCGTGGGTGAATGGGACCCCCAGGGGGTTAAAGTGGGGTCCCCAAGGGCAGCCTCAGTGTGCTGGCATCTCTCCACACTCAGGCTGTGACGCTCGCTGAGCCCACGAAGGGATGGGACCCCAAGGGTTAAATCAGCCTCCCTAAGGGAAATCATTGGTGGCATCATTGTGGCTCCCAGCTGCATCCTCCCCCCTCAAGTTCGAGGCAGCTGCAGCTCCAGTCCCTGTCCTTGTGGGAATGGGCTTTTCCCTGTGGATCTTGACACCCAGTGGTTGGTGCTGCTGCTCCAGCCAGAGATTCCTCACCCGTCAGAAAACATGAAGGTGGTTTTTCCATCTCTTACCCAGAAAAAGCAGAAAGCCCCTCACCCTTTTTGTGGCAGCGGAGGCGGTTCGGGGTTCAGACTTTCCTGCACGTCCTTTGCTCATCCTCTGCCTCTGGTGCCGGGCCTGGCTCTGCGCTGGGCTGCAGCTTTGGATGGAGAGAGCCAGCGCTCTCTGAAATCCCACCCAGCCTGTGCTGGGAGGAGAGATCTTAATAAAGAGTCAGATTTCCTTCTTTTTTTTTGTAATCCTGGTTTGGAGATGAAAAGCCTCCCCGAGCTGGCCCCAGGAATCCCTTCAGTGACACTGCAGAACAGACCCAGCCCTGACGTAGCAGGTATTTCTGCGGTCGAAGCATGAGCAATTCTGCCTTGAATAAATAGCTGGAACCTTCCCAGGACTCCTCAGATCTCTGGTCCAATTGAGCACCTCCTGCCCTGGGGGGTTCACCCTGATGCCATGTGCCAGGTTTTCTCCAGGACCCAGCAGCCACCCACCCCTGGGGAGACTCTGCATGTTTCCAGTCGCCTAAGGGATGGCTGGTCCCCTGATGTCCCCCGTGGCTGCCCTGGGGAGGCTGGCAGAGCCCAGCATGGGGGGAATCTGGGGTTGATGTGCACACAGAGCAGAGGAGGGAAAGGGAGCAGGTTGGAGAAGAGCTTTATTGGGAGATCCTGGACATAATAAATAAGGGTTACACTGGGAGATGATGGTGAGGGACTGGGGGCACACTGTGCTCCGTGGGGGCTGGAACTGCTTCTGCCCTTCCGAGTAGGACATCTCCCTGTATCCCATCTGCCCCATCCAGCTCCTTCCACCCAGCAGCAAAGCCGGCCTGGGGGTCGCTGCCTGCTGCCCCTTTTGGGATCGGGACAGGGAATAACCTGGCAGAAATGGGGGCAGGGAGTGTTCTGGGGAGTGGCATGGGGCAGAAGGGGTGGGAGGGCAGGGCTGTGGGTGCGGAAGGGCCCGGCTGTCACTGTGCCAGGGCCTGGATGATGTCCTTCACCAGCATGGTGCCGATGACCATCTTCTCGCTGTTGATGGTCAGCTGGGCCGTGGAGCCCTCCCGCCGCTCCAGGGTGATGAGCACCAGGCTCCCGCTTGTCACCGTCTTGGCTGCGAACCTGTTGGGTGGTGAACACAGGGCTTCAAGGCAAGCTGTCCCCTGTCACCCTCTGGTCCCATGGGATGCTCCGGTGGGGACAAGCAGGTGCCTGCCACCCACGGCCACTGTCACATTTGGGTTCATGCAGGCTCCTTGTCCTAAAGGAAGCCCTGAGTGTCCCTGCTGTGATTTGGGTGGGAACAGAGAGGTGACAGTGCCTGCCTGATCCAGGTGTGGGGGTCCAGCTACCTGTACTCGTTGCTGGCACCGCAGGGCACGCGGCCCACGTTGGCAGCTGAGGTCACTTGCTGGACGATGGTGTGGTCACTCCGGCATTTCTCAGGCAGCGTCAGCTTCTCTGTGATCTCGCTCATGCCCATCAGCTTCCCTAGAGCAGGTAACAGAGGCACCTGCCTGTCTCCAGCCACACACCCTGCTGGGCCCTGCTTTGATATGCCCAAAGCAAGCCCCTCCAGCGCCCTGCATTCCCTGTGACATCCTGAGCTGGCTGCTCTGCTTGCCCTTGGTTCAGGATTCAGTGGATTTGGGAAAATCCTTCATAACCCTTCCTGGGCTCATCCCCATGTCCCTGCCTGGTGGCAGCAGCCATGTCCCGGGGGGTGGGCTCCTCTGGACAGTGGCAGCAATGGGGCCAGGTACTGCAGGGCACCAAGCACGCCCCACTCAACACAGCCCCCATCCGTGGGGGCAGGGTGGGGACATGCTGATTCAGGAGCACAGGGACATAGGGCATCACTCACCGGACACAGTTCTGGGAGTGCCAGGGGTGGCACGAGCCCTTCACGCTTTGTGGGGACCCAACAAGGCCACCCCAGCACCAGGGTGGTCACCCCAACCTGCAGGCTGGGGGTGCAGGAGGGGGTGAGGGGAGCAGAGCTAGTCTAGGGGCCGGCCGAGCGGCCACTTACCCTCACCCGGCCGTGCCAGGTGCTCTAGGGCCACAGCGAGGGCGGCAGAGGGGACAAAACTGGGGGTGAGTGTCAGTGGTGGGTGCCCGTGCAGCACCCTGTCCCCGTCCCTGACCCCACTCACCCTGCTCCTTCTTGAACTCGTTCTCGCTCATGAAGACGGGGGCCATGAGCTCCCCCACGGGCGGCTGGATGGAGACGTAGAACTGGCGTGTGTGGGTGCTGGGGAGACAGGCAGGTGAGAGGGGCACGTGCTCAGAATATGTCCTCTCTCCACGTCCTGCTTCCCATCCCTGCCCTGGGCAAGGGTGGCCAGGGGAAACTGTGGCACAAAAGGGCTCAGGAATGGGGGGAACCTGTCAGGCTGGACCTGGAGCTGCTGCTGCCTCCTTGTCCCCTGCAGGGAGCCCTGTGCATTTCTTGCTGTCCCCCGTCCACCCCACGCCCATCCGAGTGTCTCCGCTTCCCTGGAAGGACCCCGGTGCCTGTCCTGCTGTCCTCCATCCCCTGGGATACCCCATGCCCTGTTTCTGCTCTCCCCTGTCCCCTGCTACTTGGAGATATGTTGGTACCTATCCCACTTTCCCCATCTCTGGAGCACCTGACACCCAGATCCCTGGGGACAGCCAGCCTGCCCTGCCCGGCACCAGATGCTCACCACAGCTGGAAATTTGCCGCCTGGGTGGAGTCACAGAAGTCGATGCCCATCACCACGCTGGCTGTGTCCCCTGGCGCCAGGCGCTCTGGAACCACAGAGCTGCCATTACATCCCACGTTCCCACCCAACCCCTGTCCCCATTCTCCCACAGCGTCACGGCCATGCCGTGCCATGCCGTACCGATCTCAGGGAACTCCTGTATCCGCATGCCAGAGAGTGGTTTGGGTTCATTGACTCGCAGGTTCTTCACCTCGGTGTCGGTGTTGTTGGAGATCTGGATCTGGACGGCCACCATGTGGGGGTCGCCTGGGAAGGGCCGGCGGCTGAAGCAGTACTCAACCGCAAGCCCCTCGCCTGCCATGCGGTGCAGCAGCTCGTAGGTCTTCACCGCACTGAACGCCGGGCTCAGCAGCTGCACCGGGGGACAGTGGGGGCTGCTGAGCGCTCCCTGCAACCCCTGCGGGTGGCAGAGGTCCAGGAGCCCCCCACAGGTGACAGGGAGCCTGGGACCCACCCAGGGAGGGCATGAGGGACACTTACGGTGGGTGTCAGGGAGGTGTCGGTGAGAGTGAGGCCCTCCAGGTCGGTCACCAGGCTGGTGGAGACGATGCTGCTGGAGGGGATGGGCTGGGGAGGAGGGGGAGTGACTGCAGGGTGGGGAGGGGGGAGGAAAGGGTTAACAGAGCTCACAGTCCCATGGGGACAGACCTGGTGGCATAGCCCCATGGGGACACCCACACAGGGACAGTTCTAATGGCTCAGCTCCATGGGGACAATGGCATCAGGACAGCCCTGGTGGCACAGCTCCATGGGAACAACCACATGGGGACAGCCATGTGGGGACGAACATGGTGGCATAGTGCCATGGGGACAACTCCGTGGGGACAGCCTCATGGGGATAGCCCCATGGGGACAGCCTTGGTGGCACAGCCCATGGGGAGAGCCACACAAGGACAGCCCAGTGGCACAGCTCCATTGGTCTAGACACAACCCTGTAGGCTGCCCCTGTGCACAGCCACACGGGGACAATCCCATGGGCACAGCCACCTGTCCCACAGCCATCCTCTGGGGACAAGGACCCCTCACCACACCTGTCCTTGTCCCAACTCTGCAGCTCCCAAAGGACCCGTGATCGCACTGGGGTGTGTACTCATGCCTCAATTTCCCCAGCACCACCACCATGGCCATTTGCGTGTTCTGGGAAGCCACTCACAGTCATCCAGGTCAAGCAGGGAGATCTCCTTGGGGCCGGCCTTGCTGCTGGGGGGCTGCAGGGGGACAGAGATGGGGGGTTTCAATAGGGGGTCCAGGTATCCCTGTGTTGCCCCCCATCCCAGTCCATCCCAGCCCTCACCACCTTCCTCCTCTTGGCCTCTGCCTCGGAGCCTGAGTCAGAGCCAGAGGAGCTGCTCTCGGAGGTGCTGGCCTCCTCTGATGAGGTTTCGGCACGGCCCTTCCTCCCCTGCGGGGCCTTCTTCTTCTTGGCCTTCTTTGTCCCTTCCTCCTCCTCCTCTTCCTCGCTGGGGCTGTGGGGAGAGCCCAGCTCAGGGGGCTGGGGTGGGGGTTTCGCTGGGAGCACCCTCCCACCTTCCCAGTGGGTACCTGCCCGCGCTCCCCGAGACTGCCTTATGGGAACCTTCCTTGTCCTTCCTCTTCGGCCTCTTCTCGTCCTCCTCCTCCTTGTCCTCTGACTGCTCCCCGCTGTCTTCCTCCTCCTCTTCTTCCTCCTCCTCCTCGCTGCCAGAGCTGGAGCTGCCAGAGCTGCTGCTGCCACTCTCTTCACTGCCAGACTCAGGCTCTGCGGGGGCACAGCTCAGCCCTGCTACTGTGTCCCCCCACATTTCCCTATCTCCCGCTTCATCCCACTACATCCTCCATCCTCCCACTGCATCCCCACACCTGCTGCTGCCTCTCCACTGCATGCTCCCACTTCATCCCTGCACATAGTCCCACTGCATTCCACTGCATCCCCACTGCCCACCACTGCATCCCTCCACATCTCCTGCCATGTCCCTCCTGTGATGGGGTGTCCCCACTGCCATGTCCCCTGTCCAATGCCACACCATTGTGGCACCTGCCTGATGGCCACAGTGACCACTGCCCAATGTCTCATGCCATCAGGTCCTCACCACTGTCTGCCGACTCTGTGGGCCCTGACTCGCCCTCTGAGTCAGAGTAGAAAGGCTTCTCCACCTTCTCCTTCCTCTTCTCCCGGCTGGTGCACTTGGTCCACTCAGGAACCTGCTGGCACAGGGTTGATGGAGCAGGGCCATCACCCATGACCGGGGGATCCAAACAGCCACTCTTGTCCCCCCATCCCCAAGCGGATGTGTGAGCACTAGAGAGGGAATGGGGGCAGGTGAGCAGTAAATGGGCACCTCCTGGGGCTCTTCCAAGAACTTGAGACAGTGTCCCCACCCTTGGCCCCTCCTCCCCCATGCACCCAGGGTGCCCCACGCACCTCCACATTCCTCACGGAGGGGTCAGGGGCCTCATCTGGCCAGTCAGGCAGCTCCTGGTAGCCCACAGCCTTAGCGTTGAGGAGATGAGACAGGGAGCCCAGTTGGAAATGGTCCCGATCTACAACAAGGTGAGAGGAGGCAGCAACTCAGGGACAGCTATGCAGCATTGTGGTGACAGCTGGCCCCGTGTTCCAATGCCCCGTGACCAGGGATGGGTACCTTTGAAGGAGGACTCCAAGATGGGAGCCGGTTTTTGGGCCAGGAAGAGCTTCTTGGCATACTTATTGAGGGCCCCGCTCTTCTCGGTGGGCACGATGAGCTGGCGGATGAAGCGAGCCCGGTCGCGGATGTCGTAATTCTGGTCATACTTGGCCAAGTTGAGGACGTACTGGGTCAGCAGCTTGCTCTGTGGCAGAGAACATGCTCAGGGCCTGCCTCTCCCTCCCTGACAGGGAAACTGAGGCACACCCTACGATCACATCCCTGGTACCTGCTTGGAGTTGGTCAGGTAGAGCTTAGCCGCCAGATTGATGACCTGCAGCTTGACGATGTCCTCCTCATTGGTGAAGGACTTGGCCATCTTGCGCAGCACATCAGGCGCGATCTTGGGCACGTGCTCGCAGTACTCACCGATGAGCCACAAGATGCTGGCCCGCGCCATTGGCACCTGTGAAACGCCCTCGGACATGTGGCACTGCTGCCATCCCCTGCTCCTGTGGGTCAGCAACACCCCAACCCACCTGGATGTTGTCAGTGAGCTTGGCCATGTGCTTGATGATCTCACTGTGCTGGGCCGGCTGCATCTGCAGCAGCTTTTTGATGACCACCACGGATTCAGCCACCACCAGCTCTGCGGGCAGAGACCTGGCCTCAGCGGGGTCCCGCCCTGAGAGCAATGGAGCTTCCATTTCACCCCGGCCGTGTGCACTCACCGTCCCTGTTGGAGAGGAGCTGGACCAGGCCATTGAGGCAGGTGTCCCGCACCTTCCCGATGTTGGTGGCACAGCGCCCGATGGCTTGGATGGTGGCCGCCACAAAGTCCTTGTCCATGCTGCGGATGTAGGTCTGCCCAGGCATGGAGGGCACATATGACATGTCACCCATGTGCCAGTGCCGGGCATCCCCCCTGGTGGCTGTCACACATTGGGGCCCTTTGGAACCGCCGATGGGGTTGGCATGGCCTCAGCCCACTCCTCCTGGAGGGGCTCTCCTCTGCCCCCTCCATGGTGGTGGTTTGGCACCAAGAGCCATGCCAGGGTGGCAGCCTCAGTATGGCCATGGCATACCTGGAACTCCCGCAGGATGGTGGAGATGTTGGTCTCATTGGCCAGGTTGGTGAGGACCTCCAGCTGCGGGAAAGAGGAAGAGATGGGCAGCATAGGGGCATGGTGACAGGGTACGGGAGCCTTGCTGTCCTGCTGTCCACAGGGCATAAGGACAGCTGACCCAAGGAAAAGGCTCCATGAAGCCCGAAAGCCACCCTTGATGGGTTCTGCCGGGTGTTTCCAGCTCACCTTGAGGATCTTGATCTGCGTGGGGTCCGTGGACCGGATGTAGAAACTCTTCAGATAGGGCTCAAACATCCCCTGCATGCACAGCCAGCAACATTAGTGCCATCTCTGTCCCCCTCCCTTGCCAAGGCCACCTCCAGGCTCTGGTGACCTTGCTGGCTAATCCTCATTTTGCTCCAGAGTCAATAGGGCCAACTCCTCCCACACCAAGTCTGAGACTCACCCGCCGCTTGATGGACATGGTGGCCACATTCTGCAGCACAACGTACTGCACCTCGCTGTGGGGACAAAGAGGGGCCACCATCAGTGGGGCAGGGCCAGACACCCTCAGCAAGTCCCTGTGAATGTGGGCCAGGACCCACCACCAGGCTGGTGACACCAAGATGCTGTGACCCCATGTCTGGACTGGGCCAGCCCAAAAAGGCCTCCAACCTGATGTCCCTCCAGGGATGGGCTTTTTAGGGGTCTCTCACAGGGTCTTGGAGCTCCCTGTGGGTTCCAACAACTGGGGTAAAGGGGTAGGAGACCACCACAACTCCAGTGCCACAGACCTGTGACTCCGCAGGAGCCGTACCAGCGCCTTGGCAATGACTCCAACCTCTGCCTTGGGTGCCAGGTGGAAGTAGAGCTGTGCCACGGCCATCACCACCTATGGACACACACCCAAGTGTCACCTGATGGGAACGGGGGACACCCTGAAGAGTGGCCGTGTCCCCCAGTCCCACCCTCAGCACCTGGAGGTAGCCTGACCCTGAGGACACCCATCCCTAGGTGAGTCCTTGGCCGTGGAGATATCATATGCCCAGGCTGATGGACACCACCAGTGCCCCGGGGGACAAACAGGGTGGGAGTGGGGGTCTCACCGCGGCGTTGCGGCTCTGCAGCAGGGGCTTGGTGTTGCGCAGGAGCAGGCGGTGGTCGGGGTCCATAACGTAGGGCTTGCGCTTGGCCAACGAGGCTGCCTCTGCCTTGGCATCCTTGGTGTCCTCCTCCTCGGAGCCATAGAAAGCCTTCTCAGTGTTCTCCTCCAGCAAGGACTCCTGCTGGCAGATGGGACCCTTTGCATCCCCAAGAGCACTTCCCCTTCACCCCACCTCCCTGGGGGCTCCCAGGACACCCCAAGGCTCTCAGGGCATCCTGTGCTCCTGAACTCACGTTCTGGTTGGGGCTGAGGAACTGGGTGCGGGCATAGCGGGTCAGCATGTTGATGATGACCACCTGTCCCCACTCCTCCACATCAATGAGCAGGTTGCAGAGCTTGCGGTAGTTCTTGTGGATGAGATCTATGCGCTCTGGGCACACCTCCTCAAATGCCATCACCACGCTGCCAGCCACCAGCTGTGGAGGGAAAGCCCAGGGTGACTCACTGGAGTGGTGGCATCATCAACAAGATGCTGGTTTAGTGGGGATGGTGGCATCTCCATGAGGGCACTGGTTTAGTGGGCAACCCTTCCTTGTAGGGATGCCAGCTCAGTGGAGTTGGTGGATTCCCCATAAGGATGTTGTCCTGTTAGGGACAGCAGCACTCCCACAAGGATGCCAGCTCTCCAGGGATGGCTTCATCAGGACACCAATTTGGTGGGAATATCTACATTCCTGTGAGGATGCTGGATCAATGGGGACAGTGGCATCCCCATGAGGATGCCAGCCCTATGGGGATGGCTGCACCCCCAAGATGACACCAATTTGGGGGTGTCAATTTGGTGGGAACATCTCCATCCCCATGAGGACACCAGGGCGGTGATGTTCCCAGATTTGGAGGTGGGGGAGACACAGCAGCTTGCTCACCGTGGTCTTGTCCGCCAGCAGCTTCTCGATCACTTCGATGAGCTGGTCCTTCTGATCTGAGTCGAGGCTGTGAGGGAGGAGCAGGGCAGGTGATGCTGGACCAAACTCCTCCCCATCCCCGTCTGTACCAAGCAGCCAAGACCCTTATTGGTATACCCTAAATTTAGCAGCTGACCCCCCCATTACCTGTACAGCTTGGGGATGGCATGGGCGGCCGTCTTGCGCACGTACGGGGACATGTCCGAGGCAGCCTCTTTGATGGCCAACATCATGATGGGCACGATGATGGGCACGCGGATGCTGGACAGGACCCGCAGGGCACTGGCACGGATCAGCTGGTTGGGGTCCTGTGGGGACATGTGGGGAGCTGCAGTGCATCTGGGGGGAGGGCTCAGTGCTCCCCCAGACCTGCCCTGGGTCCCCAAACCAGCCCACCTTGAGTCCTCGCTGGAAGGTGGAGATGGAGAGCAGGGCCAGATCCTGCTGCTCCTCTGCATAGCGCACCAGGTACACATACACCAGCTTTTTAACCTGCGGGGTGAAGGTGCCACCTCAGAGACCCCCAAAACCCATCCAATCCCCAAAACTCTCCTACAGGGAAAGTGCCAGACCCTGGGATGCCACCAGGGCCACCCAAGATCTTCCTCACCTCAATGTTCTTGCAGGCAACATTTTTCACTACAGCTGGGAAGAGATCAGAGGCGTTTTTACCCCGGGCAATCATCTAGGGGGAAAAGAACTGGTGTGACACCGGGCAGCTGGCATGGCAGAGGCCGGTACAACATGACACAGCTCGGCACCAGCAGTGGTCCCCACCAGTGACAACAACACCCACCGCCACAATCCTCTTCATGGCCTCCAGCTTGAGCGAGTCCTTGTTGCTGTCGAGCATCTCCTTGAGGTCATCATGCCTGAACCACACCAGGGGGAAAAAAATTCCCATTTTCACTTTTTTACCTGTTCTTAAGTCTTTTATTTCTGCTCCCAGCCTGCCATCAGGCCGGAAATCCAACCCTTCATCATGAAATATTTATGGGGTCAGGAGTTGGGTTACAGCCAGGTGAAAGAGGAACCGGAGGGACTGGCATGGTGCTGGCACCCAGTGCCATCCTCATCCCAGGCACTGGGACAAGGACCCCGTCCCATCCTGGCTGTGGTTGTCACCCTACATTGTCCCTAAATCACAGGTGCCCGCCACCAGCTCCATCCTGGCTTGGCTGGGTGTCCCTTGTCCCCTCATGGACACAGTGGCATGGATGTGCCAGCACACCCTGATGCAAAGCCCTTTCCCGGTCCCCTCCTGGGACTGGGAAAATGCCACCAGCCTTTTGTAAAGTTATCACCACTGTCCTCTTTTCTAAGGGACACTGATCGCCCCCAAACTGGGGGCACCTGCAAGGCTGCATGTGCCTGTAGCAGCTGAGGGTGACACCCATGGGATGATGCTTGGCCAGAGCCACCATCACCAGAGGGTCCGGGGGGGGCTCCTCGGGGGAGTCTTACCGCGGTGGTGGCCCGGTGCCAGTGTCCACTGCGGGCTCGGTGCCGGCGAGTGGCCGCAGCTCATCGGCTCGCAGGGCGCTGTAGCAGGCGGGTTGTCCAGCCTCGGTGGCCAGCACCGGGCTTGTCACCTCCTCAGCCACATCACCACCCTCTGGTGTTTTCGGCCAGCCAGCCGGCCCCACCGGTAGCTGCCGCAGCAGCTTCTGCACTGGCGGCAAGGACATCATGGCTTTGACTGGGGGTAGTGGCCCTGGGGACGGTGACAGGGCTGTGGCCCCGCTCCTCTGCCTAGCACAGCCAGCTGAAACCTGATGCCGTGGTTGGGGTTGGGTTGCAGCCTCGATCAGGACGCCCTTCCCAGTGGATGAGGCCAACTTAGGATGTCACGACTGAAGTGACATCTGACCTGCAGTTGGGACTTGGGGACACTGCAGGGAGCTCCTTCCCCAGTGCTGACTGGTTCAGTCCTGGGCAGGAAATGCACATCACGGTGGGACACCCACCTAGGTGGTAGGGTGGCATGATGGGGCACCTGTGGGTGTCCCACCTGGGTGGTGGGGTCACACTTGGTGCATTTTTCTTGCCCCATGTGCCATGGATGCCATGGATGGCTCACAGGAGTGGTGACAGGCCTGGTATGGCTCTGGTGAAGGGCAGCACACAGATTATAGTGACACTGTGGGTGTGGGGGACACTGTGGGTGTGGGGGACACTGCCAGGAGGTCAGGAGTAAGAGGACACTGCCATGAGGGCGGTGGCACTGCCAGAGTGGGAGACACTGATGGCAGATCACTGAGGTAACCTGGACAGACTGGGGGACACAGCCAGGGTGTCAGGGCTGGGGGATGCTGCCAGAGTGGGGGACACTGCCAGGGTGGGTCAGGGGACACGGGCAGACTTGGGGAGCAGGGGAGCACTTCCAAGTTGGAAGACATTGCCAAGGAGGGGTCAGAGAGGGGGAGACTTGGACAAACTGGGGGGGACGCTGCCAGGGGCTCATGGCAGGGACACACACTCTGGGATCGGGACACTGCCAGTGGGTCGTGGATAGAGGGCACTGCCAGACTGGAGGACACTGCCAGTGGATCGGGGCTGGGGGAAACTGTCATACTGGGGGACACAGCCAGGGGCAGGGAGTGTGACACTGCCAGACAGGGGCAAGGGACACTGCCCAGGGGTCAGGAAAGGTGGGGGGACTCTATGAGATGGAGATACTACTAGCAGGTCATGGATGGAGGGCACATCCAGAGTGGGGGACAGTGCCAGGGGCTCAGGACTGGGCGGACACTTGTCATACTGGGGGACATCGCCGGGGTATCAGAGAGAAGGGGACACTGCCAGGCCTTCAGGGAAGGGGAGACCCAGTGAGATGGGGACACTGCCAGCATTTCACAAATCAGGGACACATCCAGAATGGGGGTCACTCTTTAGCATTAGGGAGGGAGAGGGGACACTCTCAGACTGGGGACACTGCCAAGAGGTCGGGATGGGGTACACATTCAAAGTGGGGGACACTGCCAGGGAATCAGGACTGGAGGGACACTGTCATACCGGGGGATACTACCACAGGGGCAGGGATGGGGGGACACTGCTGGACGGGGGGACACGGCCACGGGGAGAGAGAGTGACGGTGTCAGACAGTGATTTCCTGCTGGGGCATCAGGGAGGGGGGGACACTGCCAGAGTAGGGGACACTGACACGGTAGGGAGGGCAAAGAGACATTCCTGCAGCTCCAGGAGCACACATCCCCCCCGGTCCTCTTCACCCGTGTCCTCCCAGCAGCCTCTCCCACGCAGGGGTGACATCCCCCAGCACCCCCCCACGCTGGGAACCTCGATGCGGTGGGGTGGGGGTGTCAGCTCAGGCGAGCCACAGGAGCCAGTGGATCCCGTGGGGGGAGCACCGTGCCCGGGATGCCCCAGCCCGAGGGTGGGAGGTTCAAGGGGAGTCCCCGCACATCTTCCCCAGCTACACCATCTCCAGAACCCCGCGGTGTTCCCACAAAATCCTCTCCGGCCTTTGCAACCTGCAATGACGGTGGCGGCGACGTGACCGCATCCCCTGTCCCCATCCCTGTCCCCATCCTCATCCTTATCCCTATCCACATCCCCATCACCATCCTCATCGACATCCCCGTCCTTGTCCCTGTCCCCGTTCCCACGCCGGGGGCCGCTCCAGCCCCGGCTCGGGTACCACGTCCCCGCCGAGGACGGCGGCGAAGGCCTGCAGCGGCGGCCACACGGGCAGGCTCGTCCTTGTCCCCTGTGCCCGCATTGTTCCCACCTCTTGTAGTCGGAGGAGAAGATGCCGCCGCTGGCGGGGTCGTGACCGTACTCGGGCTCGCCCAGGCTGGAGGAGCCGCCCTTCTCCTCGCCGTAGGCCGGGCTGGCGGCCATGGCGGCGGGAGGGATGCGGGATGCGGGATGCGGGGGGGACGCGGGAACTGATGTCAGCGCGGGCGGGGACGGGCCCGGCCCCGGCCCCCGCCCGGGGGCAGCGCCCGCCTGGATCGACCCCCACCGACATCGGGAACGGGAGCGCAGGGGGGCTTTGCGCCTCCGGAGGGCTCCCTGCCCCGCAGCCGCCGCACCTGCACAGGTTTGGGAGCGGGACACGGGTGATTTTAGGAGGAGCAATGCTGGGGACATAGCTATGATATAGTGACTGAGCTCACAGCCGCACTCATCATAGCAGTCCAGAATCATGGAAATCTATAATTATAGTGGTTGGCATTATCGTGTATGATTATAATTAGACATTTAAAATAGAATACATTATAGTAAATAATGTTATATGTTCAGATGTTATAATATGTATTATTATATCATACTATATTACATGATATTATTATTTTGTACATAATAATGTGTGCAGCATACATAGTATACATTTATTTATATATTATATATCATATTCAATTTATATATTCTATTATATGCTGCATACTATGCACTATATATTGCATGTTATTTATTACGTTGCACTATAATATATTACAGATTGCATTCATTATGCAATGCTATATATTTGCCATATTCAGTCATACTGTATTATAGATAATTCATAAACCATTCTACATTCTACAGTTTATATACGATATAATATATGTAATATGCTATATATGCAATATGTTATATATGCTATATGTTATACTATGTTATATTATACTGCAGATTAGATTAATTCTATTATATAGTATATAGTATATAATGTAGTATGTATTACATATTGTGTATTATGTATTATCTGCTGTATTATAAAATTCAATATTTTATTATCTATATTCCAAACGATAGTATATATGCTGTATGATATCTGAATTATTATATATAATATATTAGGCATTGTATTAATTTATACTATTATTATAGATATTGTTACAGATATTGCAGTTTATATTATATATTATTATCAATAACATGATAGGTATTATTATATACTAGATATATTTTCATATATTGACTATGCTACAGATGTTATTAAATACAAATATATATATTCGATATTACTATAGATATGACTATACATATTATGGTGTTTCACATATATATTTTTATATAACATACTACTATAAATTATATCTATTAAAGATATCATTATTGATATTATGATAGTTGAGATTTTGTTTGCATTTCTTTGATTTTTCCCAGGTACTTTATACTATTGGCAGATATTCCCACTATTATTTCTCCAGGCAGCTGACCAGCCCCGGAGCTGGTGCGGATGGGGCAGCACTCACCCCATCCCACAGGAGTGAGGCAGCGAGGGAAAATGGCCGTGGTTCAAGCAGAAGAATTGAATAAAGCATCTAATTAATGGACAGCAATTAATTTCCAGCATAGAGAAAGGGGACACACCCACTCCAGCCCTCCCTGGGACCCCACAGCCCTCCCAGGGACCCCAACCTTGCTTGGGTCTCAGACCTTCCCTGGGGGCCCTGCTGCTCTCCTGGAGACCCCAACCCTCAGGAGACATGGAGAAGAGCCAGACTCCACCTTCTTTCCCCCCTGTAAAGGCTGATAAAATCCCACTGGACATTCCCTTCTCTTCGCTGAACCGCCCCAGCTCTTTCAGCTTCCCTTCCTGCAGGAAATGCTCCAGACCCTCAGTGGCCCTTTGTGGTGTCTCTCCAGTACGTCCCTGTCTCTCTCATACTGGAGAGCCCAGCACAGGACTCAGCACTCCTGGGGTGCCAGGATCACCATGGGATGGTGAGTCACTCCCCTCTCACTGCAAATACACTCTACCCCGTCAACTGGACCAGTAATGAAGATGTTGACCAGGACTGGACATGGAGTTAACCCCTGGGGTACACCACCAGCCTCCAGCCAGACCTGATCCAGCCTTTTGGCCCATTTTCAACCCAGCAGCCCACAGAATATTCATTTTTATGCTCAAAATTAAATGCCAGCAATTAAAGAGGCATTTGTCTCAGGAGGCCATGGAGAGCAAAGAGCAGCCTCTCCCTTCAAGGTGTGCCAAGGTGGGACATCCCTTGACAGCAGCTTCTGGGAAAACTGAGAAAACAACAAATCAAACAGGGCTGGCACAGGTTTCCATGCAACTGTTTATTGCCACACAGGACTGACAAATCACTGGTGCCATTCCGGTCCCCAGGGAAGGATGCTCCAGCCCCACATGTTCCCCAGGAGCACCGTCACCTCCGTCACTGCAGCGCTGGAGACACCTGGGAAAAAAGTAGAGGTTTGGTGACACTTGGCTGGAGCAGGTGCCAAGGTGTCCCAGGGTGGTGGCACCTGATCTGGTGGTGGCACCCACCATGGCACCGGCAAGGTGGCCCAGCCCCATGAGGGCGAGGGCGAAGTGGATGCAGTTGCAGGTGATGGCATCGTACTCCACCGGCTGGTCCATGGCCGCCCGGATCCGCCTCTGCAGGGCAGCCACGTCCAGCCCTCCCTTCCTCCGGAGCACCTTGGCCGGGCCCCGTGTCCGCAGGAGGTGGCTCTTGCCGTGCTTAGCCACGATGCCTGATGGTGATGTCCCTGAGCTGCCTGCGGGGCAAAGTGGACTCTATACCCCATGTCGCTTCCGTGGGGATGTCCCCGTGCCGTGACACCTCCTGGGGCTCACCTTCCAGGTGGATGATCTCCCCGTCACCGCAGTAGATGCCAGCATGGGCGCCCCACCAGCCAGGGCCCCCGGAGGTCAGCGGGAAGAGGAAGAGGTCCCCGGGCTGGGGCTCGGCCACCCCGTTGGGGACCATGTAGAAGTGTTGTCTCAGCAGCCCCTCGCAGAGGAAGAACCCTGCCGTGGTCACTGCCCCAGCCACTGCCTGGGGACCCAGCCATGTTTCAGGGCCACCGGTGCCCTGGGGACACCGGCTGCATCACTGACCTGCTGGCTTATCCCACATCCTTGGTGGCTTAAGCACAGCTTGGGTCTTGGGTCTCCATGGATGGAAACCCTCTGGGAAGGGGCCACCTCCTCTAGGTGCTGAAGCACCCATGGGTGCCGAGGAGAAGGCAGGGTGTGCAGGATTCGGCCCAGTTGTGCTGGGGGTGAGACGGGCAGTGCAGGGCACAGAGGCAATGCCAGCACTTACCTGCCTGGAGATGCTCACCTGGAGGGACAAACACCTTGCATCGGCCCCAGTGGCACCGGTGTCATGGCTCAGCCCCGACCTGGGCTGCTGCCACCCCCTGCCCAAGCACCTGGCTGGGGTTCCCATGCCAGCACCCCAAACCTGCCTCACCCAGGAGCCCAGCCAGTGCCAGGGCTGGAGGAACAGCCAGTCCGGGGCTTGCAGGGTCTGAAGCAGGGAGCTCACCTGTGGGGACAGGGGGCAGGGCAAGACGGGGATCCATTCCCTGCTGACACCTGTCCCCTGCCAGCACCCATCTCTGCCAGCACCCAGCCCAGCGCAGCCCAGCCCAGCCAAGCCTCCCAGGCCACACACCCCCTCCCCCCCCACCCAGACCCAGCACCAGGCAGGTCCCAGCTGTGGGGTCCAGGAGCACTGGCTGCTGTGGCAGAGGGGTGGCATCACCTGGATGCAGGTGTCCTCCCTGCCGGCTCCCCTTTACCTGGGCAAGGAGCTTCATCTGCAAGGAGAAAACACGATGTCCCGAGAGCTGGAGACAGGTGTCCCATACCTCGGGGACTTGTCTGTCCCCACAGTTGTGGTGACATGTCACCCTGCTGAAACCCAAGCTGCGGCCTCAGTGCTCGTTCTGTGCCCTGCTGCCTCACCTCGGGGTCACCTCCAAGGTCCCCTAACTCCACCGTGTTTCCCAAGCCGCCGCTGCTCCAAAGGTGGCTGCGGGGCAGGACCTCAGCCCGCCCCGGCTCAGCACTCAGCCCGGCGAGTGGCTCTTGGCATCGGCACAATGGCTCCACCAGTGCCCGGGAATGTGCCCGGACCGGCTGCACCGTGGCACTGTGCCCATCCTGTAGGGCCAGTCCCAGGGGGACAAACCCAACCTGGTGTGACATTTCATCCACAAACCTCTTGGGTGACCCCAAAGGAGTCATGAAACGGCCCCGTGGCCACAATGCCCTGGTAACCAGTGACCACCAGGCTGATGACAAATCACCTCTTGGTGCCAAAACCCTCTGGCCCTGGGAGGCCATCAGCCTGTACTCAGCCCCGTGTCCTAGAGATGGCCACCAGCCTGTCCCCCAGCCCTGTGGCCCCAGAGTGGTGCATGCCTGGGGTCAGCTCCAGAGTCACATTAAACTTTAATCCTGGTGCCGGGGGTCAGTGAAGGTTTTAGCAGGGCTCAGGTGGGTGACTGTCACCCTCTGTCATCAGGCAACCTCCAAAGAATCATTTATCAAGGAGCCTCCAATAAACAAGAGCTAATTACAGGTGAAACCCGAGCCTGGCCTGGACCCGGCTCAGTGCAGGCAGCCACATTAACCCTTCCCAGCCACCTCCAGTCCCACAGCCACCCTCCCGTAACTTCATGTCATCTTCTTGTTGGTCTTGTCCCCTTCTGGTCTCCACTGTCCTCTCCTGGTCTCTGTTGTCTTGTCCACATGTACCCATCACACCCTTCTCATTCCCATCCTCCCCTCCCAGTCCCCATCATCCCATCTCAGTCCTTACTATCCCCTCATGATCTCCATCACACCTTCCTGGTCCCCATCATCCTCACATGTTCCCTATTGTCATGTCCTGAGCTCCATCATCCATTACCGGGATGTCATTGTCTCTGGGTCACCATCAAAACATCCAGGTTCCCACCGTCCCCTCCTGATCCTCATTATTGCCTCCCAGTCCTCATCACCTCCTCCTTGTTCCCATCACCCCCTCCTGATCCTTGTTGTCACCTCTTGGTCCCCATCACCTCCCCTCCTGGTCCCCACTGTCTCCCCTTGATCCCCAGTATCATCTGCTGATCTCCATCATGTTCTCTTTGTCCCCATTGTCTCCTCCTTGTCCTCACTGTCCTGTCCCATTCCCCACCACTCCATGCCGTCACCAACAGGAGCGGGACTGCCAGGACAGTGGTGCTTCCCTGGGTCACTCAATGTCCCCAGCCAAGCTGGCCCTGGCCAGGGCGCATCCACCAGCTCCCCACAGCCAGTGGGATTAGGGTGGCTGGAGCCTTGGGGCTGCTCCTGACCACAGGTTTCAAGCCCATCGCCAGCATCTTTGGGTAATTAGTAAATTAGTAATTAAACACTCTCTGCCTGCTGGGGGGAAGGGGGGCAGATCCCAAGGTTTTAGGCTGGGTAATCCCGTGGCATCTGCCCCAGCATCTGTCACCAAGCCGAGTCACGACCCTGCCTCGGGCTTTAACATTTGCTCCTTCACCCCCACCCACCACCCACAGCCCCTCGGCTGTGGCGCCAGGCCTGCTCGTGTCGCGCCCAGAACAGGCTGGGTTGGGCTCCTGTGAGTGCCCAGTTGGGTGCTCATGGAGCCCTCATCCCTGGGAAGAGGACAGGGTGCTGCTCCTCAGGGAGCTCCCCATGGGGACAGCACCCAGCTGGGTGTAACTGAGAAACAGGGTGGGAAACCATATTTTTGTAATTATTGGCTTTCCTGGGGGTGCTGATGATGGGCTGGCAGCAGATGGTTGGCCCAGCTAATCCCCCTCCCAAATCCCTGCTCCGGAGCTGGCTTTTACCCGACGGCGAGGAGGGGACGGACAAATTAGCCGACTCAGCTGTATCGCCATGCTGGTCGCTCCCCGCTGTCCCTGGCACTGGCCACCCCTGTTCCCATGGGTGGGCTGGCACGCCGGGATGAAGGTGTTCCTGGCACTCCCAGATTGGGCACTGGGGGGTGTTTCACCCCTGGGTGAGAGGTGTGGAGGCACCCAAAGGCCGGGCAGGGAGGTGACAGCTTGCTCCCGCCGCATTAGCCCAGCGTCATAATTCTGCCACGGGAGGAGGCGGCCACTGCCGCAGATGGCGGCGGTCAGAGATCTGGGTCAGGACAGCGGGCTGTGGGTGGGACAGGGCACCCTGGGGAAATGGGGGGTCCCAGCGTGGGGGGGGCTGGAGGCAGGGGGCATGGAGCCATGGTGAGGGAAGGGATGGAGCCATGGTGACGGAAGGGATGGGGCCATGGTGCAGGCAGGGATGGGGCCACGGTGCAGGCAGGGATGGGGCCATGGTGAGGGAAGGGATGGGGCCATGGTGCAGGCAGGGATGGGGCCACGGTGCAGGCAGGGATGGGGCCATGGTGAGGGAAGGGATGGGGCCATGGTGCAGGCAGGGATGGGGCCATGGTGCAGGCAGGAAGGATGGTGGAGCCATGTAGAGTCAAGAAGGGTGATGGAATGTTGCTGCTTGTGGGAACATGGAGCCATGGTCCAGGCAAGGCTGATGGAGTCACAGTGCAGACAGTGGAGAAACGCTTCAGGCAAAAGGGATGAAAGGAGGTTGTACGCAGGAGGATGGAGGAATGCTGCAGGCATGGGATGTGGAAGGAGGTTGAAGGCAGGAGGATGGAGACATGCCGCAGGCAGAGGGGATGCAGGAATGCTGCAAGCAGCGGGGATGGAGCCGCACAGCAGTCAGCGATGCTGGAGGGATCATGCCCAGCTCTTGGATCCACTGGAGTCACTGCTGCCGGCCCTCAGCAGAGACTTGCTGCCAGTGCCTGTTCCCTGGGGCACCTTCAGGGCATCAACACCCCTGAGGCCCCTTTGGAAGGCGCACGGCAGGCCGGGAACCCCTGTCCTCAGCCTGGCCCATCGCTGGGGACAGCCCGGGCCTGTGACGGTGGCCACCCGCCACCCCCCTGAGCGGGGCGGGGGGGGTTTAGCAGCTAAAGCCCACAAATCCCAAATTGTGCTGCCCTGTCACCGCGAGGGTTTAGCGGTGGTTGCGTAACCCGGGGGCCACCTGGCCCCCACCCTCTGCGGTGTCAGCAGCCCCAACATCCATGGGGCCCCCCGTCCCCGGGAGGGCATGCTGAGGCACAGTGGGGCCCCTACCGAGCATCCCCCCTCCCCTCGCCATCAGGGCCGGTAATTAATTACTTGGGGGCAGGGAAATTACCCCCCTTAATTACCACTTTTCGTTATTCCCCTCTAACCGCCTTAGTGAAGGGCTTATGCGCTTACAGGACCTGGTGGGTCCCAAGGGGAGGACGACACATATGGGGGGTCCCCAGCCCAAGCCCCATCTCCCAGCTCTGCCGCAATCTCGGCCTCGCAGTGCTGGGGTGGGGGGTGCTGACAGGGTGACACCTCCACGGTGGCCCGCGGCGGCGCGCGGCGGGGGTGGCTTGGGTGTCGCGGGTTTAGGGTTACAGGGCTGGGGCTCAGCACCTTTTTAATTCTTCATCGCGTGGCTGATTGATCCCCCCCGCCCCGCGCAGACACTAAAGATTAAGAGGGTGACAAAGAGGCGGCTGCTTACACAGCGCCCGCCGCTAAGCCGCCTTGAAGAGAGCAAGGCAAGAGCCCCGCTGGCCGCAGAGCTGCCGGAGCACCCACCAGACCCTCCGCGGGGATCCAGAGGGACAGGACAGGGACAGGTCGGGAACACCGGGTGCAGGATGGCTGTGTCCCCGGCGGGGTCGGCGGTGAGCGCCGGGCTGGATGAGAGCCCCACGGGTAAGAGGTGGTTCCACTGGAGCGGGTGCGACACGGTGGGGCACGGGTTTTTCTCTGGGATGGCCAGGCCCCCGCTGTGGTCATTCCCCCAGATGCCCGGGGGTCTTCTTCATGGTTCTCCTCTGGGATACTTGGAACCCCCATCATGGTCAATCACTGAGATACTTGGGGTCCTCCATTGCAGTTTTTGTCTGAGATGCCTGGGGTCATCATGGCCTTCTTTGGGATGCCTTTGGTCCCCATCGTGGTCCTCCTCTGAGATATCTGGGGGTCCCTGTTATGGTTCATCTCCAAGACACCCAGTGTCCTCATCATAGTTGTTTGGGTTCTCCATTGCCAACCTTCTCCAGAATGGCTGGGCTTCTCCTCATGGTCCTTATCCTGGGTGCCCAGGGTCCCCATCATGGTCCGCTGGGTCTTCAGCTGTCATCCTTCTCCAAGGTGCTGAGTCCCCATCATGGTCCTTCCCTAGGCCAGGATGCCTGCAGTGCCCAACCCTCTCCATGATATCCATGGTCCTCATTTGTGTTCCTTCTCCAGAATCCCTGAGGTCCCCAGCTATGCCTCTTCTCCAGGATTCCTGGGGTCCCCAGTCATAACCCTCTCCTGGATGCCCTTGGTCCCTGGCCCTTCACCAGGGTCCCCACAGTTCCCTGCTGTGACCCTTGTCTGGGGTGCCCCACATCCCCCGAGCTGTCCCTTCTCCAGGACACCTCCCATCCCTGATTGCAGCCCTTCTCTTGGATGCTCAGTCCCCTTCCTGGGATGCCTGGTGTTCCCATCCCTAAGAACACCATTTCATCCCTTTTATATTTTTCAAAATTCCTGTGAGAGCTCATCCTGCATCACTCTGTGTGCTGGGGTGTGGGAAGATGGTGAACCCCGCGTGGAGTCCCTGAGGTGTCCCCATTCACATCCCTGGGCTGAACCAGCAGAAACAGGAGCCACCCCATCTCCAGGACGCTGGGAGGCAGCAGGGACTGCTGGGAGGGACGAGGGACACTGGGATGCCCAGAGTCACCCCAGATATGACGGTTCCACTCCCACAGGGCTGAGCCCGGCCCCCGGGAAGGCGCTGAGCCCAGTGCTGCTGTGCAAGGTGTGTGGGGACACCAGCAGTGGGAAGCACTACGGCATCTATGCCTGCAACGGCTGCAGCGGCTTCTTCAAGCGCAGTGTCCGCAGGAAGCTCATCTACAGGTGGGAACAGGCGTGGGGGTCCCCATGGGGCAGGGAATGGGGGGATGGGCAGCTAGAGGGGCAGGGACCCTGTGGATGGGCATCCAGGGGGGCAAGACAGACATGGACAGACACCACGGAGGAAAGCACACCCAGCAAGGCAGAGACACCAGGAATGGCCACCCAGGGAGTCGGAGGGTGGACACAGTGGGGCAGGAGTGGGGGGAACAGGCACCTGGCAAGGTAGGGACACCCAGCAGAGCAGGGATATCATGGGATGGGGCACTCAACAGGGAATGGATGGAGACCCTGTGGGCCAAGGACCGTGGAGATGGACAGCAGGACCGGGAGCTTGGGGACAGGCACCCAGTGGGGTTGGGCCACCCGGGACGGACACTCAGCAGGCCAGGGACCCCAGGGCATGGGCAACGGGTGGGCCAGAGACACAGGGGGACTTAAAACCGCGAAGCGGACAGGCACGTGGGGGGAGAGGCAGCTGTGGAGAGGGTGTCCGGAGCCCCCTGATGGCCAAAACACGTGGCAGAGCATTCACTGGGACAGGGCACCCTTGGAGTGGGGACAGGGCACCTGCTGGGGACAGGGTGCCCACAGTGGTGGGGCACTTGTTGGGTGGAGGGAACCCATGGGGGGAGGCATGGCCCCCATGGGGGCAGGACCCTCCTCGGGGACAGGGGCCACCCCAGGGCTGCAGCCAGGTGCAACTTCTCCCCATAGGTGCCAGGCAGGGACGGGGCTGTGCCCAGTGGACAAGGCTCACCGCAACCAGTGCCAGGCCTGCCGGCTCAAGAAGTGCCTGCAGGCCGGCATGAACAAGGACGGTGAGATGGGGGGGACACACAGTGACAAATAGCAGGGGGTGACAGTGCGGCGGCTGGCGCTGATGCCACCTTGTCCTCACAGCTGTGCAGAACGAGCGCCAGCCCCGCAGCACGGCCCAGGTCCGGCTGGACAGCATCGAGCTGGACGCTGAGCTGCCCCCTGAGCACGTGGCCACCACACGTGAGGTCCCCCCATCACCCTGTCCGGCTCCTCGTGGTCCCGGTGCCACTGTCGCTGTCACCCCGGGTCCCCGAGTGCCCACACCACCCACCAACCATCGCTTCATGGCCAGCTTGATGACGGCCGAGACCTGCGCCAAGCTGGAGCCCGAGGATGGTGGGTGGCTGCCGGTGGAGAGGGGGGTGGGTGGGTGGTGGATGTCCCCATGGTGTGGTGACCAGTGTCCTCTTCCTGCAGCTGATGAGACAGTGGATGTGACGGGCAGTGAGCCGGAGCGGGCGACCAGCGACTACCAGGTGGCGCCGTACCCGGCAGCCAGCCCCGAAAACATCTATGAGACCTCAGCACGTCTCCTCTTCATGGCTGTGAAGTGGGCCAAGAACCTGCCCGTCTTCTCCAACCTGCCCTTCCGCGACCAGGTGGGGTTGGGAATCTCCGTGAGGAATTGGGGATCTGCCTATGGGGCAACAGGAACCCCAGAAAGAGTAGCAGCCAGTCAGGATGGCTGGAACATCTCCACAACATTCTTAGGCTTCCCCCACAGATGATTTTCAGCCCAACCATCTGTGGTGGCTGCAGGTCCTGGAGGCTTTGGGGGTGACAGGGGTTTTGGGGTTCCCCCTGCTCTCCCCAGGTGATCCTGCTGGAGGAAGCATGGAGTGAGCTGTTCCTGCTCTGTGCCATCCAGTGGTCCATGCCCCTGGAGAGCTGCCCGCTGCTGGCTGTCCCTGAGCCGGCCCCTGGGAAGCTGCTGCCGGCCGCCCTGGACGTCCGGGCGCTGCAGGAGACCCTTGGCCGCTTCAAGGCATTGGCCGTCGACCCCACGGAATTTGCCTGCATGAAGGCCGTGGTGCTCTTCAAACCAGGTGAGGCCACCCCCAGCACCCACCACTGGCCATCCCTGTGCCCCTGCCCAGCCTGTCACCCCCTCGTCCCTGCAGAGACCCGTGGCCTGAAGGACCCTGAGCAGGTGGAGAACCTGCAGGACCAGTCGCAGGTGATGCTGGGCCAGCACAACCGTTCCCACTACCCCGGTCAACCCGTCAGGTACCGCTGTCCCCACGTCCTCATGGGTGACACCAGGCTGGGACACCCACCCACGGCCACCACTCTGTCCCCCAGGTTCGGGAAGCTGCTGCTGCTCCTTCCGGCGCTGCGCTTCATCTCCTCGGAGCGCGTGGAGCTGCTCTTCTTCCGCCGCACCATCGGCAACACCCCCATGGAGAAGCTGCTGTGTGACATGTTCAAGAACTGAACTCCCTTCCCGCTGTCACCGGGCTTGTTTGTCACCCTGCGCTGGCACCCTGTCACCCCCACCCTGGGTCTCCTCACCCTGGGGTGTGAAGGTGCCCGTGGTCCCATCTCTGGGGTGATGTCCAGGACTGTGGAATGCTGGGAGGTGGGACCAGCTTCCCTGGGGGAGGAAGGAGGATGTCCCCAAGTGAGTGCCCAGTGCAGTGGCAGCACCTCATTGGGGACGGTCTCAATGGTGTCCCAGATGCTGGAGGAACCCAGGCAAAGGCACCTTGGCACCATGAGGACCTGCTGCCACCCAGGGGTCACCAGCCTGCGGGGACACTTACCCAGGGATGATGCCAGCCCGGGGCATGACACTAGCCCAGGGGTGACACTGGCCAAAGGTGGTGCTACCTGGGGGTGACAGCAGCCCAGGACATCCTCGAGTTGATCCCAGCCCAGGGCTGGCACTGGACGGGGTGACCCCAGCCCGGGGTGACACTGCCCGGGGGGTGATGCTGTCCCAGGGCCCCCTGGCTGCGACTTCAGCTCCGCGATCCCGGGGGACACGCGGTGACGGATCCTTGTGCCCCTGCCCAGGGGTCTCCAACTCGTGTCCCCCATTTTATACTCGGAATAAAGAAGGTTTTGCAGCCGGAGTCCCTGTGCCAATGACTTGGGCCCCCGTGGATGGGGAACTGGGGAGGACCAGCTGAATGTCAGTAACCTGAACAGGAATAAATAAAAATCTATAATCTGAATATAAATACCTTGAAAATAAATTATCTGAATGGAAATAAATGAAATATAAGTAAAATTATTACGTAAAATTATTAGTACGTAAAATTATTAGTACGTAAAATTAGTAAGTAAAATTATCAAGATTAATAGAAAAATAGGAATAAAAATAAACTGAAAATAACCGGAAATTATTTGAATATAAAAAAGATAAATATAAATAATCTTTGGAAATAATCTATCGGAAATAATCTATTGGAAATAATCTGAATGAAATAATTTGAATAGAAATGTAATGAAACTAAATAAACTGAAATAGTCTGAATAGAAATTAATTGAAAATAAACTATCTTAATATAAATGAGATGAATATGAATAATCTGACTGGATAAATGGGAATTAAATAACACAAATAGAAAAAACCGAAATTAAATAATCTGAATAGAAGGAAAATAAAACTAAATAATATCAAATAATCTGAATAGAAATAAATTTAAAATAAACAAACTGCATATAAATAAGAAAAACATAATGAATCTCATTGGAAGTAATCTGAATTAACTTGTGTGGACAGAAATAAAATGAAATAATCTGAATAGAAATAAATTGAAAATAAATTGTCTGAATATAAACAGTCTATCTAAAAGTAATCTCAATAGAAATAATCTGAAATGATCTGATTAGAAATAAACTGAAAATAAATGATCTAAATATAACTGAAACATTAATTATCTGATTAAAATAATATGTATATAAATAATATGTATATAAATAATCTGTATATACATCAATAAAAATAATGTGACTATCAAGTGAGAGAAACAGAAATTCTCTGAACGTAAATAATGAGAATGTGAATAACCAGCATTAAACAGTCCAAAGGGCAGTGATCCAGAGCCCCGGCTCCCCATCCCAGCTCCTCCATCCACAAGGGATGGGGATGTGCAGCTGCTCCGTCCGCACGGGGATGGGGAAAATCCACGACTTCGTAACCCCACGGAACAAAGGGAACAACCCCCGGACCCCGGGACGCGGGCAGGGGGCGGCAGGAACAGCGTCCCACTGGGAATTCTCGGCCTGTGTAGAATGACACTTTTATTTGTCCGTTTTTGTCGGTTTGTACACGATTCCGAGCGCGGGCGACGCGGGATAATATATCCTCTTACATACAGACTTTGTTTAATTTACACGCAGCGACTTTATAAATTACTTAGAAAACTTTCCATGAAAAATAACAATAATTCCCCTCGCAGCCCTCCAGTAGTCAGTACATTCAGCCCTCCGGAAAACCCTCTGGGACCCCAAATCCTGCCGGGAAAGGCTGGGAAGGAGCGGAGGAGATGCCGGAGGAAGGGGACCCTGGAACACCCCATTATCCCTCCAGTCCTGCTCAGATCCTGCCAGAGCTGGAGTTTTTAGATATATATATCTATATATACATGTCTATATTTCTTTTAAATATGTTTTTCTTTATACATATAACCACAAGTATATTATATATATATAAAGAAATATATTTTCAATATATTCTATATATATTCCATACATTTATCTATATCAAGAAGTGATATTTTCTTTCTTTTTTCTTTATATTTTCCCTACATTCCACATTTTTATATCTATGAAGAAATACAGAGAAAATGTATTTCTTCATATTTACTATATATTTCCTTTATATATTTCTTTACAGAGAAATACTCTTTATATAAAGAAATATATAAATATATGTAAAGAAACATATATAAACATACATATTAAACATATATTAAATATATGTTTAAATCATATAACATTAAATATGTTTCTACACAGAAAAGAAATACATTAAAATACATATAAAGTAATAAATATTCTTTATATATAGTACATATTTCCTTTATATATATATACTTCCTTATATATAGAAATATATAAAATATATACATAAGGAAATATATAATTAATTTCCTTTATATACTTCTTTATATATAAATATATAAACATATATACATAAAGAANTAGAATATATATATTATTATATATGTTCTTTATATATATAAATATCACTTAAATATATTTTCCTTATATAGAGATTAAATATATATAAGGAAAATAAATATATTCCAAAAGAAATTAGATATATACATATATATATATATATATATATGAGAGCCAGATCCGACATCCCTGCTCTCATCCCGCTGGAATGAGAAACCTGAGGATGAGGCTGGACCCTTCACTCGTCCCCAGGATCTCCTCCCCCGGCACCATTTTATGGGCAGTTCTGGGGTTTTTAGTTCAAGTGGCTCAAAATGCTGGATTGGCACCAAGCACTCAGGTGCTCCCGGCAATCCCAGCTCCCAGAGAATTTGGGGTGGCTCCCCAGGAGTTCCCACAGCTGTGGTCGCAATCCGCCTTCCCAGTGCATCCGGGTCGGTCCCCAAAGCCCTCCTGTCCCCTCTGGGGCTGGGAAAATCCCGTTTTCCCCAGGGATGGGGGTGATTGACTTGGTCTTGCTCCACTCCCGGGATGCAGCGCCGAGGCCGATGCTGTTCCCACTCTCCCTGCGGCATCTGTAGCTTCCCCCATTGGAAAAAATTAAAGGTAACATGAAAAAAAGTGTCAAATTTCAAATATCAAATAAAAAATAACCTCAATAAATAAACCATCCCTGGAATGGGCAGGGGGAGAGGGGACCGAGGGGTGGCTCTGCCAAACCCAGGCATGCTGGGAAAAGACAAAATACTCAGGAAAATTCAATTTTTTGCTATTTTCCCCATTTTTGATGGCGTTTCAGGAAAGGACAAGCCCCAGCCCAGCCCACCTGGAAGGACAGATGCAGCCTTTATAAATCTAATTAGCATGCCAGGGCTCCTAATTTTGCCTTTCCAGAGGTTTTCTGGTACCCAGAGCTTCTCCAGGTGCCACTGAGGATGATGATGAGACAGTTGTGGAGGGATTATGAGCTGAGTCATTAACTAGTATCGTTAATTAGTCCTATGATGGGCTATGATGGGCTAATTACACCTCCAGGGATTTCTTGCTGAAAATAGAACTCCATGTTTTAATGAGCGATGGCTGGTGACACCAGTGCTGACACCAAGGATGGCTCAGCCAATCACTCCCCTCCTCTCTGGCCCCAAAATAATAATAATAATAATTAAAAAAAAAAAAAATTCTGTCTGGGGAAAAATATTAAAAAAAATAATAAAAATATATACATTTACACAAAAAAACTCCAGGAACCGGTATATAAACAAATATCGCTTCAAGTAGTCCTCGATTATTATTAATTATTATTATTTTTTAATACTGATGGTCTCAAAAAAAAAAAAAGAGGAAAGGTGGTTAGGTCTCATTAAAAAATAAAAAACTGAAGGGAAAAGGTTATTTTTGGCAGGTTGTAACACTTTTCCATGCGCTCAGCGTTGGCGTGGATGAGGTGGTTAAAGCGCGGAGGGCTTGGCTGCAGTGGAGCCGGCTTGGGGTGCTCCCGTGGGAGTTTTAGGCTTGGTTTGCTCCTTCCAACAGGCGATGGCGATTCGGCACAAGGGTTTGGCGGCGGATGCCCCGAGACGTGGGATGCTCCGAGGGGAAGGGCCAGGAGCCGGCCAGTGCCTCCCATCCCGGTCCACGCCCCGGCCACCCGAAGGTCTCAACACGCCCCCCAAACCATTAAGGCCACCATTAAAACCGTCCCCTCCCGGCCTTCTTAATTAAGAATTCATCCCCCTGGCATTAACGAGGAAGCCATCAGAGCACTGCTGATGAGGAGGATGCCCCGGCACGAATGCGGCCCCGGGGTGGAGCATCTCAGACCATGAACTCGTTGCTCCCCAGGAGGACAAGGGGTTGGGCGGTGGCGCAATCGGCCTCGGGGTTCCTCTTGCGTCCCCCTCCAGGTCCCCCATCCGGGGGCTCTTTGGTTTTTGGGGGGGAAGTTTTCACACTCTTCAGTTTCTGTTTGCCTTTCTCCGGGTTGAAGGTCCCGCGTGTGGTGAACTGCGGCCGGTCCTCGGGATGACGGAGAGGCCCCGCCAGGCCCTCAGGGCTTGCCCGGGTTTCAGGGGCCTCGCCGTGTCCCCCCACTCGGTAGAAAGGAGATTTGGAGTACATCTGGAAGCGCTTCCGGGGCAGGTGGGGCAAGCAGGAGGTGGATGATTGGGAGGAGGAGGAGGAGGAGATGGGGGCATCGGTCGGCTCCGCCGGGTCCAGCCGCAGTCTGGGGTGCCGTCGCAGCCGGCTCGGCCCCTCGGCCTTGGCGGGGCGCAGGGAGGTAAGTGCTACACTTCTCTCTGCAGGGGCAGAAGGACCACGGACGGTCAACACCCGGACACCACCCGGTATCCAACCACCCCGCTCCCTGGGGACACGTACCATTGAAGCCAGGACAACATTCCCAGCATCTCGGTGGGGCAGCATCACCCCAGATGATGCGGCAGTGCTGGAAGAATGTTCACCTCCCCACCAACCCTGGCTGCTCCCACCCATCCCCCCAGGGCCATGTGCTTGAACACTTAACCCCCCTCTCTGCACCCATTTAAACTGTTGACTTTAAATAAACTTGAAAATCCCAAATAAATCTTCCCAAAGTGACAGAAAAACATGGTGCCCCCAAGTCTGGGGGAGACTGCCCATGGCAGGGAGATGGACTTCATGACCTTTGAAGGTCCCCTTCCAACCTAAACCACTCCACCATAGACCCAAGAACACCTGGATTTACCCGAGCGATCGGAGATGGCTCCTTCGGAGTCGAAGTTCAAATTTTCGGAGCTGTCAGCGGTGCCGATGGAGGCTTCAGACTCGAGGGTTTCGTCGTCGGAGGCGCGGGGCTCCAGTGTCAACATCTCGAATGTCAGCTCCTCCCTGCAAAGCCAACCCAGCCCCATTGACCCAACGGGACCAAAAAGGTGGAGAGGAGAAAGGGATGCACATGCCCCAAGAGATCATGCAGGGGTGGAGCCCTTCAGTTATCAACCACATGATGTCAAGCAACATCCACAGCTTGGGGACGTGGCTCGAACCCTCGGCCATACTCACTTTTCCTTCTGCAGGCTCTCGATCTGCTCAGTCAGCTCCTTCTCCTCCTGCTGCATGGCCACCTGCTGCTGCTCTGTCACCTCCATCTCCATGGCCTCCTCGCTGCTCATGGTCTCCTCGGGGACGTCCGTCACTGAGGGCAAGCGCCTGGTGACAGGGGACGCGGGGCTGGGGTAGGCGCCGCGCCGCACGCGTCCTTTGCCCTGAAGAGAGACAATGGTGTCACCACCACCAGCCGAGGTGATGTGGCAAACTCAGATGCCAACCACACTGCTCTCCCAAGGAGTGAAGAAGAAGGCCCCAGCCATCGGTCCTCAGTGTGCCGCTGCCGGATGCACCCTGGACCCTCCAAAACCTCTCTTCAGGCTGGCAGAAGTATCAGAAGGACTCAACACATTGGAGGGGCTGGGGATGGAGGTGGTGAGGAAGGCAGTGGTGAGGATGATGCTGATGGACCAAGTGCAACTTGGACTCCAAGCAAGCCCAGCTAGAAGCAGGATGGGTTCCCACAAAGCCCACAGGCTCTGCGATGGGAAGCTTGATGGTGGCTTTGGGTGGGAGCATCACAAAGGCTTTGATTTCAGGGCACCTGGCTCCTGCTTTATCCTTGGACCAAGTCTCACATCCTTCCCTCATCCACCTTTGGTCTCACTGAGCCCTTCAGCAAACAGGAACTCTCACCTAATCATGTTGTCCATGCCCTGATCTCATGTACAGGAGATCCAGAAACCAGGACCACCTCCAGTGGTCCGCTGTAAGACAATCAATGTGGATCTTTGTGCCCACAGCTGAAGTCGCTCTGATTTAATGCAGCTCTGAAGAACCATCTCATTTTTTTAATACTGAAACTGACAATGAAAAAGGACTCAAACAAGAGTGGTACAGATGGAGAGATATATATGCAGCTGTTTTAATCTTCTGAGGACCAGCTCTACAGATCTGCTCCATAGAGCAGAAGAAAGACGGATTCTTGGAGATGAGGGACATGGCAGAGATTAACCAGCTTTTATCTTAACATTATCGTGCCCAGACATCTCATCCTCTACATTCCAGATCCTGATGTGACCAGGACTAGGAGATGTCCATCACTTGCTGCCCTCCCCTGACAACCATCACCCAGGAAGAACCTGCATCTCCTTGGGGTTGAAGAGCTTGTTGCAGCTCAGCTTTGCTCCCGGTATTTAGCCCCTGCAACTGTAGCATCCCCAGGTCTTCCTGACAACCCACGTGCCCAGAGCAGGTTTTCAGGATAAATGATCCTCCCTCTTTCCCTTTAAAAGCCAGATTTCCTCCATTTTAGCCCTTTCATCTTTTAACGCCACATCTCAGAGATCTGTCTTTGTCAGCAAAGCTGCTCCTGCACCCCGGTGTTCTTCTGACGACACCTTTCACGTGGGCTCCTGAGCCGAAGCGCAGCTCCCTGAATCCTATTAGCCAAAAGCCCCGAGATCCCAAGATCCCACTGGCTTGTGGACTTAAGCCCCTGAGAAATGCCGTGCTCAGCATCAGGGGAGCAGAGCTCGAATTTTGCTCTTCTCCACCTCCTGACACTCATGGATGTGGAAGAATGGGGGGAACCTGAGGGAACTTTCATCATAGGCTGAGCTTCTTAGGAAAGGAAATAGTCCTATGAGCATTCCCAAAATCCTGCAGGTGCTTTTCTTGCCTGTCACAATCTCATAGAACTCAAACTCAAGCTGGGATGGAGTTGGGGAATACAGGGCTTGCTGGACTCTTCCTCATTCAAACCTTGTGTTCAGGGTCGTAGTGCTCCACCTCCAAGAAGGTGGAGGAGACCTTTGAATGCCTCATGGTCTCCAAGCCATCCAAGCTGAGGGTTTTATCCACCATCTTCAGAAACAGCAGTGCTGCAAAAGCAACTTGATGCTGAAACGCATCCTGAGCGAGGAGAAATTGAGGTGGGAAGGGAAGGGATGAGTCAAGCAAAGTAAAAAAGAGGGAAGCACAGGATGGAAAAGAAAATGAAACAGAAAATCAAAGTAAGTAGGAAGGGAAAAGGGGTGGGAAGCGTATTTCTGAGGAGCTGCGTGCAGGGATGGCCGAGCGCCAGCCCCAAACTCCTGTGCCCGCGGGACCTGCGGGAGGAACGGCGGCTCCGAGGAGCGGCAGGACCGGACGGGTCACGGACAATGGCCGGTGGGACAGAGCTGGAATGAGCGACGGTGACACACAACGAGGGTCGCGGCAGCTGCCGTTGATACATACCGGGATTGAACTGCGGGTTATGCTCATAAATCTAACTGCAATTAGTACGGGCTTCTGGATTAGAGAGGAGATGAAAAGGAAAGCAGAAGGTTAGAGTGCACATGCCGCCGCCCCTCCAAAAACCCGCTTTGCTCAGTTTGAGGTTTTTCAGTTAACTGAGATGAGTGGGGCAGCTCTGCAGCACCAGCTCCACAATCTTGGGCAGCCCCTGCTTGGATTTCATCCCCAAAAAGCAGAAGCAACGTGTCCCTGAGGATCACTGGGGGCAGGTCTAAGCAGAGTGCCCGCTCTGCTCCTCAGCCCAAGCCTGTGCCGACGGTGCTCCGTCCCTCTCCCGCAGCCCAACAAGCCAAGCACAGGTGCATCTGCAGCCCGCCGGCCCCCCGCAAGCATGGAAGCTCAATGAGATGGGTTTGAGGCTCCCAAAAAGGCAGTGCGGGAGCAGGGAGAGCCTTTGGGGAACTCATTTTGGGTTCAGATAATGTGACTGAGCACAAAAAACGATGGTCCAGGTCACCCATAGGGTGATGTTGAGCTGCTCAATGAAAGGCTTGACTCAACCCAGGACCAAACAAGCTCAAATGAAGGTGGAAATGCTGATCAGGAACATCTAAGCAGGAGTGACAACGTTTCCACGGACCGTTCCCATCTCCTCGTGCTTTGGTATGACTCCCTGCGAAGGTGAGGAGCCACCGTGGGGCTGAGGGTCCCTGTCCTGGTGGAGATGGTGTGGGAGTTTGCGAGGGGTTTGGGAGGCTGGGATAAGCAGGAGAAGATAAGGTAGGGTGGCTTCAGGGGCAAGGAGAGGACAGGAGGGGACAGAGAGGGCTTTGGCATCTCACCATAGATCTGCGGATCAAGGAGAGGCGGCTCTTGGCTTTGTTCTCTGCAAACTCCAGGCTGTTGATGTCCTTGAGACGAGCCTTGTACTTGTTCATCTGCTCGATGACAATTAATTCCACACAACTAAGGGAGAAAAAACCCAAAAGAAGACAAAATGGGAGGAGGAAGCCATTTGATCTGAGCTGCTCTGTCTCGTCTTGGCTTGTCCTTCAACAGGATTTCCTGGTAGCTTCTCCCTTAGTTCCAGCACATCCTCTCATTTTATTACAAGGAAAGGATTATTTTGAAGATCTGCCCTGACGGAAGAGCACGGAGGAGGAAGCTCAAGCTGGAAGCCAGAAGGTGGTGAGAATTCTCATAAAAGAGTGATCACAGGCTATGGATGGATTGAAGAACAGCCTAGAGATATTAAAGATCACCAAGGATCCGACCAGAGAGATTTACCCCCCGTTGAAAGAGGGAGTAGTAGAATACAAACCTGGAGAAGGCAGGCTGATTCCAACTCACTTGCACGCAGTAACTCTGCAGCAGCTTGTGTAACTGAGCCAACTGTTTAATGTTGTCAGGCGGGTGTTTGGGGAAAAAAATAGTCCTTTCCTTGTAATAAAATGAGAGGATGTGCTGGAGCTGAAGTGTGAGGGAGAAGCTACAATGAAATCCTGTTAAAGGACAGGTGTTCCTGCCAGCTGGGTCTCCAAACGTGTTCTGGTCTTCAACAACTTTAATACTTACTGGAGGTAAAACCACTTCTTTCAGAAGCCCAGCCCTTCACTGGAGGGTTTTCGTTATTGTAATTGACTCCAGTATCTATTTTAAATCTATTTAGTGTGAGCCAAACTGAATCTGGGCAAGTGCTTCACTTTTTCACTGTAAAACCTTTGCAATTATGGCAAACACCATAAATAAATCTAAATATATTCATATTAATATTGCTGCAGACCAAGCAACTCACCTCCTTCAATAAAAAAGCCAAATTTAAGTAAGAATCAAGATCTGCTTGCCAAGAATTAACTACATTAACTATAAAACCATGTCAGCACAAACTCCACCTTTTCCTGCTGAAATGTGCCAGGCAGGAGCAGAAGCTTATCCACTCTTGGGGATCCTACATCACTTAAAAATCCTTGTTTAACAACTTCTTGGGGATTGAGAGAATTTGAAATATCTTCATGCAGATGCATTTATTTGCATTTAGATGCTATGTGTTTATCACTTCATGCCAAAGCTCTCAATTTTTGAGCCATTTGACCATCCTAGGGGATGTGAACGGTGATGTGGTGGTGGAGCTGGCTGACCCAGCCCCAGGCTCTTACGTGGTGGTTTTGCTGATGTCCTGAACGCTCTGCAGCGGGTCTGTCGTGTCGGGGCAGCGGAGGATGCAGGGAGCAAACACGATGGCCAAGGCGTTGGCTGACATGCGGTTGGTCTCTTCTTGGAGGGCAATCCTGAAAAAATAGGGATTAAGAGAGAAGTCAGAGGTGGAGGCACCTCCACTGCACCTCTTGCACATGGTCATGGATGAAGAGAGGAGATGATATTTCTATGGTGCAATCTTGCTTTGAGGAAGAAAGCCAAACCTCAAGACATCTCAGATATTCCCAAGGCAACAACCAGCCCTTTCCACCCAAAACCATGTCCCTGCAGTGGTGAGAGGCACCACAGAGCTGTAGGAACCACAAGTGACCAGAGCACAGCAGAGGTCACTCATCAACACAACATCCCGTGGAGAAACAGCTCCGCAGCCACCTCCTGGAAGACACAGCGGATTCAAAAACTCTTCTCTGTCCCCTGCCCACCTGCCTCTGGCCTCAGCTATTCCGGTGGGAAGGATGCCTGACCATCCTGCCTTTGCCTAAAGCTGCCCAGGCCCAGCGTACCTGACCAGGTGGAAGATGAGGCGCTCCAGGGTGCTGAGGTGGGTGCGGGAGAGCTGGTCGATGACTGAGTACACCCCACGCACTGTCTCCTTCCTCTCCTGGAGGCCTACGGAGAAACCACCAGTGTTTAGGGGCAGCTTCTACTTCTTCGTCCTACTTAAAATGGTACTTCTTAACACTTACTTTTACTACTTAAAAGATAGAACTTTGGGGCTGAAATTAGCCAAACCGTGATGCAAAAGCCACCAAATTGAGACCAAACTGCCTGAGGTTTTGCGTAAAAAACTCTTTATAGCCAAAAAATCAGACTTTGAAACCAGGTAAATACAATTTGACAAAACCAGCGGATTCGGGCCCAAAGAGTGAATCAAAAGTTTGGCATTAAAAGTGACCACTATTTCCTTCTACCAAGGGAATGGGATAGTGAGGGAGGCTCCTCACCCATCACCCGCAGGAACTCCTCGTAGAGCTCAAAGGTCATGAGGGGGTTGGGCAGATCTCGGAGCCACTGCTTGAACACGCTGGCAATGACGTGGATGTTGTAGTCATCTAAATTCACGTTCTCGATGTCTGGGTTTGGCACCAGATGCAGCAAGAAGGAAAAGAACAAGAGACAACGATCAATATGATGCCCAAGGCTGGATGAGGTGACCTTTAAAGGTCCCTTCCAACCCAAACTGTTATATGATTAAGTATTCTAAAATAAAAAATGTTTACGTGCCTTTAATGGCAACAAATCCAGCACCTGTTTTCAGCTCTACATGGTAAAATTAGAGAGAAATACATTTTCCAGGGTAAATAACTTCAGGTGGGACCAGGATTTCTTTTCTCACTGATTGCTACGGTATAAGTAAGGCAGCATTTTCCCTCAATTAGAATGACTTTTTTTCATGGATTGCTCCCAAAAAAACCATGAGTTGGTGACCTGAGTTACGGCTGCTGATGTAAAATCATCTCTTGCACAGCTCAGAGTCAGGAATGCTGAAGCATCCCACCCTCCTCCCATCCAACTTTGCTGCTGAGGAGATTTATCCTCCCTCCTCTTACCTGTATCGAGGCCTTGCCGCAGCTCCTTGATCTTGTTGGTGGATCCCGATTTCCTGTAGATGCCCTCCGTGTACAGCCCGTGCATTTCGATGTAGTTGATGAGCTTCTCCACCAGCAGCGGCACCGCCCGCTCCTCGCTGGTCAGCCGGGACAGCTCCACGCCGAACTGCCGCGGTGAGAGCTCGGGGTCGTGCTGCACAGGAAAAGGGAAAAAGGGATTAAAATCCTTCTGGGAAGCAATGCTGGTGCAGCTTTGGATCCGACTACTCCAAGTCCTTCAGCTGATCCAGGAGATGTGTGAGTCTAATGAAGGAGGACAGGACAGGACACAGGTCTCGCAATGCTAACCCGGTCTCTGGACATGCATCCGAAAGCAAAAAAGTTTGGATTTTCTTTCTTTAACCACCCCACTGTAGTTATATTCCCAGCCTGGCAGAGCCAACGCAGCTGGGCATGGTCCTCCTCTACATCCTGCCCCTCTGGCACCATCTGCAGGGATGATTTCACCTCCCAAAGATGCATGAAGCAGAACAGGGAAATCTGAATCTTGGGTGTTTAGATCAACTTGAAGCATTGACAGTTACAAAATATCAGTGAACAAACAAGATGCCAAAAAAAGAACATGAGAAGACCCATCTACACCTGTCAGGAAGGAACCTTTTGCCAGCTGCAAAGGCTGACTGGAGAGTTCATATCTGGCAAATTGAAATGTGAAGAAAGTCCTCCTGCGCAGGACATTTTGGATGGGAAAAGTCAAAAGATCCAATAAAATACTGACACAAATTCTCAGCCCTAGACAAAGGAAGCTGAGATGCAACTCCACCTTCACCAAGGCAGTGGCTCCCCTTACAATTATCCTGCATTTTTCTTTTTCCCACTCAATGTCATCCTTCCATTGATCCTGCAAACCTTAGGAGCAGATGTGTGGAAGGTCCCCACGTTGTTTCTTTCTCATGACTGATGGTTTGTAGCTCTCTGTCACTGAGAACAACCCTAAAACCACAAATTCACCAAGCACAGAGAAACTGGAGCCTTCCTAGAGAACTTCTAACTGCCCAGTGCAAAGCTACGCATGAAGACACAGTGAACTTGCTTCCTTGGGTGCAGCACAAAAACTTCCTTGTGCAGAGAAATCACAAAAAAGAAGGTGGCTCCAAGAATGTCTGAAAAAATTAATCAGAGATCTCAATGAACTTCCCAGATTTTAGAGCACAAACTCTTATGAGGCGTTCCCAGCTCTTGCAGAAATAGTGCCAGAAAGAGCGCAGCAAAAATTCTATATATATTCAAAATACAAATATATTCATACACCCCTCCCCCCCTTCAAAGTGTATATTCAGATTATTCCTTGGGAAAAATGGACTCCTGCAGCTTTCTGGGGGCTGTGCATTATGGAGGTTGTTCTCCCCTGAATAGCCTCCCAGGGAGCTGATAAAACTTTCCACTCATTATTATCCTGACTCTATTTCCTTCTTTTGGGCACAAAATAAGCTATTTTAAAAAAACGCACCAAATCTTGATGATTCATTGTTAGCTGGGATGACCTGCTGCACTCATTCCCTGTTCCCTATACCCTTAAGTCCAGTAAACAATATTTAATTCCCCACTAAAGAGGGCAGTGAACATTCTCCACCTGCCCTTCCTCGCTCAGCCGTGGCAAGCAGGGACTGTTGGCGTGAGAAATAACCTGTATTTCCAAGAATAACCCCACATTTCCAAATCCTTAAAAGCTACAAAGTGAGGGAAATTCCTATTATTCCACGTGGTTACAAGTCAGGGGAATGACAGGGAACATCTGCTGCATGACTGGGCAGATCTACAGTGACTCATCACTGCATAATTCCCAAAATACCTACAAAACTCCGGTTGGAGAGACCTCTGGGGATCTCTGGTCCAAGCTCCTGCTCAAAGGAGGGTTATTGCCAGCATTCTATCAAGTTTTGCACCTCCAATAATTTTTATACAAACTTGGGATCACTTAATGAAAGCAAAGCAATGAGAGATTTACCTTTTTGGAGCACTTGGTCGTGGTTTTAAGACAGCACTTCTTGTGACAAGCATATTTACATACTGCAAAGGAGAAAAGGAGTGTTTAATTATCCCAAAAGTCACATTGCTGGAGAAATAGGAATTCATATGAATTGAGTAGCTCTTCTCAGAACTATGAGTAGCTCTTCTCACAACTACCAGGTCAAAAGCATGTTGGATTTGCAGTTTCCAGGGGCCAAGCCTGTATTAGATCCACTTAAACAAAAATAATGAAGCGTTTAAAATTAAAGGTGCCATATTTAAGTCCATGAAACATTAAACCCTCCCCCTCTGACAGATCAACTCAGACTATAATCCATGAGTCACTCCGAGCTATCACACACAGATACCCTCAGAGACTGGAAATGGCACCTCATTTGTATTCTTCCCTCACTGGGCCTGAAATGCTCCAGGGCTGATGCTGCCAACCTAATCACAGAAATGGAGGAGGGATGATGGAAAAGGTTGATCCATCTCTTGGGTTTTTCCAAAAAGAGATGGATCAACCTTTTCCATCATCCCTCTTCCATTTTCCTGATGTCCCCAAAAATTCACACGCCTGGAGGTCAAAAATACGAAGCGAACGAGTTTGCTGAGGTCAGGATCTCCACAGGCATCCTAAGGACACATTTCCATACCTGACTTTACCATCCTTCCTTAAATGTGTGGGTCAGACACACTTAAATGTGTCTGACCCAATGGGGTGGCCACATAACCTGATGGGATAAGATGTGTAACACAAAGCTCATTAACTGTGCCAGGAAGGACTGCTGGGATGGACTTACTAGATGACTTCAGAAACCTTAAGAGCTAACTCCTTAAAGCTCTTCAGGTGTTACAAAAATCAAAATTACTTGAATGTGGGGTTGGAGGAAACAGCAGTGAATACTTCTCAAAATCCCCAAACTCATCTGTGATGGAAGCACGAGAAAAGGACCAAAGAAAGGGTGCTTACATTTACAAACAGAAGCCCTGTCCATGATCCAGATCAAGGAGGAACAATATTCACAGTACGTGGGGATGCTGTATTGGGTCGCCTTGAAAATGTGACCATTGTGCTCTTCCACCTGGAGGATAAAGGTTGGCTGGTGAGAAAAGGGAGCTGGTGCTCAGCCTGCTGCAAAATGGGGAGATGAACACAGTCAGCTGTCCAACTTTAGCTCTTACATGCTTTTATTTGGTATTTTTGTTTCCTTTTCAGCCCAACAACCCCCTAGATAACCCAAACCAACACCCATCTTACAGGGGAACCGAATCATCATGGAAGCAGGTTGGAAACTCTTTGACTGAACTTGGCAGGTCAACTTCTTCCTGCTAAGAAGGTTTTCTATGCATCTGTGGCCCCTTTTTTTGGCTCTGCACCCGCACCATCATATCCCTTAGGAAAACAGCAGATGTAATGTCCTACACGTCTGATCCCAGAGATGTAAAACACACACTATAAATTTACGCAGAAACCCAGAGCAAGACTTTGTTTTGCTCTCAGCCCTTCTCTAACAACCCTTGACATTACATTTATGTCTTGGCTGATGAGGGACGTGTTTTCAGAACCGACCAAAGTGATCCTTGATCAAGCAAAGCAAATCCATCTCGAACTTCTTTCTAACATGTCCTTTCAGGGCGGATGTTCAGATCTCAGCCCAGGACGTGTCACAAACTGGTCTCTTGTCATTCTGGCCCCAAGGACATTGATTTTTTAATGTGCAGGCTTAACTCACCACATCTGCTTCCTTTTTCCTTCTCTTTTTTCGTTCTGTTTTTGGCACCTGGTAAGGGAAAGAGATTTAAGTCAATTTTAGGGCAATTTTGCCAGGTAAAGAGTACAGAGGGCTCATATCTAACATCGTCCAGTGCCTTGCAGCACCATTCTCCAGTGCACCTGCAGCCCCAGGAGAGTCACTCTAGAGAACTCTCCTATGGATCACTCCATTTTTGGAATTTCCCTGGATGGCTCTTCCCATCTTCATCTTGGAGCTGGGAGTAGCTGCTGCTCCAGCTCTGACCCCACCAGCAGTGACCCAAGGGGAACACGATGCTCAGCCTGCTCAGAGGAAAACCTGCCTGGAGAGGAGGCTGGAGAGACTCGGAGCAGAAGAGCCAGGAGATGGGCTATCTGTACAATAGACACCATCTCCCAAGCCCAGCCTCAGATGCTGGGGTTAGCCTTGCAGACAATATGGAGCAGGAAGTGAGATCAGGTCTGTGACACAGTGCAGGCTCTTACTGCTCTAAGAACTGTACCTAGACCTGAGCCACTGCCCGTGTCCCCTTCTCCTGCAACCCAACCCATGGCGATGTGTGCGGTCACCCGGGATGTGGTCAGGAGACCTGAGAGGGTGTATCTCTTTCTCTGTCCCTCAAAGTCTGAACAAACCCCCCAGAACTAAAGAAAAAGCAGCAGGAGCTGCCTTTCCAACCATCCACAGCTGGTTGCAGTTTTGCCCTGGAGATAACATCTAATCCTTGGCGTTGGCCAAGCCCAGCTCAGCCCAGATGTGATCTGGGGTTGGCTGAGCCCAGTGACACACAACCAGTGAGTCACGCCTTGCCTTTAAGCTCAGCTTAAAGCAGAGAGGACAACAGAGGGTCCCAGGTGTCTACAGAGGCACAACCCCATGGAAAGACAGTTCCCAAACCTTCAAAGGGTTTAAGAAAAGTGCCAAGTACCTTCCCCGCGGTGTAGTCCAGGGGTTTGTACTCTATCATATACTCATCCAGGAAGACTTTGAAGGTATTGACCCAGACTTTAACTGGAGACTCACTCCAGTCCCTCTGCTCAAGCCTCATAGTCTTCTCCAGAATCTGCTCGAATAAGGCGTAGAGGTCCTTGTAGCGGATGCTTTTCCCATCATCCATCTTTTAAGGAAACAGAAGCAAAAACAAAAGTGATTTTTGTATAGCCCGTATTTTTCTGGAGACTTTTTCTTCTCCAGACAATTATTTCAGCCTCACCAGCTTCCAGCTGCTTGGGGAAAGTCCAAGTACGACAAAGAGAAGGAAAAAAGGATCAGACATCACCACTTGCAAATGTAACACAAAGGTTTCCAGGCACTTTGGGTGACAAATTGGAGTTTATTGACTTTCTGTCATCTCCACTTTGGCTGGGAGCAAAACTGTAATGAGGATCAGGAATCTACACCCAGTGTATCCTGAGAGCTGGCTCATGAGGAAGAGTTAGTCCAAGTTTAGATCATAGGACTGAATACAAAGGAAGCATAATCATCCTTTGGGATGAGCAGACCAGGAATGGAAGGCTTGGCAACACCTGTACCACCAGGATGACCCAGAATATCCTGTTTCTCCTGGAGATGGAAGTCCCACCCATTATCTGGTCGCTTACCGCCAATGCTGAGGAGTAAAAACTGAAGATGTTTTGTCGGAATTCCTTCAGCGCTTTCTTGAACACGACATCCACCAGTGTGTCCTTCTTGCTATCCTCGTTGTCCAGTTCATTCATCTGGGAAAACAAGGGGGTTTTGGCACCCATGCCCCTTTTGCTGCAGCAGAGCTGGCATGAGATGAAGCAGCACTAAGAAGCAGCTGCTCCACCACGATCACTAGGTGGTTTCTCCTGCATGAAAACCAGAAACTTCTCCCAGACCTGCCCCGGCACCCTTAGATAAATTATTAGCATTACTACAGTTGCCCACAGATCATTCTGGCTTTATTTCCTCTGTCTGCTCCTGGATCTCTGTGCTGATTTACGGAGCAGTGAGGGCAGGAGTTACCTTTTTCAGGAGAAACTCATCCATGCTCTTCAGGTCGCTGGCGCTGGTGATGATCTGCAGGGAGTCGTTCTGCCACTGCACGGGCTCCAGAGCCACGTTGCTGATCTTGACGCTGCGCTTGCGCTTCACTTTGGGAGAGGGTTCCTTGTTCTCCTTGAACTCCCGCCGGTAGATGCCCGACAGCTCAGGACTCCGCGGGGGCGTCAGGTGGTGAGGACCCAACTCTGCTGGTGATAAATGAAGAGGGAAGGAGATTGAGGAGCAGATGAAAAATAATTGACACTAAACCAGGGAGATGGGCATCGGAATAAACCTGTGGAGGAGAAAAGCACAGTGTAGAACTCACAGAAGATTAAATCTCATTTCTGCTTTGGTTATTTCCTCCCCCAAGAGAGGAAACATCTGTCCACGTCCAGATGGTGGCTGGAAGGATTAGCGACATGGAATTCCTTGAGATCCATTATGGATCCCACCCTCTAACCTACTTGCCATCACTCTGGGTTGACACCATCCATGAATTAAAAGACATGAACCAGCATGGACATATCCTGATTTCCCAATCCAGTTTCTCTCTCCTTACAACCGGCCCCGTGTCCCCCCACCATGTACCTTCGCCAAGCTGCAAGCCAGGAATGGCCTCCCTGCCAGGGGCTTCCTGCTCCGCGTACAGCTCCAGCAGCTCAGACTGGGTAGCGAGCTTCTCCCGGGGGGTCTTCTTCTCCCCCTGCTTTCCCTTCACCCAGAACCTCATCTTGGCTCGCTGAGGCCTGGAAATAGATCACGGAAAGAGGAACTGACTTAACTAGGAAATGTCTTTCTACCCAAAACTACCCCAATCTCCTGGACTTCCTGGTGCTTAAGGAGATAAATCCACGCAATTTCTAACAGGGAAACGTGGCTACTCATCCTCAGCAAAGGCGAGAAACTTCAGTTTCATGCACGGGATTGGGTGGTTTGGGACAGGACGTGTGGTCCATGTCACCAAAACTTAACTGTGGTGTGAGCCAGACACCTCTTTTAATTGGGCCTGTCCATGGTCATGTAGGAAAGGTGGGAAGGGTAACTCGTGCTGGCCTTGGCAGGTGGAGCTCCAAAGGAGCCTGGGTGGCTCAACAAGGTGATGGAGAACAAGAGGGGCACGGGAGGGACTTGTCTGCCATCTCCAGCCATGATTCCTACCTCCCATCCGGAGCCAGACTCTTCTGCGTGGCCGCCAGTTTCCCAATCTCCCCCTGGGACATGGTTTTGTGCAGTTTGGCCTGGCCTTCCCCGGAGGTGAATCGCTGCACGGTCTGTAACGATTCCAAGCACGAAGCATTTAAAAACAAGACAGCTCTTGGGATATCAGATGATTTTTTTTCCCCTATCAAAAATCAGCTATTTAATCTCCTACATCTTTATTTCTATTTGCCTATAGGTGAAGTCCTGGTGAGCCCCTAGAGAAATATTTTAATGACTCCTAATAAAGAGAGGCATTTCCCTTGCTCCAACTCTCCAACCAGGTACAACCTTCTTTTTCCTTGAGCAGTTGGTGATGAAAATCAGTTTGCACCAAGCCACGGGTCCTTATTGCTCAGCCTGCACAGCTCTTCCACCATCTTTATCCAGACACTCCAGCTCTCCACCCAGAGTGTCCCGTTAGCCACAATGAAGTGATTCCCCAAGGGAACGCTCAACCAACTGGATCTGTCCCAGCAGAGGTTGCTCCTCCAATTCTCGTTGAGCACTTTACAGAAAAAAAGACCAAAATCTTTGTGCCAAGGACACACCAAAATGAACCCTTTAATGAAGAAATTTTCCCGCTTTAATAGAAAATATCTCCAACTTTGCCACCATTTATAATGCCCTTGGATCATTTTTAAGGGTGGGATGAATTTGCAATAATTCAACCTAACAGGATCCTACAAAGTAGCCCAGAAATAGACTTGCCATATTTAAAAAATGTAAAAATTTTTGTTCTATTTTCCAACTGCAGCTGTGATTTGGGAGCTGGACTCCTGGAGGAGAGACTTTCAGCTTGAGGAAAGCGGAGAATCAGGTTGTATGAAAGGATTTGGGAGATGATGGTCAAATATCTCCCGTAGCTTTCCTATCACCTCAGTGTCTCGACTGAATGCTCTATGTTTTAAAGTATTTATTCTACTTCTATTAAAAATATTTTAAATAAAATTCTATAAAAAACAGGCTGCAGGGGGGTCATGTTTGCCATATTTACTCTTTTTCCATGTTTTATTTTCCCCCCCTGGACTAACCTCTCTTCCAGCCAGGAGATGGCAGCATGTAAGTCAAAATTACCACTGGGAAAGTCAGGAACTGCCTAAACCATGAAAGGGATTTTGTTCCTGTCATTCTTACATTTAGGTGATGATCACCAAGAAATTGTGGGTGGACACTGGGAAAAAAGCAATTTGAAACCTATAAAAGTGATCTCCATCCAGCCCAAACCTACTACTTGTTTTAAAAATGATCTGTTAAATATTTGCCCCCACAATATGCTTTTGTTCTTGAGTAATTCCAACTTTTTGAGTTTCCAGCTTTAATAAATAAATACTAAAAGGCATTTTTGGCACGAGATCCTTCTGTCTGAGGTTCTCTGCCAGGAAACTCTGAAGGCAAAGGATGGGAAACCTTCTCAGATGTCAAGATGAGCATCTGCATCAGAAAATCCCCTGCTAGGGAACACAACAAAGCATCATGAGGGCAAATGGCAATAACTGGGGGTCTGAAGTTGTCTCCTGGATGAGGAAGGGACCAAGTATTTCTCCTCTGACAGAGCAACCTGTGTTTCACCCACCCATAAGGTAACTACGGCCAAGGGACTCGTCCCAGCAGGCAGCAGTGCTGTGTGCTGCAGGGAAAAACTTCCTGAAGCTCAGTGAATGCTGCATGGAAGAACTTCCTGAAGCTCCCTCTGAATGGCTAAGGACAAGAGATCTGCTTTCACTGCTGGCTCTTCAGCTGTGCTTGCGATCAGCTAGTGGCAAGTATTTGGACTCATGTTTGTCAATTCATGGCTTTAGTGCAGAGGGTGGAGCAAAACGACTGGTTCATTACGCAGGTCCCACTCTCCAAGGATGTTTCCAGAGGGTATTGCTGGTGTGGTTCCTCTAGCCAAGGCTTTCCATTTATGCAGCTGCTGCAGGAAAGCTCTCCAGGCTTAGGTGCCAAACAAAAGTGGTGTTAACATGTGCTGACCACAGCCAAGAGCTGTTCCTCCCACTTGTGTCTCACTGCAAGGTAGGTTAATCCTTGGCCATTCACCAGCCAAAAAACTTGAATCTTGGTCTTGTCAGGAAGCCCTTAATCCTTAAAGAACCTCAGAGTCAACTGTACCTGCAGCAGCCACCTCATGTACTGGTGCCCCATGGGTTTCAGCTCTGGCTGCAGATGCTCTGGGATACCCTGGATGTGGGTCAGGACCATAGATTCCAGTGGGCCTCTACTCACCAGCTGGGGTACACTATCAGTGACTTGATGGCCAAGAAAAAACAGGCAAAACAGGCGGTGCAGCTGGTGACCCATCACATGCTCGGCCCCATGGGGCCGCACGCGATCTCTCATTCATCCATCCAGCAGGACATGGAAAGAGGCTGTTTTGGAAAGTCGTAGCTGCAGGCAGGAGCTGTATGAAGGAGCTATTCACTGGCACAGGAGCCAGCCCACACGTGGTGGCTGCTGGACTCGCCTTCATGTGACCACCACAAGACACAACCAGTGTGTCTGCACAGACATCAGCCTCCTGTGTTTGTACCCAAACCACCCCCACAGGCACCAGTCCAGCTTTATCACAGGCTGCTCCACCATCTGCAACACCCAACTGGGCTCTGCTAATAAATACAAATAAACGGTCCCTAAATTTTGCTACTTGTGATGATCATGACCCAAAAAAGCCCCAAGCCAAAGGGCTGGTCCCAAACCTGCAATACAGAATACAGATGGAAACACTGGACACATTGTCAGGACACACAGATGGAGGGTAGCGCGGAGCACACGATGTCAGGGGTAGCGTTGGCCTAGAAAGCAGAACTCAACCACACGAGGGGTGAAAGTCCTGACCACCAGTTAGAACCAGTGCTGGAGAGCAGAGGAGAAGAGGGACACAGCAGAGACAGGAGAGAGGTGGCACCTACTGCTACTTGCATGCGGTGAGAGCTGTTAAACCAGGTGAGCAGAGTCCTGAGGAGCACTTCCAAGGAGTGCAGCGACCCAGGATGCTCCCAAGGATGGAGCTTGCCAAGCACCAGCAAAGCACTTTTCACACCCCAGAGGGAATGACTCCTACAGCTACAATTCCACTTTGTATGTGGGCAGCCTCCAGGAGCACAGCAAGGGACTCCAGGTATGGCATGGGGTGCCATGGTTTGGCGGTGAACAAGGCGGTGCTGGGTTTGTGGTTTGACTCAACAATCTCAGAGATCTTTTCCAACCTAAACGTTCCTATGATTCTATGTAAAAAAGTCCATTTAACTACATAAAATTCTCCCTTTCCCAATCCATAAGCAGGGACTTCCACAAAGGTGCAGCCAGGTTATCTCAGTCTCATAGAGATGTGTCTTTCAATCAGCTTTTGAGTATTCCTGTCTCAACCCCCCAGCAAATTTATCAAGAGCAGGCTTAAAAATTTATGGAATTTGTAAATCTCTGCCCTCTTCCAGTGAGGAAATTATCCTGGGAAAAAATATCCTTTATAATAAGAGCTGCTAAAAGAAAAGTCATGAAAAGCCCTCCTTGACCACCTGCTTTTCTCAGAAAAGCAGCTTTCAGGATCGCACGGGATGTTTGCTGGACCCACAGCAATGCTGTGGCACAAAATAAATCTCTGGCTTTGGGTTTCATGCTTTTCTTTGGTTTTATACTCAGCTCCACATGCTGTACTGCAGCTGGAGGAGCGGAACATGGCAGCCCTACCCAATGCTCCACCCAAGCTCTCACAGCGGGAAATGATTCCTGCTGTTTATCCACACTCCTACAGGAACATCTCCACCATCTCAGGAAAAAAATTATGAACGGGTTGGAATCTGTTGGCCTCTCCCACTCCTGAAACCTCTCGGTTTGTGATTTTCCAAAAGCAGCTTATGTGAGTGGGAGCCTGAGATGCAAAAGCTCCACTGCGCTGGCTCATGTCGGACCTGCCAAGGGATACTCGTCACTGTGCTTGGAAAAACCACTCAGGTTGGTTGTCTTTGTTTTAAACCCACTATTGCACTCTCACTATGTTTTCACTGCCCAATTTCCATGGTTTTGCTTTCTCTGAGCTGCTGTCTGCCTGCATCACTCTGATAATTGAGGACCAAACAATCATCGAATATTGCGGCTAAGGATAAAAAATCAAAAGTAAAAGAAGGTGCAGGATTTATATAATTTTGTGGTCTGCTGCTTTTTGGACAATACTTACTTTCGGTTTTTTTACAGATGTGTATAGACCATTTTTAGATGAAAAGGTTCCAAGGGGAGCATTGAGTTTAAAGCCCCCAAAACAGGTAGTTGTGCAATACAAGTTGTAATGCTCCAGGACTCTATGGGAACTGTGGTGGATATCGAATCAACTCAGGAGCAAGAAATACAGTTTGGATGGAGCTCTGAGCACCCTGGTCTAGTGGAAGGTGTCCCTGCCCATGGCAGGGGTCTGGAACTAGATGAGATTTAAAGTCCCTTCCAATCCAAACCATTCCATGATTCTGTGATTCCATGATTTTGCCTCTGTTTCTGCTGTGTTCGCCAAATTTACCCATCTACAGCATCCTTGGGAGTGGGAAAAGAAGCGGTGGAGGGATCAGTGCAGCTAAGGTTAGCAAAGAAAGGATCTCGCAGCTCCGCTCGCTCCCTCAGTTTCATTTCCCCGCCACGCTGGACACAATTACCATTTCGGAGTCACTGTAACAGGCCTGCCCCAGGCGGGCTGCGGGCACCGCCTCGGCGTGAGGAGGGTGCTCAGAGGAGAGAAGGAACTCAAAACTGCCATCGTAATCCTCTTCCTCCGTATCCCCCTCCCCATCAGCAAAAGTACCTCTAGTCAAGAAATCGGAGCGCGTCCGCGCCATGCGGGCTTTCTTTTTATGGCTCGGTCTGGGCACCTGCTTGACCAAAGGATAAAACAAAACAAAACAAAACGAAAAGAAGGGTTTTAAAGTAAAAAGGAGACTCTAGCCACATAGGCCTAAGACATCTCTGAGTGACACTGCACCCCATGGAGGGGATGCAGTATTATGTCTAGTGAAAACAGCAAAGGACCAGGAAGAACAAAAACCAAGACAGGACGGTGAAAATGGACAATCATGGGTGTTACTCAAACGGACGTTAAACCAAACCAAGACAAGACGGCGTTGGACAGTGTTTGCCATCAGGATCATGGGATCCTTTTATCCAGAGCAGCTACAAATTATTCCTACAGGGCTTTTTATTTTAAGAGAAGGTGTGGAGGTTACAGTGCTGTCATATCCCCCTTCCCTATCCATGTCTAGCGGCCCTTGTGCTTCAGAGTTCACTTCTTTGAAGCTTTTGAGGGAAAACTGGCAGAATAAGTTATTCCCCCTCCTTTTCAACAGAAAGAGAAAATAAACAAGTCACAACTCACCTCGCCTCTGCCAGACCCCGGCATCTTAAACGGCTTCTGTGCTAGTTCCCCCTTGGAAAGGCACTGATGATTTGCTTCTCTGCTGAAACACAACAGAACAGAGACCTTTCATCCTCTCCCAAAAGCCTTTCCACCACGCCAGCCCAGCTCCTGGGAGCGCACAGTCCAAGCAGTCAAGACCAAATTGCACGTCTGAGGTCATGGGGTTTCGGAATTGCTTGGAATTCTTCAGGATTGGACTTAATACCACAAGACAAGAAGAGAAAACATTCTGCCTGTCAACTTTATCCAGCAAGGTGGTTATGGACTGTACCTTTGTACTTTGGGATTCTCAAATGTGACTATTCTGCTGCAGAGCAAAAATTAAAATACAGCAATTCTTAATGTCTTTTCCTTCCTGTTTCTTGTTCATGTTGCGCACGAACCAGGAAAAGAAATTTTGAACAGGAAACTTCTCCCATCACAATGGCACAAAACCCACAAGACTATTACATTTGGAGGTACTTTGAGTTACCAACAGTTATTCACTGGGAGCTTTTGCCTTGGAAAGGGCGCAGCAGGATTTAGGAGGGGGGTGGTTTATGTCCTTTTTAAGCTACGTGGCCAAAAGCATCCCAGAATTAGGCAAGGCACTCTAAGCAACGCAACAGAGTGGGAGCAAACGTTGTCCCAGGATCGTGCTGCCATCTCCAGACCCTGGAGCAGCCCAAGGTTAAGCAACGTGATGGAGCTGAGCAACTGCTAAGCCCATTACAGGTGTAATTAATTACATATGTGAGTGATATGGTCTCCAAAGCGCATTCACTCCCAAACTCTCTCTGGAGAGCTGGTGTTTTTTCATCTGCAATGATCAGAGTGTCCACATGGCTTTGCTGGATGTATTAATTATATGGTAAACAAGGAAAATCCTGGAATTTTTTGCCTCATCAAGTCATATCTGTTCCAACCACCCAAAAATCCTAAGAACTTATTCATCATCTTTCACCATGAGAAATAAAACTCCTAGCACCGTTCATGTAGGGTAAATAAAAACAGTATTGAGCCTGTTTATTGACGCCCTTCACCTGCTAATGTCCATGATTATCTCCCCTGGATTATAAAATGTTAAGAGACTGAGAAATCATATTCCAGGTCTTCTTCCTTTCCCTCTGACCTCCGCCTCCTTGTTGCTAGAAGATCAAGAACCCTTTGTTTATCTATGGGGTTTGTGCAGACTCCAGAAACAACGTTCCGGACCCTTTGTATAAAAAGGTCCCTAGCAGAAGAAAACAGCCTATGGAGAAAGCCTATGGAGAAAGCGTAGGAGAAAGCCTAGGAGAAAGCCCACCATCTCTTTACTCACTGGAGGCCGAAGGGATTGTCTTTTGGCGTGAAGAACATGGAGCTTGCCCTCGTCTCCTCTGTGGCCTGGTTGGGCACCCGAGGTTGCCGGAGGCGCTCCGTCCTTGAGAAATGGCTGCCCGGCTGGTCCTTGGGGTCCAGAGCTGGTTTGGAATGGCAGCGGGGTTCCAGACCTTCTCTTCGCTCCACGAACATGCTGACAGGTCGGTCTTTGGGGGCACTGTGGGCTGGAGAGCTTCCCCTGGTCCCAACAGTGAGACCCTTGATGTCCACTGCTGAGGTTGGAGCCATGACTGCAGTGGGGCTGTGCTCCCCTCTGCTCTGGGGGTGCAGGATGAGGACCGACTGAGGCCGGCTGTCTGCTTTTTTGGCTGGTTTGAGGGGGGGGTCCTTCACTCTGCTCTGCTCTGTCCTCTGCAAAGCCTCTACCCTCCCTTGCTGCTCGAAGGCTTTGCGTTGCCTCTCCAAAATTTCCTTCTGCTGACGGATCTGCTCCATCATCTCCCTCTCATTTTGCAGCTGAAGCTGCTTTTGGCGTTCCTCCTTCTCCACGTTGAGCTTTTCCAGTCTCTTGATGACAGAATCTGGAGAAAGGGCCCGTGCTGCAGTCACTGTCCCACGTTCCTCTCTCTTGGTAGAGGGTTTCTCCTCTTCCTCTTCTCCCAGGGCTTTGCCCTGGTCTGGCTCAGAGTCCTTCCTGACCTCGGAGAATGTAACTGTCCTCTCCTCTCTTTCCACTGCTTTATTCCTCAGGTTATTCTCCACCAGCTTCACCTTCACATTGTCTTGTGGTGGAACGTAGAAAGTCGGGAGGTTGCTGGAAAGGAGGGTTTCTCTTGGGTGAGACTTTATAACATTCTGGAGGTCAGTGACCCCACGCTCCTTCTTGGTGAGGTTATTGGGCAGCTCCGTGTCTGCTGGGGTCTCCCTGCAGCCGGGCAAATCGCTGTTCCCATCCGCTGCACAGAAAGGCTTCTCCTGCAGCTGAGCCTGGGGACTGCTGGGCAGGGAGTCCATGGAAAACGACCGCGTGTCGTGCTCATCTAAGGCTAAGGAAATGGGTTTACTACTTGGGGTATCTTCACAGCTTAACAACTCAAAGCTCCCTTGAGAGCTCTCGCTCTCCGGGGTTCCCTGAGGGGAATGCAACGCCTCGGACACCAGCTCGGTGGACCAGCGCTGCTCTTCCGAAGGCGACAGCCCGCCCGTGGAGCGGACCTTGAGCAGCTCCAAGCTGAACTTCGCCTGTTCCAGTTCCCGCATCCTCCGGCTTTCCCTCTTTGCACGAACCACTTTCTTCTGGTTGAGATCCTCCAGCGACTTGGGCCTCTCTCTCACGACGACCTCTTCCTCGGTGTCCATCCCGCTCTGGCTGCTGGCTCTCTCATGCCTTTTGTACAGGGAAGTAGCCAGTGGGTCCATGTGATTCACACGATTATTCTCCATCAGCGATTTATGTTGTTCTACAGATCTCACTCGCTCTTCAAATGAGCCATCCTCCCACTTAGAAGGGTCAGAGCCCTTGATTTCCAAAACATCATCTGCTTCCAGTCCATCCTCTTCTCTACCTGCCAGGCCATTCTCCAGCTGCATCTCTTTTAATTGCTGCTCCTTCAAAGCTCTAAACCTGGAAGAAAGCAGAAAACCAGGATATTCAGCCCTGTGCCCACCCAGGACCCTTCAAGGCACTAAACCAGTGGTATCTTATCATGTTCACCACCACCACCTCACCACCACCAGCATCTCAAGCAGCCCTCCTTGCACATCTGGTGCGAGGCAAGGCGAGGTACATTTGGTTTTAAACCTTCTCCTCCTCTGCCATCTCTGCTACCCAAGGGCTGCCCCAACGCACCTGAAAGCTCCCCTCATGCCGACGGCAGCGGGTCCAGCCTCCATCCCTGGTCTAGCTCCTTCATAAGCTGTTGGAGCCAGAAAAGCTTAACCCATCACACCCCCTTGGCTTCTCTATCCTTGCCATCCTGCCCGGGCTGTGTCTGGAACAACTAGCAGAGACTTGTGCCCGGCACGAAGAGCTCTTTGCAGCTCCCAAATGTTCCACGCTACCTTCAGGTGCTCCACACCTTGCAGCCAGCACCTCTGGAGAGTGAATCGTGACCTGCCCCGTGGCCAGCGAGCCAAGTCATGGCTGGAAAGCCTGTGCCCTCCACAGTGGCTGGCTCCGGTATCCCTTGTCCTTGTGAGCCAGTGCAGCAACCAGATTGGTGAGGCAATCTGAGTTAAAAATAGGCTACTTAAACTGGTGCTGCTGCCAAGGGGAAAAAAAACCCTTGCGAGTATTTACGGCCTTGGCTTTGCACTGCCTACGTGCTCCAACCTGAAATAGGCTCTGCTTATTCCAAGAGCAGGACACGCAGCGAAATTGTTAGGAAGCGTGGGCAAACGAAGGACCAGGGCAGGTCGGGAGGGGGCCATGGATGCTACGAGGGGACACCGCCCTGTGTAAGTCACTGCAGTGCCCTGATTCACACCAACCACCTCCCTCCCCTGTGAGCATCCCCAAAAAACAAGTTCCTCTTTACCCGAGGCCGACTGTGTTACCTTTGCCGTGCCAAATAGCCCCGGCACGCCGCCTGCAGGCACACGGCTCTGCTCCTGCGGGCTGCGTACGCCTGCCGGGTGCGGTGTCCCCGCCAGGCCGCCTGGATGCTGGTGGCCGCGGCGTGCCGGCGCCTGGCGTGCTCCCGCCAGCAGCTCTGGATGAGATGGGCTGCAAACTGCATCTGCAGGAACCTCCGCCGCTCCACGAAGCCTCGCCAGTGGGTCTGCAGGATGACAGCGGCTTTGCTGAGGACCAGAGGGTCTGGGGATGGTTTGCCTTTTTTTCGGGTCCGGTAGCTACGCCAAAATCTCTGCAAACACAGCAGGGGGTTCCTTGTTACGGGTGTTGTGTGAAGATGGGATAGCACCTGCCTTCGTGCAACCTCTCCAGCTCCCCCCCATTCCCAACTTATTATGGCAGTAGGAGTCAAATCCTGACTGCAAGCTCCTTCCTTGGAAAGGAGACCTGATTTTACCCACGGGCCCTGTCCGTAGGATTTGGGGACGGTAATTTGCACTGGAACCCAGCACCAGCACCCACCTGTATGCTGATGGCCGCGTGCCGCAGGCTCAGGAACTGCCTCCTGCAGAGCAGGCTGCGGAACCAGCGCTGCAACAGTGTGATCCTCCGCAGCACCTCCTGGTGCAGCAGGTCCTGCAGAAGCTGCCGCTCCCGTTCCTTCATGAAAACCTGGCCAAAACAAACCAAAAAAGCACAAGAGTGGAAAGCTTCCCAGACCACGAGTCAAATGATTTAATCCTCTAGGTTGCTGTGTCCTGGATGCTCCCAGGAAAGTTGAGGAGCTGATTTTTGCGAAGGCACCTCTAACAGGTTTTAGCAGTTTCACAACAGCCTGTGACTGTCTCAGCTCTGAATTACAGAGTCTCTACTTTCCCATCAGGGGAGGCAAAATGAGAACCATTGTATTGAGCTAAGTTTACACACACACACAGAGTTTTTTGGAGGACATGAGTTTTTTGAGGCTGCCTCATTACAACCAATAACAAAACAGTATTATTTCTTACTCTTTCATGTTAATAATATTTAAAGTTTCATTTAAATAATTGATTTTTGGCAAACAGAAGAAAAACAGCTTCATTAATTAAAACCATATATAGATATTAATTTACCAGACAGAAATACAGGCAAATGTTATATCTGTGTCTTAAAGCCTGAGCTGAGGATGAACATTTACCATTGTTCTTCCAACTTGGTAATTGTCTGGATCGAGTTTTATCTTCCGGAAGAAATCATGGATATTGTGCTTAGACGGGCTGATCCCTTGTGGCAAAAGGACATGGAAGTGGTTCACAAAATCCTGAGAAGGAAAAAAAAAGGAACACCAAGATTTGGTTAGTTGGGTCCTGCTGCTTCTTTCTCCCATAAATAACTTATTTGCTCCACTGGCCACATGAAACGGGATCTCTGGAGTGAGCAGAAGAACAGATAGCATTTTATGCACTGGGGAGCACACCAAGTTTCATCCATCATTTGTGGTTTGATGGGAAACACATCAAAGCAGGGACCCAGCCAGGTTCAAATGTTTTTCAGCATGAGAGGAGAGGTTCTGCAGGAGCCACAGGGTCATCCCGAGCAAAAAAATGCTGCAAATCCCCAGCAAGGGCCACTACGGAAGGCAGATACCAACATCTGCAAAACATCTCTGAGATGCTCCAGCCGTTACTGCTGTGAGGATTCAAAGAGTGAAGGATGTACAAGAGGAGAGATCCTCCCAAGTAAGGTTGGGATCCCTGCTCTCGGCAAAAAAAATTGAGCATTTTTCTTTTTCTAAACAGCTGCTGTGCAGGACACGATGTCTGCCCCAAAGCAGCCGCAAGCAGGAAACCAATCGGCACCAGCAAAGCATGAAAGGATTGACATGTGCACAAAACCTGGCAAACACATGGAAAAGAAGAAAACAGGAAAAGCTGGCTAACTCCAGCAGTTCAGAGGATGCCGATCACCCTCCTGATGGGACACAGCTAACACCGACACGATAGGGCAAATGCTACTCCCAGTAATTCCAGATGCAGAAGAGAACGTGCAAATCAGACACTTTTTTTCCAAAAGGGAGTCCACGTTGCAAAAAAATACCAGTTTGGTTCAAAAATCATGGGGTAGGGGGCTCACAGCCCTCCCTGAGGTCTTGAGTGGCTCATAGGCAGAGAACAACCTGTGACATCCACTGCCTTCCAGGAGCTAGAAATTAATTACTCTGATAAAAAAATGAGCCAGCAACACTCAGACAACTCTGCTAATGATGCTAAAGGTGATGGAAGACAAAGCCCATTGTACTCAACCTGGAAGGAGTATTTGCAGCTGTATCCCGACTGGCGAATGCGCACGGTCTCCAGCATCCCCGTGTAGCGCAGCTGCCGCAGCACCAGGCTGTCGCTGAACCGCAGGGGCAGCTGGAAGGGGAAAACCAGACCAAGGATGAGCAAATATTTCCTTTCACTGAAGCTTTCAAGTGCGTGGACGGGTAAAGGGTTCAGCAGATGTAGCACATCTGCATGACACACGCGGGAGGGAGGGAATGCGGGTCCCCGGGAACCGTACGAATCCCACTGGGATTGAATCCTGTTTGCTTCTGAGACTTTCAAACAGCTAACTAGATAAATAAAGCCATAAAATAAGATTTTTTGGATGTGAATTAAATAAGACCTCCCAAGGGCACAGTTAATGGGTGAGATTGCGAGCAACTAAATAATCTCCAAGGCAAAAAGCTTCAGCTTTAAATGCCTGGGTAAAACTCTGAAGGATTAATCCACAAAGCATCCCTACATTTTGAACTGAGGGTCCTCAGTCCGTGACACAATTATATAAAGTCAAATTCAAGAAATACGAGTCAGTGTCATCAGTGTAGTTTATTCTAAAAGTATCTGCTTTTACTTAAGGAAACTTTATTTTAAGGAAGCTTTAGGGCTCAGACCCAGCACAAGTGAATTCATGGTTCTATAAATCTTTCTTAAAGCTGGTCAGGAGCTTCAAAGGAGTCAAATCAATTTATTAAAGCCAATATATTTTTCATATAAATTAAAAGAATATATTTGCATATATGTGTTTCTACAAATATAAGAAGAGCCCATGCAGTTTATCAAGAGCAACACCTGAGTGATAAATCCACGCTTCCCCTTGCTCAAATCCTCTAAATCCAGCTCCATTTGAGGCTTTGTTTCCTATCTAACTGCCTGCAAAAATGGACAAAACATTCCCCAGCTGATTTCTAGCAGGACCGCTTTCACGGATGGGATTTACCTTCTCGGCGTTGGATCGGATGCACTTGACAAAATACGGCTCTGCTTGGCCAAGGGTCTCCATCAGTTTGTTGAGGGATGCCTGCAGCACAGGAGACAAAGGGAAGGGAGAGGAGACCGCAGTGGATAATGAAAATCCAAATGCTTAGATCATAAACTAACATAAATTGGAATTAATTATGAGTAAATGAGGCACATGTGAAATTATTCCCCCAAATGAGTGTTTTAGCACAAGCAACTTGGCTGATTTTGTCTTTGCCCCCAACAAAGAAACCAAAGATGAATATAATGCTGGCCTGGATTTTCAGATCTCTGGCTCCCCTGGAGCCCGAATTCCCATCTCGCTCCACACCACAAGCCTCTTCCAGCCATGAATGGGAGCTCCAAGACAAGAATTTACACCTGGCACCAAACAACCACTGATGTTTTTTAAACACAAATCAAATTTTCCTTTATCAGAAGTGACTCCAGGCAGGATCTATTCCTGATTTTTAACTGTCAAAACTTTACTGTTGACCTAATAATGAATTTTTTTTACTGACAGTTTTGCCAAGGGAAAATCAGGAATTCACAATAATTTTTGAAGCCTGCAACCCTGAACACTTCAGAGATTGTTTCTAGAGAAGAGCTTCAATGCTGGCATGTTCCTGACTGAAGGCTCACTGAGAATCAAGGGGTTTCCTGGTTCCATTTTTCTATTTCCCCTTATTTATTCATCACCATTAAAAGTGTCTCGCATAAAAATGAATTTACATTGGCATCACTCTACAGCCAGCTGCTCCAGTGGGATGTCATATGCTGAGTTATCCCTTCACCTTGCAAACCTTTGACTTTTTGGGATGAATCACAAGCTCTTGGAATAAAACCAGGCTGAATACCAGAGTGTGCCGAGTCCATTGGTGCTGGCCAGGCTCCTCAGCCACATTTTTTTTTGCTGTGTCCTATAAATACTTCGGGTATCTCTAATTGCTGAGCACATTACAAACATGGCATTGGTAACATGGTAACATTGGTAACAATCCTGCTGATTACTCCTGATTTTAACAGAGTTTAAAACTCAGTCACCTAAAGGATATTCTGTCACATTTACTATAAGGAGAGTTATAAATTTTGGAATACAGGAGTTAATAAACTGGCGTGGTATTACAAAGAGTCATTTTGCCCACAGATCTGCTCACAGGAAGCCTTTTTTTCCTTCTGATAATTACAAAGACATCTTTATGGGAAGCCTTTCATGTTTAGAAAAATTCATTCACATTCAGGATTTTGGAAGGAGCAAGGGATGGATCCCAGGCACATGTGATGCAGCTGTGTTATGTACATTAACTTCATGCAAATATCCCTGCTCCTGTCCCAGGGAGCAGCAGGAATGCCACGACGTGGCAGACCTCTGCTGGCACGCTCCTCCTTTTCTTAAAATCTGAAATGACTCTTTTTTACACAAAAGAAGCCTATTGGGAGCTTTCACTCAGCAGCGATGCTGCAGCGTCCCACTGTGCCCACACAGGCTGGTGGGAGGCAAAGCGGGTACTCAAGGGACACAAGCCCTTTGCTGAAAACCCAGCAAGCAGAGTGCTCCCAGTGCTGGAAATAGTGGGAATGGGACGTGCCAGACCTGTAGGAGGGGGCATTTCCATTCCCTCAGTGCCATCCTGTGTGTGGCAGATGGGCCAGGCACCCTCTGCCATCTGGCTGTCGGGAATCCACAAAGGACGCGCGAGGTCGCAAGATTAACCCCGTACCCATCTCCTTTGTCCCTCTGCCAGCAAAACTTTCCAGCCACCCACTCCTTCACCACCGGTACTCGGCCTTTCAGGAACTGTTCCATCCCTGTCTCCAGGGCACCACCTGCACACGGGTTAAAGGGGAGCGCTACAGTTTTAGGGATGGGTGGTGGTTTCGTTTTCCACCGTGCAAGCCATCCCTGCTCCTGGCGCACACTCCGAGGCAGCTATTTCCCCTACAGATTACCCTAAGCATAGGGATAGTGGAAATCCATAGGAGATGGAGCAGCTGCAAGCCCGGTGTTGAGGCATTAGCCACAAAGCAGCATTTATCTGCAAAAAAACCATGATAGGAAACATTTGTGTTTCCTGCCCGTGACCCAATTCCATGCGCCACAATTTTATTAGTTTGCTCTTGATTAAAAAAGCAATGCTGCTGCTTTGTTCCTCAAAATGCTTCTCTTTAACAAGTGCTCAATTAGGGGTCTTTGATTTGAATGTGCTGTGAAAATATACCAAAAAATATCAATTGTGCCCCCCGGGGCTTTTCAGAGTTTTGTTGGGAGCATAAATAGGTTTTGAGAATGCCTTTCACTTCAAGACATCCCTGTTTCAACCCCTCCACAGATGTGAATTAAACTCTGCAGGAGTGAATTTTGACCAGAATACCATTAGATAAGACAAGGCTAAATATATAAATATACAGATGTGCATTGTGCAAATTTTACATACATATATTTATATATACACGTGTGCATGTGCATATATTTTTAATTATTTAATCTTACCTACACCTACACATGGAGACTTTCTAAATATAAACCACATCTCCAAAAAAACCCCGAAGCAGTCAAAATTACAAGTGAAAACCAATCCAGACTTAGAACCCAAATTTTAAGTGAAAAGCTGCTTTCTATTATTACCACCTGCTCGTGCACGTCTTGTAGCAGTTTCCAAGCCATGATGCACATACAGAACAATCACAGAGTCATTTAGGTTGGAAAAGACCTTTAAGATCTTTGAGTCCAACTGTGAGCCCAGCACTGCCAAGTCCTTGGAGGGTTATTTTCCCTGCAGCAAACCCCAGGGACTGCGGACTGGCACACAGCACTGACAGCACAAGATTGATCCCTTCTCTGAATTCCTCTGCCCGCCTGGAGATAATGCAGCAGGATTCTGACCTTTCCGCCCCTATTAAAATTCCCATTCTGACTCAGCACAGATTATGCTGGATGCGAGTAAAAAGACTGCAAAAAACGTGATTTGGGGATTTTGCGGTTTCTGGGTTTGGGGGAGAAAGCGCCACAATGCAATGGCTTGGGCTGTGAGGTACCAGAGGACAGGGATGCACCAACACCTCCCTCTGCAGTTCATCCTCATGTCCCACCTTGCTCCACCACGTCATCCCCCATGGTACCCATCCTCACTCTGATTTCTCTCCATTTGCGCCCGCGGTGGCTCCCAGCTCCCTCAAGCCCTCCGTGGGATTCACGGCCTAAATGCTGCTGGGGATGGGGCAGGACTGTGCCTGGAGCAGGTGATTCCCCTCTCTCCACCAAAGGAAAGGGCTCACCTGGAACTGGGCACTGATGCTAGGTGGCTTTTTCTTCTTATGGAGGTGGAGGAGAGATTTGGTGATGCGGTCGTGCAACGTCAGGTTCGTGAGGTGCTTGAGGGACTTCACATCCAGCAAGTGCTGCGGAAAAAGAGAGAATCCATAGAAAATCCAGATGTTATCATCACACCATCTGCTATATCCCTCCTTTACTCTCACAGGGCTTCCTTAGGTGATGTAATCTCAACAGGGAACACGGAGGGATGGCTTCCCTGTGAGGGTGGGGAGGCCCTGGCACAGGTTTCCCAGAGAAGCTGTGGCTGCCCCTGGATCCCTGGAAGTGTCCAAGGCCAGGTTGGACAGGGTTTGAAGCAACCTGGGCTAGTGGAAGGTGTCCCTGCCCATGGCAGGGGTAGAACTGGATGACCTTCAAGGTCCTTTCAACACAAATCATTCCATGATTCTATGATTCTCTTCACTGTTAATGAGCAGTTCGTTGATTAATTGCATTGGTGCCTCTCCAGGTGCAAGATGGACATAGAAAGTAGTAAGAACAATGTTTGCTCCTCCTGGTGCTCTGTTCCTGACCGCAGACGGAGCACCAGTGAGGACCACAAAAAGCATTATTCTTCTAGGAACAACAGATCTCTTGGCATCTCTTAAAATATAATAAACGCAGCCAAGATGGAGGGACAGTAACAAGGTTGCTGTCTATCAGGTACCAGCTCTCCTTTATCGCTTGCTCCTTTTAGTTTAGAGATTTAATTATTAAATTTCACCAGCATGTATGTACTCTTCCCCAGAAGGAGGGAAAAAGGAGCCAGAGCAGCTCCAAGGAGGATGCAAGTGCTCATACCTCTGTCTCCCAGCAGAAATCAGGGCTGAAATCCTTTGGGTTTATATGAATGGAAGAGCCCTGAACAGAGCCAAGTTGACCAAGGTCTTGGTGTAGACACAATGGTCTTCTTCATATCCAGCAGCATTGCATCACTGTGCTACAGCCTTAACCCACAGACCACAAGGGGGAAAATGCTGCTTCTCACTCACCTTTGGGAGACTGGGTTTGGCTTTGAAGTTCTTATTTCGCCTGGGGAGATAATAAACAGCTCAGGTTAATCCACAGTGCAATTGTAGAATGGAGTTTATGAAACCAGCCCCTCCAAATCTCTCTGAGCAGCTGCTGCCCATAGCTGGCACTGAAACGGGGCTGCCCCTCCATATTGCAGACTGAGAGGAATGTATCCAGTTAATGGGAATGGTTACATTGGCAATGATGGGATGCTGGGAATTTGGGAAGAGCGGAGAAGCCACGTCACAAAATGACTGACCAGCCTCCTGCTTTCCAAACCCCATGTGCATTCCAGCCACCCTGGGATGTTCCCTGAACCTTTTGAGGAGGCTGCAGTGTGAATCATCAACTTCATCTGCCCAGATAATTTATCATGGAAACTTTAATATCAAGTTAAAAGTGTGACTGCATTGCACGGCTCCTGCATCTCCAGACTGGTGCCACCAGCAGGTTTGTCCCTTCTCTTTCTTCCCTTTGTCTCTCGTTCTGAATGAATGAGAAGAGTTAAATCAGGCGTGTCAAACGTTGCTTTGACCCAACTGGGAAACACCTCCAAGTCTACGTAGCACCCAGAGAGTTTTATATCCTGGCTATTTACATTCCCCTGCCTCCCCGTGCTGCTCATTATGCTCCAGGAGCAAAGCCTGGATCCCCTCCTGGGTACTGACATGAGGATGCCGTGGGCCCTCTCCAGCAGTTTGCTGTTGGTCGCGTTGACGAATATCCCGTCTTTGTCCAGGAAGGCACCGGGGCTGGTGAGCCTGTTGTGCCTCATCCCCATCCGGCCATTCCAGCCAACTGCATAGGCATCCCTGAAACACCAAAGGCCATTAGGAAGAGATAAAAACCACGGTTCTATGATAAAAATGGATCATAAAACAACCCACTGGTAGAAAATGAGCTGCTGCTTTTTTCTTTGCACTGTTTATTCGCTCCCATGGGATGAGTTCCTGGTGCCAGACAGCACATGGAGCCATCGGCTACTAAAGCACCTCTCAAATATTCACAAAAGGAACAAATTATCAGCAGGACAATAACAGCTTCCAGCTCTCCCAGACAGAAACCTTGAGTCTACAGATACGTCTAGATCCACCTTTGGTGGTCTGAAGGATACAAGGCCACGACCTCTGGTGCCGAATCCGTCTCCTCGAATTCACACAATCATTCCATTAGGGAAAGAAAAAGCAAATCTAATTTCCAATAAACTCATTATTTGCCACAAAGATGGGTGTCAGCCCCAGCTGAACTGATGAGTTGACCCAGAATCACCCTCTCGGACCTGATCACAAATCAGTCACCCAATTTGGTCCTCTCTGCAATGGAGCAGAACTGCTGAGGTCTCCAGGAATGCTCACCTGGCTTCAGAAAGGCTGAAGGGAATGAGGAGAGAAGCCAAAATCCCTTCTTGGAGGGACTTGATCAAACTACACATCAGGGCAAGTAATTTCCAGAGCTGAGGAGACTTCCAGTGGTGTCTGGGGGACGTGAAGCCTCTCATGGGCAGCACCCAACCACCATAGTTTTGCCTTGGTGCGTTTTTGGTGGTTTGTTGGGGTTTTTAAAATCTAAATTTTTTATCAGCCTTGCAAGAAATCATCATACGAAATAAAAGCAATCTAAGGAATGATGTGGGGGCTGCAACCCCCCCCTCCTCAAGTTATCTCAGACAGGAGGAAAAGGAACAGGAGGAGACTCCAGGCTGCACCAGGTCATGAGGATGCTGAAGGATACGGTGGTTTAAATGTGGCCTCAGGCGCCGACCACTTCTGAGGTCTGACAACAAGGCAGCCCTTTGCCTTAAAGCCTTGATTTGGAGGAAAGGCAAATCTCAAGTGCTGCATGGAAATTAAAAAATAAAGGATGTAAAGCTGTTTGTTCAGCCAGCTCAAAGCCTGGAGCCAGATCCCTGGAGCAACGTCACCTCGCTGCCTCGTCTGAGCGCTTCCCAAATTCCTTCCTGGCCCCATTAAATCAGCATTTGGACATGGACCACTATTATAAGGAGGGATGAATCACAGCAAAGTAAAATCCCTGGTTAACTGCTCCAGGACCTGCTTTCTTAAGCATTCCCTTCAAGGATTGTTAGTGAGAAGCTTGAATATCCAGGTGATATCCTCCTGCCCACCTTACTTCTCTTTACATCTCAGGTACCATCCACCAAAACCCTTTTGTTTGCAGGTGGGAAAAAAATTACCAGTTGACAGGAACCACTAAAACTCAACAGCCGCTTTTGGGATGTACAACATATCATTAATCCTGGCCAACCTCTCTGGAAAACCCTAGAAATTCTCATGGAGTTTTAAAAAACCCAAGAGATAAAGTGACAGCTCTGTTTGTTATGGACACTTAGGATGGACATGTTCACATGGCGACAGATGTAGGCTTTTGGTACTTCGGGGTCAATCACCTCACTGAGCCCAGTCAGCTGTTTCCAGACCAACACCTGCTCAGACATTCCTGCACTTAAAAGTGTCACCAGTGAGCACAAACCAGCAGGATCCCACCCAGCCCAAGTGGTTTGGTTAGGCACGGCCTGGCTTTCGTTTCTCAGCAGCCAGGGAAGGCGCTCCGCTGAAGCCTGGTTTCCCTCCCAGCATGTGCAAGCCACCCGTCCACTTTCTTCTGAGATCAGAGGAGAGCACTTGGCTCCCTAAACCCTCCACAGTGACTTCCTGAGTGATGTCATGCCTCAAAACTGCTTTTAGAAACAGCCCCCGGGCTATCCTGTGGGTTGGATGCACAACCAGACTTATCAGCGACCACATGATCATGAGATGGCTTTGAAAGCAATTCCTGTTTAATTTGGAGCTGTAAATCGCTTGCCAGTCAATCTGTTGGGGAGCTGCTAAAGCCAATCTCTCTTCCAGACATGTTACCTGCATCCCTGTGCTCAGCTCCTCTTGCTCAACAAGTGCCATTTACCTGAAATACCAACATTTATCAAGTGTCACACAACACTCCAGATCAAAAGCAGCTGCAATGAAAGGGATCAAAATCACCTGCCTACTCTGAAAGCACAGGCTGGACCTTGGAGCTCTTACGAGACACCCGGTTTGTGCCTACAGAAGGAAGGGGCACAGGTGACATAGGGGGACCCACCGGTGATGATGCCCAAGGGAAGTGAAGATCATGGACCACGCTACTGAGGCACCACAGGAGGAGGAACACAGGAGTTAGGACGGCTCCAAAAGCACTTTTTCTGCACATAAAGGCTCAGATTGAGGCTGCTGGTAGGTCATAGCTGCTGAGGATGAGGAAGGAACACACAGTTCCTCAATTCTGGCTGTTTAGGATGACTTGTCTGCTGTGCTGGCATGGGTGAAGCCACGTAACCAGAGCTGACCACACACTGAACTTGACAGTAAATAAACACATCCCCCTCCTTGCCTGGGTCAGGAGGAGTTTCCCTGCCTTTACAACGTCCTCTTGCTGAGATAATTGAAATATTTTGGACTGCGAAAATGTCGGCAGCCCAAGCTCCCACACTAAAGTGCCTCCAAAGCTGGAGTTGGGCAGTTAAGAAAAGCCCTGTCCCAGTTCACGGATGTTCCTCACATGCCGAAGGCTGGATAGAGAAACTGCAGGAATCCTCTTATCTACAAGGGAAGATCTCCAAAGGGACAAAGTTTCACGTTACGTTATCTTGAGGGAAACTTGCACAATCAGAGCTGCTGGAAACAGGGAACGTCACCTCTGGAGACACCAACCTTCCCTGCCTCAAGTGTTACCAAGGACCGACTGTCGTCGCAACCCAACCCATCAGAGCCCCAGCAGCTGCAGTACCGCAAGAAAGGAAAGGAGGGTGGCAAAGACTGAGGTGTGGACAGCCAGGCTTGCATCACCTTCCCAGGATAGGGTGGCATTGCTTGTACCACCTGGATTTCTGCTCAAACTCAAGAAGTGGCACAAATTTATGAATTCAATCCAACCATTTAAAATAAATTCCATCCTCTCTAACCACTGAAATGGACATTCCGTTCTCCTTCAGTAGGGTGCCACTGCCTCTCTCAAAGGGGAGGAATTCAGAGGAAGGACATTCTAGTCTTGATGGCACTCAGAGAGCATGTGGTGAACAAAACCAGGCAGGAGAAGCCACATTTCTTCCCCTAGAAAAAAAGGAAGAACGTGTATCCAATTTTTGCTGTGGCCATTTGGCATTAAAGCCATTAAAAATGAGCCTTCATAATATCCTTGAAGGATATTTAATTTCGTGTGGAAGGGAAGCCACTGAGATGCAAGGACTGATTTGATGGACGCATTTCAGGAGACAGACTCAGACTCCTCTTGGCTTGTTCTGGGCTTCTCATTAACCTCAGAGCAGCCATAAAGACACACCTGGATATCAGCAGCTCCAAGCAGTGGTTGTAGGAGCGGAGGATGCTCCTATAACTTCCTTCCCCAGCACACAGCTGCTCAGAGGGAAGCAGAGAGGCACCAGACACCCCTTTAGAGGGGTACTGGGAAAATAAGACTTCCTGGGATGTGCTGAGGGATAGCACAGGAGTAGCTGGGAAAAGGATCACTGCCCAGACATCCCTTGGAAATGAAGACTTTGGCTTCCCAAGCAACTTAATTCTGGAATGGGGATGAAGAAGGCTTTGCAGGAGAGGCACAGATCTGTATCTCAAGTGTAGACCTGAGTCTCATTCAGCAGCTGCTTAAACGGTCGGAAACTTCAAGGAAGGATATAAAAATAACTGTACATAAAATCTGTAAAAATCAATCAATTTTGAAGCAAATGTGCATTTTTCCCCCCTGAAAACAAGCAAGCATTTGGCAAAGTACCATCCCAAACCTTCTAACTTCCAGGTTTTCCATATTCCAGGGTGCCTGGAGCCACCACACGCTGTATGCGGTTCTGCACCCAAACCTGTTCTCCTTAAATGACTATTTCCTTGATACTGGCACATTCATTCATTTTTTTAAGCTTCTTACCCCCTAATACACCCACCACCGACAACTGCTGCCTCTGACACAGGGAAGTTGCTTTCCCTGCCTGCTGTTTAGTCAGGAAAGGTGTTTAGATCTGATCACACGGCAGAGAAAGAACGAAGAGAAGATTGATAGGCAAGGTGGGAGAAATGTCAGTACAGCCTTTTTAGGTACAGACAGCGCTCTCCCATCCCAGATCCCTGGCCATGCCAAGATAAAAGCGGGAGCCTTACCGTGGGCTCCTCTCGTTGATGGTGTTGACTCCCTGGAGGTCTGAGAGCGGCGTCCGCGGGCTCTTCCGAGTGATACCTGAAGCAGCACATGAAGAAGACGTTTCCAGCTGGCTCATGCCCAATAGTCAATTAGCAGAGCCATCCCCACAGACAATTAGCAGAGCCATAGCTGAGCCCTGACTCCGGCGCGGAGCGGCGCGGACGTGTCCTGGCACATGCTGGGCACAGCCGGGTGCCAGGGATGCCATCACTCCCCAATCCCACCTCCCTGCCAGAGTCATCACCCTCGTGAGTAACACTGTTTGCTCCAGCCTCTAATTCCCCTCCCACACATGCACAGGGTGTTTTAGGGACACGCTGTCCCGGCCAGCGAACAGGGTGAGGGAAGGAGCTGATGGGGGGGGAGCAGCCACCCGTGTTCTCCACGTCCAAGAGATTCCCAAGCTTTTTCCCAAGCATTCCCACTGTGCATGGGATAACCCAGCTGCATGGGCAAACACCTGGACATAATTAGAATGCTTGGAAGAATGGTCATTTATTCCTTAGGCACTTCGTTTCTCCCTCCCTCCACATACGGACATGTGCAGCAAGTAGGAAATACTTCAGATACTGTTTTATAAAGGCTTGACTGCCTATTGAGCCTATATCCTTTGATACCTAGAATAATTTATTTGTAATAAAATAGATCTAATAAAATAATACATTAAATGAAGTATCTATTTTGTATTCAGCCACAGAAGCTGCCACATATGGTTACAGTTGCAGCTGGTATCTTCCCCAAAGTGGAAATGTTTTGTAACCAAGCACTTAGGAAGACAGGAGACAATTTTTGTAGACAACAAAACACTTTTCAAGTCACCAAACCACATAAATGTAAAGATCTGATAATGTGGAGTTTGACATGGAAACAGCTGAGCAATTTTATAACTGTCTAAAAATTGCTGCTGTGAGACAGGAAAAATCACAGCTCTCACCTCAGCATGGGGAAAATGGGTTTTATTCTACCCTGAGACATCTGCAGTGGAAAAAAAAAGGGGAAAAAAAAGCTTTCCAAGAAGAAAAAAGTCTAAACTACGGTTTGTAGCAGGACGGGAGGAAGCAATGGCATATCCCCTCCTCCTCATATTTACCGTTCCACTATTCCATGCAGCCCAGGTGCTGAGCTAAAAGGTGTCCTGCGGATTTTTTATTCTGAAAGATGAACACAAAGCAAATAAGCTGAGACCTGAGCCCGTCCTGCTGTTCTGAGCCTGGAATTCCTGAGGAGAAGATGAATTCCTACCAAAGTCAATGGTGCCATCCCTTTAACAGGACATTTACCGCCCTCCTTGCCCTGCTGAGATGTTGTAACAGCTCATCTTGAAGCTGAACATTGGGCAGGAGATCCCTGAAAAGGCTGATGGTCCACTTGGTTCAGTTTTTGCATCTAAAGGTGCCCAAATATCCCGGAAATGTCAGCAAAAGAAAATTTGAGGGTGTCTTGCCCCAGGTCACCTTTGAACGCTCCTGTGCTCCAAGGCAGGACCAACCAAATCACTCCTGCTGAGGTTTGGCATCTCCAGCACTGGAGGGTTTTGGAAAGCAAGGCAGGTAATGCATCTGAGTGCTTAACAATACCCAGAGCTCAAAACTCTCTTTTCAACCCCTTTTTTTGCTATTTAAGCCTTTTTTTGGTTACATTTCTTATCCTAAGAGTGCTCTTGTACCTCTTTCAAGACTGGCATTTCTGTGTCCAAAGTCCTGATTTAGAGCACAGAAATCCATTTTAAAGAGGGAAAAAATGGGAATAATCAGGAATCTGCTTAAAACACTGCATTGCTACTTTGTGTAGCTAGTTTTAGACTAAGAAAGCACCTAATGTCTAGCTGTATCTATTTTTAATATAGATTAAATTAATGTATTTTAATATGCCTGGATACTTCCCCATTAAGGCCCAGAAGGCTTTTCTAGTCTAAAGCAGTCCATGAAAAATGAGATTTCACTGGTATTTCCAAGAGTTTTTTAATCCATGCCCTTCTTTTTGGAGCAAAATCTTTCTTCCTACCCTTCCCTGCACTGCCCACCAAAGAAAGAAAAGGCCCAAAACACCTTCCAGCCCAACAAGTCGAGCTGAAGTGTATCAAATTATCCCTGCATCCACACCTTGCATTGCTCAGGAAAAGGGAATTTCTATTTCAGGCTTCCAGGTAACAGCTGCATCTAAACTGCATTGTGGTTCTCCCAGCTCAGCACCTTAAGTGACTTGTTGATTAATAAAGGTCCCAGTGCACAAGTTGGGTTAAAGAGAATTGCTTTAGATACACCAAATAGAAAGACTTTTCCGCATTGTGCCATCACTTGGCTCTTTAAAGAAGGAATACAGCCAGAAAAAAGCTGTCATGTTGATGTAGCCCCTTTCCTGGGAAATAAGGGGGATTTTTACAAGTAGAAGGTAAAAGGGTCTTAGATCTCAGCTGGTGAGTTGCACGTGGCCTTGACAATTGTGTACGGTGAATATGGGCTGTTAAATTGTAGGAATGGATACCCAGCAGGAAAGAACAGTGTGTGAGTGGCAACCACCTCTCACTCCCTTCATCCAGCTCAGACACAGCCTGATCTGGTTTACACTTCAGGCAGAAAATTATTCTGATTTTTCAAGCATGTTCCCTTTCCTTCAGCCGGAGTGTTTTGGAAAGACAGACTGATTTGCCTAACAGGTCTCTGCCCTTGTTGAGAAGAGTTTTGGGTAATCCCCATCTACTCCCTGTGGATGAATGCCAACCAGCAGAGCTCCAGTCTTGAATCAGAGGTGTCTAAACCCAGTGCCTTCCTCTGGAGGAACTGGTGAACTCCAAGGCACCAGGGAAGCAGCTGATGGTAAGGGAAGGGCGACCAGTTGGCTCCAGAAGCTGGATACCAAGGGACCTACAGGGAATCTCAATAAACTCATCAAACCAATTTGTTTTCTCTCTTTGTCTAGAACTAATTGCACAGTTCGAGACAAGGAGATGACCTTGGTTCCTCTCTCAGGGATGACACGGATGTATAACCTCCTCTGACTTGTGGGAAAAGCTGAGTCCCTGGGGCCAAGCTCGCCCGTGGGGCCCAAACCTGCTGGATTCCGAACTGGAACGTTACACACGCTCCAAGCCCACTCCAGCTTGCGAAGGATGGGAGCCTGGGGAAGCAGGAGCACACCCCGTGGGAAGATGGGAATGATCTCTGAATGCAGAACAAGAATTACTCGTTTGCCTGGTCAGATGCCAATTCACAAACTATGGCAGTGTTCCTCTTAGACCCACTCGCCGGATTTATCCTAAGAGACCCCAAATTGTGTGGGCCAGTCTACCTAAGCAAGGTTTTAAGTGCTGAGCTCAACACTGAGCTCAACTTCCCACTTCCCACTAAATTAAAGCTCTAAGTATCTCTTGAGTTGTATGAATTTCCTTTTTCCCACCTAAGGAACTGCAAACTAAACCCCCCAAAATCTCCCATATTGCTGAGCCAAGTTAAAAATTAAAGTTAAATTGACTCATCAATTGCAAGTAAAATTACTCTGCTGATAATCACCTTCCTTTCCAATAGTTTCTTAGTAGTATCAGTAAGGTCACTTGGCACAACACCACTTAATAAAATCTAAAATCAAGTGAAATTTAGTATCACTCCTTTATATTTTCTTATGGCAGTGTTGGGAACTCGTAGGGGAAAATAACGCAGTTAAATTAAGAACAAAAGCCTAAATTAAGACCTAAACCACCTCTGCTACCCCAACCCCGCATGCTGCAGGAAGCACGGACATCTGACAGAAGGTTTCTAACAGGAAAAACACATTTGTGAAGATTTAACATGCACCTACTGTACTTACCGTGCTCAGCTCTGCAGAAAAAAAGGTGGTTTGCACTTACACCTAAATTTCATGAAGTTTAAGCAAGTTGGGCTGAGGCTTTGCCCGTGCAGAGCAGCTCTATTTCTGTCAGCTTTAACGTGCAACATGAAGGAAGAGAATAATGGTAGGAAAATAATATATCTAAACATGAAAGCACCCAATATCTATTTAAATACAAAAATAAAATAGAGCAGTGCAGGCAAGAGTGTCCATGTTGTCATGCAGGATGAGTTTATTACGTGACAGAGGAGTGAAGATGAAGAAATGGAGACCAAGTGCACCATTCCGTAAAATAACATTGACAACGCCTCTGTTTTAAGTAAAAGCCCTGGGAGACAATATTTTCACAAGCTAAAGATATTTCTGAAGTCCAATGAAATCCAAATTAGGTTGAATTCCAGCTGTACCAGCCTTGTAGCAGGAATATTCTTTTCTATTGTCAGTGAGTAAATGGGGAAACTGCCAACAAAATGACTTTTGCGAGATCTCAAGAGATGTGGATTTGCTTTTAATTTGACTCTTCCAGCTCTGCCCAATCATTTCCCAATAGGCTGAAAGCTGCTCTAAGGCAGCTGGTTTGATCATGGAAGGCTCCTCAGGGGCTGTTTTTCACCCTTCCTACACGGAATGCACCTGGTTTCCATTTCTGGACGTGTGAGTGTGGTATCAGAGGGGAGGGCGGGTGGTGGAGCCTTACTGTACTTCTCCTCCTTGCACCTCTGCAGGATCTCTAAGCTCCTCTGATGCACTGGGTGGTGGAGAAAGCTAAAACTATCCACACTTTTCAAAACCGCACATGGCACTGCATCATCATGCCCTTGGGAAGCAAAATAAAAACAAACAAAAAAAAAAGGAGAGAAGAGAAAGATTTTATAAGCAGAAATCGGGAGAGGGGAAGGAACAAGCCCGAAGGAGCTCGAGGGTCACATGATGTTTGTGCTCGACACAATTTAACTGCGGTTTCCTCCACGCAGCACCATGGCACGGGAGCAATGGGCTGGACCACGTCCCACTCCCTCATTATAATTACAATCCTCATTAGACACAGCATAATCACTTGCTAATCACTCCAAGATTATTTGGGCAAAAAGAGGATTATTAGGTAAATCTTTATTTTTATTAACTTATTTTTTAAATCCTTTCTGTGCCTCTGCCTGGTGTTACCTGCAAATCCCTGTCCAGATGCTCTGTGACACAACCACCTGGAATTCTCATCTTGCATCCCAGTGCTACATTTTGCTCAGATTTTGGCAGTTAAAAGGAAAAATGTAAATTATTTGCATTAAGCACGGTTTCCATATTCTCTGAGGGCAGAGAACACAAAGTCTGGAGTTTGGCAGGACAGGTTTGAGTTGGAAGAAACAATCAATGTGTGGCCAGGAGGACTTCTGATGGCCCAGCTGTGAGCACAGGGTGGAGGAGAGGTGACACCAGTGACAATGTGCCAACAGGCAGTGCCTCTCTGTCATCATTGGCCAAGTCCAGGATGTGCCACACTCCCAGTGAGGTGTGGGGAGGTCACCACGGAGTCACCTTGTGCCAGCATCTATGGGAGCATTTCGCACCAACACATCAAACCATCGGAAAGGACCGACCTGAATTTTCCACAGGAACACTGTCAAGGGGCATATTCCTCACCTTAACACCAGCGAGACCTCAAACACCAAGTTTTTGGTTGCTGTCACCTTTATTCGGCAAATGCAGCATTTTTTATTGGTTATTTTGGGGGCAGTGGTTTTTTTTTGGTGACCAGCTTCAGGAATAAATCTGCAGAAGCTAGTGGGATTATTTTTAAGGAGGAATTACCCAAGGAGCAACCCTTGTTGGCCAAATCCAACTGCAGAGCCCATTGAGGACAGGCACAGCCTCAGGACCACAAAAATTTCATCACAGCAAGGATTTAGGTCCAGCAAAACCAAGTCTCCACAGCCTAGTTTGTATGAACAGCACCATTTTTTCCATTAAGTTTTTGCTAACAAAGAATTAGAGGGTTTTGCACAATAAATGTGTACTGATGACAGCAAAAAAAGTCAATCACCCAATTTTCTTTCCTAAAAAGCTTGACAGTGTTCCTTTAATCCAAGTTCACTAACAAATCCAATTCTAACACGCAGTTCTATTGGACCATTTAAATCCACACTGAGAAACTTAGTAATGAAAATAATTAAAAATCAAATTATTGAAGAGTTCCACCCTTCAGCTAAGTGCAACTCACTCGATCCTGGCATCTTTGATTCGAGGAGCACTGGCAGCACCGTAAGAAGCATCACTTGGGCAGAACACAAAGGTATCAAACAAAATTCACAGTGACACCACTTTGCTGCTCTTCACCTTCAAGTTAACGAGGACAATCACACAGTCACCAAAAGCTGCACTAGGAGGATATCAGGAGCACAAAAAAAGAAGAGCCCCCAAAGCCAGCAAGAAAAAATGCTGATTATCCTTCCAGAAGCATCTGCTTGGCAAGGAGGAGACAACCAAAAGGATGATGTGGAAAGGAAGCAGAGCAAAATTTTGCAGAGCTGCTTAGACATAAGCCAGGGGTTTTTCCAGAAAATCCCCATTGGGTATTGCAAGGATAAAAGCATGAGAGATCCAGCTGGGGTTCAGACAAAGAGTGCAAAGAGCCTTTAATTAAAAGAAGCACGTTTTGGATATTTCCCTGCTCCCTCACTTCACCTGCCTGATGGATGGGCAAAGGACCTCAGAAACCAAGAATGGGCAGCGTGTCTTTCAAAAATAGCTGTACAAATATTAAGTGTGTGCATGGGGATGAATGCCTGAGAGAGGCTTTTCTTCCTCGACCATTATTTTATCAGAAGCTCCACATCCGTGGGCAGGTAGATGCTCAAATCAGGCTAACTAAAGCCATCAAGGTTTGATAAAAACCAAAATAAACCTCAAACATGTGCTGTCTTTGGTTCTCTGCTTCTATCTATCAAGATTGGAGAATTTTAGTGATACTTTGATAACTCACAAATGTTTTCTGCCATAGAGGCAAAGCATCAATTTGGGGCTTTTCTGCATTATTTCGGAGAGAAGAAGGGACTTCCAGCATCTGGCAGTGGATGCATCATGCTACACCAGCCCGTCGCACTGTCCTGACACTGGCTGAGCCTTCTGTCCACATCCACCTCTTCCACAGCCACCTGCTTTGGTGACAGGATTTTGGAGGAGGACAGCAGAACAGGAGATGAGTGTGGGGACACACCAGCAAATACACGATGAAAACACTGTTACTGATCTCACCTTGCTAAGTGTGACCTGGGCAAAGTCAGAATCCCAGAATGGTTTTGAGCTGGGAGGGACCTTAAAAATCATCCAGTCCCACACCTTCCACTAGACCCAGTTGCTCCAAGGCCTGTCCAGCCTGGATGGTCATGCTTGGACATGGTGGGTAGCTCTCCAAAGAGGGCAAGGACAGTGATCCCAGCTCTGCCACTGCTTGTAGGCTAAGTTTTTCCCAAAGATAATGTGCACCTCACTTAGATTTAAGTAACCTCCTCCCAGTAGTGCTGCCTGTATAATGGAGACTTTCTCATGACTTTTTCCCAGTTTCCCAGGTGCACGTAGAAGATCAGGGTATAAATGATCTGAGGATTGTTGGGAAGTTTAAGACAAATCTTACCCGGCTTTCTGAGGGGTTTGTTTGATTTTTCTTTGACTCAAAACCCAGTGGGTACAAAGCATGAAGCCATTTGAATACAGGCTAAAGGACATGGACAGATAATAGAGCAGCACCACGAAAAGGCTTAGAAATTCAGTCATCACCATGTATTAACTAATTTTGGTATGGAAGGAGAAAGCGATGCAAGAACTGAGTCTCAGAATTGTCTCAAGACCTCCTGGACTCACCCAGTTATATATATATATATATATATCTATATATCTATAATCACATCTATGTATTGCTATAGATATATATAGGGAGAGATATAAGCAAGTTACTGCTACAAACTCTGGACTGAAAAGCAGGAGTGAGGAGACGAGCACGGCAGTGAGCAGGACCAGTTGCCAGAGACACAGAAAGTGAAGCAGGGCTTGAAATCAGCTCTTACTTCCCGAGATTAAATGAATTTTTCTTATCTTCTGGATCAGCTCACTTGAGTTCAGCCTGGGGTTTATGCAAGATGAAAATGCAAAGATGGGTTTTGGAAGCCACCTCTTTGAAGTGGCCTTTTTTCCAATGCCAAACATCTTTGCCATCTCCCTCTTTGGTTACTCTGTCTAAAAACGCTGCCTTGATGTGCCAGACAGACCCAGGCTCGTGAGAATCAGCTCTTCTCTTACGCCTCATCCGAGAGGTGTCAGAGGAAGAACTTCAAGAGCTGAAAGAGGATTTTTTCCCCCTGCTCTTCTTGGGATTTGCTCCCAAGGAAATGACTCTTTCTGCTTGAAGAGCTTCCATCCCTACGCTCCTTGTCGCAGGCTCCCTCGCTCTCCACGATGCAAACCCCACTGATTGCAAAATAATTCATGGTGCTGCTCCGCGCTTAATTTTACCCCAGCTGACATTTTCCCTGCTGAGGCTCTAATTCCATCATGGATTTCAAGCCCTCTTGTGCCCAGAAATGAATAGTAATAGCTTGTACCCGTCTTCCCAAAATTGCTTTATGCAGAGAAGTGGTCTAAAAGCACAGCCAGGTCTTGCCTGCCACAGCATGATGATGCACCATCACTTTCCTTTAATTTAATGCCCCCGTGATCCGTGGTTCTGGATGAGTGCAAAGCCATGAATTTTGCTAGACAAGAGACACGCTCTCCTGCAGCTGAAAGGGTGAACAGCTCGGAAAATGATAGGAGGATTTATTGCCTTTTTTTGTTTCCAGATGTAACTGACGGCTCAAGAACTATCACAAAAATAATTTGCCTTTTTTGCTGAATAATTTGTATGTCTCTGTTTGAATGATTTGGGTTTTTCTATCCATGCATCCTACAAAAAGGAAAAATTAAAGCAGCAGTAAAATGAAAATATTTCCTTATGATATGTTAAAATCCAAATGTACCTTTAAATGTGACTGCTGCAAAAAATCTACCTGTTCTTCTAATGAGTTTTCTAACAGATTAAAAACTCCTAATAAGTCAGGCTACTTAAAACAGTGTAATAACATATTAGACCCAAACTGCCGCTGGAAAACAGGCTCCAGGATCAGGTGGTGGGCACACGTACCAGTTTTCTTCTCCACGTATCGTTTTCCAGCCTCCCTAAACGCGACCATGGCCCTGAAAAAGGCCCTCAGGACGGCCCAGCGGAAAACAGCCACGGGATCAATCCCGATCATCCCGCAGATAAAGGCGTTCTTGCTGCTCCGCAGGAGAGCGACGATGTCCGGGCGCATGTGATCCGTGTTCTTCTCTCGGAAATCCTAGGGAAGGCGACGGAGGAGAAAAGAGGAAAATAAACAATACCCACAAGATGCTCCAGGTAGGATCTTCCATGCTATCTCTGGGCCAGCACAACTATTGAATCCTGTTTCTGCCTTCTCTCCTGCTCCCATATCAGATACCTCTCTGTGACCATCATCTCTGATGCTTATCACGTGCATTTATTGCATCAGAAGCATGATGAGAGATGTGCAGCTGCAAATCCCGAAGCTGTTTCTCACACGGGCTCATCTGCCCTCCAGAATTCCTTCTGCTAATAACTGGCATGAATAGAAATAGGGTCAACTTTGGAATCGTTCACGTGGTATTCCAGAAAGTACTCACGGCAGTGGGATGCTGAGACCTAAGCACACAGAACCTGTATTAAAAGTGGCTAATGATGAGCAAAACACTGGGTTTTCTACACAAACAAAGCCCAGAAAGGCCACCAGACACCCGATTTCAACTCTCCGTTGGGGAGTAGCACTGAACTCAGTGCGCAGCCCTAAATTCTTCCTGAAATGCCCCCGTGGAGGAGAACAGGAAGACCCAGTCCCTACCACCTTTTCATTTCCCCAAACACTTCTCTCCTGACTCTCCCATCTTCTCAAGTCAAGTCCTCTCCAAACCATCTCTATGGAGCCTCCGGGGCTCTCCTTCCCAATCCCAGATTTAGATGAAAGCAGCTGCCGGGGAACAGCTGGGTGACAGACCTTGACTCCGTACTTCACTTTGCCTGCGTAGTGTTTGATGATGAAAGCTGGCTCCATCACCGCCGGGAATTCAATGTAGGAGTTCCCTTCGTGTTGACGCTTGAATTTGTCCAGCAGTGTCTGGTTTGTGGCTTGAGGAAAACTGAGTGGAGAGAATTGAAAGGAAGAAGCTGTAAACCCAACGGGAAAACTTTTCCACATCTTTCTTGGCCACGAAAGGGAAAACAGAGACATTCTGAGCTTCCACTTCTGTGTCTGCTTCAGCAGAGCCTCTTGGTAAGAGAAAGCCAACCCTCCATCCTCAAACTCCACGGAAATCTGCAGCATGGGGGTGTATTTCACAACTTTACCCAATTTAAGTTGTTTTAGCCCAGTACAGTATCACTGGGAGAGCATCACTGCTGGTCTCTGCCAATGAGACAAGAAGTGGGGGAGAAACCTGCAGGCAAATGGTGGGAGGAGACTTCGTGCCCTGGGCCACATGGATCTGAGGTGACCTCAGCAAAACCACCTGGCCTTTCCCTGCCTTTCACATGGAGGGAACTGGCACAAGCATCTGATGGGAGAACTGCTCTGCTCCAAAGTTTCCATGCCAGTGCAGCCCCAGCAGCCGCACGTTCACCCAAGAACTTCTCCTGAGACGAAGAATGGATGCAACCAAGAATGCAAATCTGAGGTAAGTCCCTGATGCCCATGAAACCCTGTGGAAATGCAGTCCCTATGGACAAGTGCCTCCACTTCACTCTGGTTCAATTTTTACCAGTAAATTGATAAATCCACCTTATTTCTCAATAGCAGCACCTACACATCCTGCTTTAACTCGTGCACCTGGGTTCAGCACCTTCACATCGTCACACCCCAAGAGACAGGGAAAGAAATGCAGAGAGAAGCAAGGGAAACCTTCTCCTTTCCCTTTAATGGAAGAAATTCTGGAAAGGAATTTCAATAATTATTCTTCAAGGCGTTTTGCTCAGCTGGCTGATTCTCCACTCTGTGTGTTGCCACCTGGAAAACAACACTAGGAACACCAATCAGCCCAGCGAGCTATTAGCACCTTTCTGGGAAGATGGTTTTTTTTCCAGAAAACTGGAGGATAAACACGTTTTAACTGAAAAAAGAAATTTCATTTCCAAAGCCAGCATTTTTCCACTCACTTGCTTTCCTCATCCAGCAGATGGAGCAGTCCCGTTGGCTTCTTGCTGATCAGGTTGATGCAGCTGGAGTTGTCTATGTAGTCGATGTTGTGCCAGCTAATTCCTTCTGCTCTATATTCCTCCTAAAAAAAACCCCCACAGATGACATAACGATGATTTGGTGCAAGCAAAAATAAAAGACAAAATCCGAAAGGTTTTGTGGAAACTGATACACCCTTTACCAAAACAAACATCTCTCCTGTAAATATTCCATCAATGCTTTCTGTCATTCCAAAGAAAAGGATAAAGAACCTCTGGAACAACTTGAAACAAAGGGAACCACAGAGCATTTCACAATTTCAGATGCACCAGACGTTTGTTGGGACACAGGGTGGCTGTGTGGGAGTCCAAGCCTGCCAAGGACACCCAGCATGTGTGGACTCCCACTTTCCTTTTTCTGGATTGCTTCTAAATCACAGCCCAGTTTGGGCTGGAAGAGACCTTAGAGCTCATCTTGTTCCACCCCCTGCCATGGGCAGCAACAACTTCCACTGTCCCAGGGTGCTCCAAGACCCATCCAACCTGGCCTGGAACACTTCCAGGGATCCAGGGGCAGCCACAGCTTCTCTGGGCCCCCTGTGCCAGGGCCTCACCACCCTCACAGGGAACAATTTCTTCCTGATATCCCATCTAACCCTGCCTCTGGCAGTGGGAAGCCATTCCCCCTTGTCCTGTCACTCCATCCCTTGTCCCCAGTCCCTCTCCAGCTCTCCCGGAGCCCCTTTAGGCCCTGGCAGGGGCTCTCGGGTCTCCTTGGAGCCTTCTCTTCTCCAGGTGAGCACCCCCAGCTCTCCCAGAGCAGAGGGGCTCCAGAGCAGAGGAGCTCCAGTCCTCAGAGCATCTCCATGGCATCCTCTGGACTCTCTCCAGGAACTCCACATCTTTCTGATGTTGGATCCCATGGCTGGAGGCAGCTCTGCAGGTGGGGTCTCACCTGAGGGGGGCAGCAGGGCAGATTCTCCCGCTTCCCACGCTTTGGGATCTGGGGGGGTTTTGGGTTTCCCAGCGCATGTAGCTGGGGCATCTGGAGCTTCCCACCCATCAAAGTGTCACACAATTTGCATCAATTAGTATTTAGTATTCAGTTGCTGGAAGGAAATTGTGGTACAACATATAAATTACCCAGAAAAAGCAGTAAACCTCCCTGTCCTGCTTCCCTGGGCTCTGCTCTTCCATATCTCCCACTATTAATGCTCTATGGGTGAACAAAGAGACCCCCAGCTATACAAAGCCACTGCTCCAGGACCAGCAGAACCACCACCCTCTACAGTAAAAGTGAGGATCTGCCCCCAAGTTCAAGCTGAGGCAAAAAGCGCTATTCATTTTCTGCCAAAACAGTTCTAACCCTTGCTCTCCTATAAAGGTTATGTCCTCTGAGACATACTTGCAACCAGATTACTTCAAGAAGTCTTATGCAGAAATTATTTTAGGGCATCTGGATGAAAGTAGAGTTTAAAAATCATAATTTTTATCATATGTTTTAAGACTTGTGACTCACTGTCTAAACAGAGCTATTGGAACATGCACCTTACTCCATGTGTTGGAAAAAGACCTGCTGATCCAGCTGCCTTTTTACTTCTCTATCACAGCACATTTTGATGGCAGAATTGAAGATAAAAAGGAAACAGGTTTCGAAATCCTAATAGGATACATCTTTCTAACAATCAGATTCATTATTATTGCTGCCTCTGCCTTTATTTTTAATACGAGCAAACAACTTTAAAAGAAGTATGTCCATCCAAGATTCCTCATCCAAAATTAACATGAACTCTACAGATATTCTTAGAATTAAAGAGCCTGAAGAGCTTTGAGACATTTCACAAGGAAATTTTTGCTAAAATAACCCCTACAAGGTCCTGAATTCAGTATTGGAGACACGGTATAATCTTACAACAACAATACAGATGAATACAGACGTGTGCTGCCTTAGAAGGAGTTTATAACATCCCTAAAGCCTTCGGGATTCAAAATATACAACATCCCATTGGGAAAAAAATCCTGAAAATAAGGAATGACTCTGCATTATGAATTTTGTTTTCCCTTTTCATTTTTTAATCTTTTTCCTTCAGTTCTTGCCGAGCAACCAGGACACAGCAGAACCTCACAACAACATTCCCAAGTCCCTGCTGAACTGTAGGCAATAAAAAAATCACAGATTTGATTAAAACTCGTGGCATTTTCAGTGCAAGCCAGGAAAAAGCTTCTATCCAGCAACCACAGGCTGCGTATTTCGGAGCAGGCGTGAGCTGCTCCCGAGGGATTTCCCAGAGAGTCACTGGGAGTCAGCACCATCCATCAACTGCCTGCTTCCGACAGCCCCTTAATGGAGTGCAGGGTCCATTAGGCCCAGCTTTGCCAGCTCAAGACTGGTCGGGAGCATGTGGAGAGCAATAAAACCTTGGCGTGATGAGCCAAGAGCAGCATTATTTCAGTGGTGACGGGTGGGTGTTACCGGACTTAAGGATTTATTATCATGACTCTTTGCTGAAGTACTTGTTGGGGGGCTTTACATTTTTTTGCCCCCCCCCAGACCCCCTAAATCATGTAGAGTTTTATGTCTCCACACATCTACACTGAGAAGCCGTCGCTCTGCTCTAGAAGGCCTCTAGACATCCATAATCCACATGGGACGTTCGGCAGCTGCACAGCAAATGTGCTGTGAAACTCCTCCGGCCACACCAAAAACTTGTACTGCTCCTGAGATCAGTGCAAAAGCACTAATCACCAATGCCAGATATGGAGTTTTTTTAAATAGTCCAGTAAACGACCATAAAAGAGCAGAGTTCACTTCTCTGGGCTCATTTTCAGCTGTTCCTGATGGTCAGTCATCAGGTCCCTCCCGGCCTCGCTTCCTTCAGCTGCAGGATTTTGGCTAATTCTCCCCCCTCTGCTCCTTTTTCCTCTGGGCTGGGTCAGAAACAGTCACTCTCAGGCTCTGGGTTCTTCCCTCCCTTCCATCCCCAACACAACCTGTTCCCTCTCTGGCCAAATGAGAAGAGAGATTCAAGTCCTCAACGAACAACCTTTTCCACAATAATTCAGTGATTTGCTCTCATTTCAAGACAGGCAGCAGGAACTATTCCAGAGCAATTGCTCCGAAGCTTAAATGGAAATAAATCCCCCTTATTCCTTTTTTCCTAGCATTTTTCCAGTTCTTGGTTTGGTTGCCTTCAGGATCTCAGCTCAAGAGATACAACTACGGCTTTGGGATGGGCTGATGTAATTTCTGGGGCATTTGCTGGTCTGCAGAACACCCTGGAGATTGTCCACAGAAAGGCAGAAGCTTTAGGATAAGATCACTGCTGTCCATTAAACTTAATTAAATTGCAGTTGTTAATATTCCATATGATGCCTATATTTGTCTTCTAATGACCATCTTTCTGCAGAATTCAGAAGATATCCTTAAAAGCTACCTCCAAAATGTTCCTTCATCTCTGAGTATGACAAGAAAGCCTCTGCCATCCTTTGATGGATGCAGGGTCCTGGAGCACTGGAATATTAGGGAATTCCATTCAAACAACATGAAGTTTTCATTTAACAAGACAAAACCAACATGAAACACTTTCGGTCCATTCAAACAAAAAACCCTCAAGCTGAAGGTTGATGAAAAATCAGCTTAAATTTATACCTTGATTTAAAACTAAGTTATGTTTAGGGGCACGTTCAAATGTCCTATTCCTGGAAGATTATCTTGACATTAAGAACCAAATTGTTGACACTACCACTATCTGCAAAAGTTTCTAATGCAGTGAAGTCCACAGAGCCCCAGTTTTGGCATCCTTACTTGCAATAAAAATGTGACACTTTACTCCTCCCATCCCTGGATACCTGAAACCTGGTCTGCTGGAAAGTGGAGCAATGCAAGTTCACTGGAGAGAAGAGCACTGAGCTCCCAGACTTGGCAAAAGAAACGGAGCAAAGAACTGAAAAAAGACATTTGGGGTTTTTTTGGAGTCCAGCAGTTCCATATTTTCATTTAATTATTGGGTGAGATGCTACGGATTGTTCTCCAAGTGACCTCTATGGACTTCACGAGGAGATTCCTGCTTCTCAAGTGGGAATTCAGAAACAGCTTTGCTGCCCTAAACATGGAGTTTGTCAGCGTGGAGTCACTGAAGGGATCTGAATAAAAAACAGTTTATTATGTTCAAATACATTAAAAAAAGATATAAAATGTGGATGCAGACTTTGAAATGCACATGGAATATGAAAGTAAATCTTCACTCTCATGCAGTGTTACCTGAGGCAAAGCAGCACGTAAAATTTGGGGTACCGAACAAACAGAATAGGGCAGAATATCCAACATTTTAAAGTAGGAAAATTACAGGAAATCTAGGAAAGGCAGAACTGTTAAAGCTCTGTTAAAGGGGAACTCTGCCTGCCTGCACTGACCCAGAGCGCAAACACTGCCCATGGCACAGAATAATGAATTTAAAATTAAAACAAACATGCTGAGCATCAGGAAAACCTTCCCAACTGGGCTGCAAGGCCTGATGGAAACCCTCCTGCTAGGAACAGAAAAATCCTGTAATTTTATAGTTGGAGCTGTTGAGAACCAAGTCCCCTTATCTTTACAGGAGCGTTGGACAAATTCTGTTATCAGGACTTTATTTTGGTGCTAAACCAAACCACACCACTCTAATCCAGGGTGGAATTAAAGATTTCTTTATCCTGAGTGGGAGAAAACACCCACAAGCCCAACAAAATCTTGGAGATGCTGGAAAATGTCTTTACACTTCCATATATGATCATCAATTACTCTGTATCCAGCCACAGCCATCAGTAAATAAACCCAAATGCTAAAAAGCACAATTAGGGGAGAAAAAGTTAAATGTGATTTTAAACTCACACCTATCTAGATATATCTAACTGTGATAAATATGGTATCTAAATAAGATATCTAAACTGTCTTTGGGGTATCATGGTCCCCGGGCACTGCTGCTCCCCAAAATCACGTGGTAAAATTCAGAGGTGGGAAAGGAGGGACCAGGGGCTTGAAAAACTTCGGAGAAGGGGAAATGCAGAGATGAAATTACACAGGAGACGTGATAAAAATACAAAGTAAAAACCATAATAAATTCCCCATCTGTCTAGAAGCACAAAACTCAGGGTTTAGGAAATTCAAATCAAAAGGTGGTGAGAAGTCCCACCCAAAGATAAAGGTTTTACCATGATATATGAAATTTGTTGCCCTATTATGGGATGTCAAAGATACAAATTTTCTCATGATTTGAAGAGGTCCGGAGGGCTTTGGGCATCCATGCACACATCCTGCAAGCCAAAAGCCCTGAAAATCCCTCAGTGTTTCAGTGCCCTGGAGGCAGATGTCTTATCCCACAGGCATACTGCCATCAGTCACAGTGAGAATTGAGAAACAGCCCCAAAAATAACATTTAAAAGCCCCAAGAGCAGCAGAAACCCCACCAGCTCATTCACCTCCTCCCAGGCAGAGCTAGACCAGATACAGGAGTTTATCTACTCCAGCCTTTCCTTACTGGGCCATAGGAAAACTTTGTTTACACAAAGAAAATTCCCAGATTAAAGTGAGAAATCAACTGAAAAATCCCTTTTCCCAGCGTAACTCCATGTGGGAACATTTCCCATCGTGCTCCTGTCATAAAAACTCCTGTAATCCAGAGCCACACGATCAACAGGCAGCTACTTTTGGATATCTAAATGTATATATTTGGCACAAAAATTCCCGACTAAACACAAGGGCGTGAAATTCCTCTCTTCTTGCCTTGAACGCCATCTGCTTCAGCTTCAGGCTTCTCTGCAAAGTGAGAAACCAGGAATTAACCCCCCCCTCCACATCTCTCTCCATTCCTAGCCGAACTCCTCAGTTTAAAATAATCCCAAAATATTTTTGTATCATATGTCAAAAATGATCGTTGCTATGTGAAAAATTAAAGGAGCTAAACATCAAAAAAGCTCTTTTCTGGCTATGTATGGACACATCTGCATCCTAAAATCCATCCTGGGGAGCTTGGGAAAATTTGTCCGCAGCTGGAAGCGGCCAACAAGGTGTGGGGGAATCTCTCCCCTAAGGATTCATCCATCCAGGAATGAACCCATCCCACAGAGGATTAATTGCTTGTTCAGCAAAAGGGCCCAGCAGAATCATCCCATCATAAACTGATGATTAAAATGAGTTTGATATGATAAATCCATGGGATGTGGGAAGTTCCTAAATCAGTGAGACCAGTGTCTGGTCCTTGGTCTGCTTGTGCTGCAGACGGGGTGGATGCCTCGAGTTCCTGACATCCCTCCAGGAAAAGATGCTGAGGCCGAAGGTTTCATTTAGGAATGAGGATTTTTATGTTTGTTCTCAATTTCAGTAGAAAAGGAATTTATAGACACAGACATAAATATAAATATAAATATATAACATGTATATTTTTTAACCATGTGGTCACAGACACAACAAATATAAATACTTAGCCACGTTCTCTATGAATACATGATCTATAAACAGGTTTTTAAGGCCCCCTCTGTCCATGATAACATGGCGCAGTGCAGGGGAGCTGATGAGCCTTCCCTTGAAGCCAAGGTCCCCTGTGAGATGGTCTCCTTCCAGGTGACTATTGCAGCAGCTCCTCAGCAAATGCCACGTGAATTTGGTTTTATTCTGAGGCTGATGCTTCACTCACTGATGACCTCCCCCCTGCTGTACATAGGCAGATTTGAATTTATTGGAATTTGGACTCTCCATCACGAAAGTGTTTTAAACCAGCAGGTTCAGCCCAGAAAATCATGCGCCAGCTCCACACCATCCATCTCTGAGCTCAAATCAGCTCCCTGAGCTTCAGTGGCAACAGGGTTTCAATCATAACTTATATTTTGCTCTCAAAATGGGCAGAATTGGGTTTGCATGGTTCAGCTGGCAGCACACACATTGCCATGATCCCACGGGCTCCCTCTGCGGGAGCATCCTCTTCCCAAGCTGTGTGATTGGCTGGTGGATCAATTCCTTTAATTTCTTGTGATCAAAATTAAAGAGGAAAAGAAATATCTGTATCTGCATCTATTGACACCTTGAAAGATGGATCAGAGTTAAGAGATGTGAAGGAACCTCCACAGTGGTCGTGGTGAGCACCAGACGGGTCTTTGAGGCTGAACATCTCATCCCCCTTCCAGTCCCACTCCACATTTCTGTCAATTAACACACTCCTGATTCCAGTCCTGCCACAGTAGGACAATTTTTAGGTTGGCTGAAGTATTTTAGAGGCTTTTAGAGATTTCTTGCTCATCACCATGCTTAAGAGGAGAGGTCACATGGCACAACTCTGTCCTATGAAAATCCACCAACAGAAACACAGAATGGTTGGGTTGGAAGAGACCTTAAAGATCTTCTGGTTCCAAGATCTCGTGGACACCTTCCACTATCCCAGGTGCTCCAAGCCCTGTCCGACCTGGCCTTGGACACTTCCAGGGATCCAGGGGAAACCACAGCTTCTTCTGGGCACCCTGTGCCAGGGCCTCACCACCCTCACAGGGAAGAGTGTCTTCCCAATATCCCATCTAACCCTGCCCTCTGGCAGTGGGAAGCCAATGCCCCTTGTGGGAAGCCATTCCTGCCTTGTCCAAACCCTTTTTGTATCATTAATAAATAAAAACTGGTATCCCTGGCACAGGCTGTGCCAATACATCTGAGCAGGAACCACAATCAGCAGAGAACATCATCTACCTGGAAAAAGGAAGAAACCAGCTCAGAGGAGAGGAAAAAAGCTCAAGAGATCATGGTGACTTGGGAGAGGGAAAAGAGCACTGGGAGCAAGCACCTGTGACTTGGAGAGTTACAGCAAGGAGCATGGGATGAGGGATGGACTTGCCAAATGCAGCACTTCTCCGCACTGGGATTAAATTAAAGGTCAGGAAATTCCATATGGGGAGAGTCGGAACTGGAGGATCTTTCAGGTCCCTTCCTACTCAATCTGATTATGCTATCAGAGGATATATAAATAATATAACAGATTAGGATATATCCTATTACATGTTATACATTATATGTTATATTTGCATATAATGACTGCTCATCATCTGGAGAAACCCAGAAACAAGTGGGTGGCAAATGAAGCCCCCCAGCCCCAGTCCCAGCCATGCAACATCCATAGACTCAAGGATGCTGGAAGGACCCAAGACAAAGCTTTGGGGGACTGACAATAGATCCCAGAATCACTGAGCTTGGAAAAGACCTCCCAGACCATCGAGTCCAACTTGTGCCTGCTCCCCACCTTGTCACCAGCCCAGAGCACTGAGCGCCACGTCCACTCCTTCCTTGGATACCTCCAGGGACGGGGGTTCCACCACCTCCTGGGCAGTTCCAATGCCTGACCACCCTTTCCACGAAGAAATTCCTCCTGATGTCCAACCTGAACCTGTCCCGGCACAGCTCTGACCAGAGTTGTCCTTCATTTCACTCATGTGCTTTGAAATCGTCCTACCCTGCAGATACCATTTAAACAGCTCTCGGCATCCTGATTTTTATTAGTATGATTTATGTGCTCTAAGCATCCTCCTCTTCCCCCAAATGTGAGTTGCATTCGATGGCGTTCTGCCAAATAATAAATCAATAACTTGTGCAGCTTGTTCTTTCTCCACGGGTCATGTGGCCTGCAGCTGACGGCAGCGTTTCTCGGAGGGCAGCCGCTCTCCTGTCTCCAAGGAAAACACAAATCCGAAGCGAGCCTCCCAGGCCTCGATGGTTGACTTCTGATGGTTGGCTTTTGTCTTCAGAGGCAATAAAGAGGTGTTAGTGCCTAACCAGTGATGAGATACAGAAAAAACCCTGGCTGGAAGGAAAGGATGAGTGTTCCAAGCAGTAGGAGAGAGACCCTTTTTTGTAATTTATTTTAAATTTAAATACTTTAGATTGATGCGCTTTTTTAATTAATTCACTCCCACTGTGATGGACGACCTGTTGTAATGTTCACAGAACCACAGAATCAAGGCTGGAAAACGTTAATGATTAAACTCACACTTATTTAAACATGATATCTAAATACAGTTTCTAAATGTGATATTTAAGTAAGATATCTAAACTCATTTTAGAGTGTCATGTTCCCTGGGGCCTGTTGCTTGTCAAAAGCATGAGATGAAATTCAGAGATGGTTGGAGGGAGTGACCAGACCTCCAAGACCTTCAAATCACACCTTCAACCAAACACCACCATGATTTAGTCCAGACTGTTGGATCTCTCCACCTATTGCACAGGACCAGTAAACCATACAGACCTCCCTAAATATTTATGGAGCTTTGGGTGGCTGAGCAAACATTCCATAGGATGTGCTATCCTGATGAAATTCAGTTTTTCAGTCTCAGCAGGCTGAGATTTGCTGGCTGGGACATCAAACTCACCAGGGACCCCACCAGAAAACAGACTTCACTGAACACCTGAGCTCCTGCCAGTTGATTGTGCTCCAAATTATGCAATTTTTTCAGCCTCAACCTTGGTTATTTATCGATTTTTTTAAACAATAAAAAGCATGACCTTGAAACTGAGGTTTGGTGGGTAAACAAAAGCTGGAAAAAGAGGTAGAAAAGAACTTAAATAGCAAGACCTGTGAGACGGAAAGCTACAGGATGAGTCCTCAACCTTTGCAAAGCAGCAGCTGAAACAGGGAAAGGTGGGTGAGGTGGAGAGAACCAGATGAGCCCCAGCAGGGATGGGGGAAGATCGGTGAGGGCAAAGATGACAAAGTTTGGAGAATGGGATACATAAAGGAATAAAATCTTGTACTCCTGGCCCTTAAACTGCCAAAGACCTGGAAACTTGGAGGAAACTCAGATCATGGGTGGTACGGTACTGGTGATCTCCAAATTATGTCTTCATCCACAGCAATTATTTAGTGCAATTCCCCAAAAAATCCGAAACAGAAGGCAAGGTGCAATGCAAAAATGCTGTTTTTCTCTCCCAGAAGCACCTGGGTGTTCCCTGATTTTCAGGGCAGCTCGGGGCTTATCTGCTCCGCACAGGAGGCCACTTGATGAGGGCAAAGAGATGGAGCAGGGCCGGGGAACAGAGAATCACTGCCGAGGTGATGCTCTGACAGCACCCAGTGAGTCCAAGAGCGACAGGAACGCGTCACCTGAAGCCACCAGCCTGAGGGAGGGATGGTGAAGGACCCCCCACCCTCGTGCTGCCCAGAGCAGGCTCCACATGGGGCAGCAGCTGAAGCCACCAGCTACAGCCCCTCACCCAACCTCCTGCCAGGAACCTGCAAGGTACCCAGGGAGGAGAAAACCACCTTTGCTCCGTGACGGGGCAAGGTCACAACTCCTGCCATAGCCACCCTTCTACATTAATAAACAGATCATCACCGATCTGGATCCGGGAGTAGACCAGGATTTATCTTTACCCTTATCCCGTGGCTGGCTGCAAGAGAGGACGCTGCTCCTGCAGAGACCTTTGCAGCCCCTCAGTCATAGTACAAGAGCTGCTGTACTTTTGGGAGGCACCAGGCTGAAGGCCGAGGGCGCCTTGGTGGTTGTTTGCAAGCCACTGGAAATAGTGTCATCTTCAGACAGAAGGTTTAAAAGAAGATTCACCAGACACATTGTATTAGATTTCACCATGGAAAAAAAAAGGGAATAAAGATTAAAATAATCCCACGGTTCTCCTAGAGGACTGTGGTGGGTATTTTGGTTTCCATAACATCAACATCATGTCATGGCAACAATTCCATCATGGCTAAATGCTGTTCTGGCAGACAGATTCTATTAGGGTTTCAAGGAAAATCCTTAGTGACTATTTAATTTTGTCGCTTATTTTTTTAGCAGAAGTGTCCGGCTATCTCAGCAATCTCTCTTCAGCCTCCTGAAAGCTTTGGAGAGCTGAGGATTCAGAGAAGGATCTATCCACTTCAGGCCCCCATCACCAAGACATCAAAGAAACCCTTACAAAGCTACAAATACCTCAGATAAATTCACATTTTGAAGTAACAGAACTACTTTGCTCCCCAGAAACACAATATTAATTCCCTGGTCTTCATTTGCAGACTTGTGACTATCATTAAAAAACCTTTGGGCCAGCGAGGAAGGAAGGACATGCTGAAGATCTAAGGCCTGAATATGCATCCTCGAGTTTTCTTTCCATCGAATCCCCTCCTCCACATGCAGCTGGAATTCCAGGGAAAGTAAATGGTTAAACCACCCAATTCATTCACCCAAGAATCAGTACTCGTGCAGCTGCACAGATTATTTGTATTTATAGACTCAAACTATGTCGAGATGCCTGCATTTTCCAGCAGCAGAGCTTGCAGTGCTCCAGCCAGGATCCAGGAGGATGACGTGCTCTGGCATTAAGAATTGGAATGGGCCCTTTGCAGTTTGATGGCTCCGCAACTGCTCCTCATATCCATACAGCCAACACTGACTCCAGTGACTTCACGTGCTTGACAGATTTTCAGGAGAGAGCTAATTAGCTCTGAAGCTGCTCCAAGAAGAATTATAGATTGCTGCACTCAGGACCTCAGTGTATCCCCCAGGCCTGGGGGGAGCGCTGACCTGCTAAGAAATCCCAGCCCAGTAACAGGAATTCCCTCATGGATGACGGTATCTTGGAGGAGGCTGCTGAAACCCCACCTCACTGAAGAATTATCTGTCTCCAGCTTTCAGGAAGGGTCCTCCCTCCCTGAGTCTCTTCTAGGAAGTTGCATGCTAACGTTTATAAAAAATCCAGCTGGTTTGGCTTTGCGATAGTATCAAAATTTGCATTTTTATGGTGGACAATGGGAAAATAAACCTGTCCCTAGAAACAGACAGGTTTTCCCTCAGAGCATCTACTGAGTAGGGTGTACCTGCATAAAAAGGCCACTTAAAAACTGAAATTAAATGGGTTTGAGCGGCTCTGCTTCACCTTATTGATCAAAACCAAAGAGAAACCATCAAACTCATGAGCAAACACTCCCTAAGTGACCCACTCAGGGATATATCACTTGTTTTTTGAACATCCTCATACTCAAGGCAACTTTTGCTTCTGAATTTTCCAATCTCTAAGAACACTGAAGAGGCCTCAAATGAAATTACCAGGGTTTTTGGGAAGGGCTGGGTTAATTCTGTAATGATGATAAGGAGGGTTCCCCTTGGCCTCCCCCAAGAAGGCTTTTACCTGGAGGGAGGACATGCAGACTGGCATGTCAAAAAAAAGGCATTTTGAAGGTCTCTAACATATTTCCTGTATTATACAGCCCAGTAATCGTTGTCCATCCATGAAACAACACATACTTTCAGTTTTTTTGTCCTGCTTGTTGTTGGATAACAAATGGAGAAGCCTCCTCCCATCCATCTAAACCATCTTGTGTGTGTTATCTGCTGGATTGCAGCGTGTTTTTGTTATCTCTCTTAAGTGCATTAATTTGACGCTGGAAAGCAACACCCTGTCTTACCAAACCTAAAGCAAAGCTTAAAGTTCAGCCTTACCTAATCTGCCAGGGCTATTGAAGGTCATAACGCTCTCAAATCTGACCTTGGAGAACACATGGGAGTGACATTTCCCCTCCCTCCCCACAAATCAACACTGGAAGGCAAAAAACCACTGGAAGATTGAGGTGGCTTTTTCACTAGATACCAAAAAACCACTTTTATGTGATATCAAATGACACGGCAGCAAGTCCAGGCAAAGGCAAGGAAGGAATTACTCATGGATGAGCCCTCTGAGCACATATCAAGCAGACAACAGAGCAGTCGTTAAAGTCTTCATGATTTTTGGAACCCAAAATGTTTCTTTTAAACCAGCAAATGTCTGGCTGGATTTTATTTTACAGGTGGAAGTTTGTCATACAGTCAATTAGAACCTAAATTTGAATAATTCAGGGTATACTCCTCAACAAAACAGAAGGGACAATTTAAGAACTTTATCAGGGCTACAAAGTCATGTCAACACTCACTGGCATCAGCGAGTAAGTATTTCCAGACTTACCTGTTCCAGTTTAAAGATGTGTTGGTTAAAGTAGTGCTGCAAGCGCTCGTTGGCAAAGTTAATGCAGAATTGTTCAAAACTATTGTTTTCATAGTCTTCAAACCCAAAAATATCAAGCACTCCAATGGATAAAGTCTGCAAGGAAAGTAAGAGTGAGGGTTAGAATAAAATCACATAAAGTGGATTAGCTGTACATGGTGCATAATCAAAAGCACACGGGCAGAATTAAATATACTTAATAGCAGGAATTTTACTGGAATTGTTGATATTGTGCCATCTGGAAGACTCCAAACCAGAGAGACAACACGTAACTTTAGATATCTGGACAGATGGGCTTGTTCTAAGAGAAAAGCCCTTTAAGAGGTGAATTTTTTCTTATTTACAAACAAATGGCCATCTTTGAAGAAACCTGAGCCCCATTCCAAGTTATTCTATTGGATTTAAGAGTATTGACCTTCAGAGGGGAAAAATGGGAATAGGCTTGGGAAACAAAGGCTTGCACCGTGAAGACAACCCACAGGAACACACCTCCAAGGTGAGTGCAGTGTCCAAGCAAACCCACTCCAGCTGCAAACCTCAAGAAGAAACTCCTGCACATCAGGGCTTCCCATGGAAATAATCTTTAGTTCTCCTGTGAGAACTAAAACAGCATCACAAATAAAGCATGCACCTTGTTTGTCAGATGGATCAGACGACGGACTGATGTTTGGGAGCACGGAGTCGCTCCTGCGTCACCAAAAGGGGGGAATTAATGCAAAAATAATAATGTTGCTGAAAAAGGGAGGCCAAAGCCCTGACTAACACTCAGCCCTAACTGCTGGTCCAGCCCTGCCCACGTGATCTTCCCCTGTGACACCCGGCTGTGTCCACACGGCTCTTCTGCGCTCCGGCACCTTTTCCCACCAGCTCCCTCCAGTTTGGGGTGAGGGATATGGAGAGACACCTCTGTGCTCCTTTAGTTCATGGGCAAGAGAGGTGTAAAGAGGGAACCATCCCATTTCTTTTGGAACCCATTGGCACTATGAGCCCTACATTCTCCGATGAACTTCCAGAATTTCACAATAGGGAAGGTTTTTCTTTTATTAAATCCGTAACCCATAATATAAATTGCAGGATTTGGTGAGTTACAGTTCTAAATCGCCTTTTTTTTCCATCACTTTGATGATTTTGCGAACCTCAGCCATATCTCACCCCAGGCTTTTCCCCAAACTGAAGAGCCAACGCCTGTTTGGTCTCTAATCTACAATGACCTCTTGAGATGCTCATTAAGATGTGGGTGCACCAAGGTTTCCTGTGGTGGCAAAGGGAGGTCAATGCTGCAGTGAATTCCCAGCTTTCTTTGCATCCTCCTGGCCCCCTCCTCTCTCCACAACCAATCCCACTCCCCCCACACCAGCCAGGCAAGGAGAGGCAATGGACCTCTGACCAGGTGCATGTTGGTTAATGAGTGAGTGCAACCCATCACCTCCTGGCTCAGACTGTGCTTCCTACCCTTGATGGGAGCAAAAATGTGGAACTTTCTCCTTTGTGTAGGTACTGGCTTTCAAAAAACTTGAGCCTTCTGCCTGTCAGATGGATTTGGGAAACCTAGAGGAAGAGGGACATGGGGATGTGTCAGCAGATAAACCTCATTCACAGAGGGAGCTGGGGCAAAAAACAAGCTCAAGATACAATTTCTGCTGCAGCTTCCAAGCCTACACATGACTGTTGTGTTAAAAACCTAATTAATAATTAGTTATAAATAAAACTTGGACTGTGCCCACCCAGCAAGGCTGCTGTCACCAGAAAAGGAGTGAAGAGCCTGAAGGACACGTGCAGGGAGAGCTCCACCAGCAGCTCATTAGAGCACCATGCTCTGGGGTCCAACCAAAGCCACCTCACACAAATACTCCGTTCACCCCTTACAATTAATTAAATAATTGATAAGAGCGGTAAAAGCATTAGCACTGGTCAAATGAGCCAACCCTCAAGTAGGGAGAAGAAACACTCCCTCTCCTGTACCTCAAAGGACCTGAGAGCTGCCAGGTGCCCTGGTTTTAGTTCTATTGGTGTTACCTGCACTCTGGATTTTCTAGGACTTCCTTGCTAAGACCGGCTTAACTCCACTGCCAGGAACATAAACCAGACTGTCCACAAGCCTCCCCACACTGCCTTTTGTCCATTTTCAATGGATCACATAATGTGGGAGGAAAATATTCCTTCTGTGCCTGACTCCTGACCAGGGAACCACCTACGGCTGGAGCAGGCACGGCTGCCGTGGGCAGAGCGGCCACTCGGCTGTGAGTTGGAGCTTTGTCTGACCTGGACTCTGGCCACTGGGACAAGCAAAATCACAACAAAAAAAGCATTTAAGCACAGAGATAAGTCTCTAACCCATTTTCCCAAGAGCTCATTGGCTACTTCATCTTTTGTCCAGGCTTTTCTCCCTATTCCAGGGCCAGACAGGCTCTACCTCCGCGATGCCATGACAAGGATGAAGGCCCTTGGCCACTTTCCCAGAAGTTTGCATCACTTGGCGAGACACCCATGAGAAACAGCCCTTTGACCAGAATTGGGAACCACTGGACCAAGGACTGAGCCTGGCAGAGGGATTCACTCTCACCCACTGCTTCCCGAGGTCCAGCATCTTCTCCTGCTTGTCTCAGTGGATGTGGCAACCCTTTTGTTCACAGCCACGTTCATTAACCGGGCAGAAATCTGCCTCACCTCTTTTTTAAATACATCTCAGCAGAAATTCTGCTTCAACTCTCTGTATGATTAAGGGATCATATTTTACCTACATTATCCATTGAAAAATTGATGATGGAAACAGGACAAAGTGACTTTTTCTCATCTCCCTTCACATCACCCTTGCAAATCCCAACCCCAATCACCCCACTGCTGTTCAAGCTCATCCCTACAATCCACAAGGGTTCCCTAAAATTCCCCTACATAAAAGTCTCTATTCCACCACATATGAACAAGACTTGGAAGATAAAATGCTCACATTTCCAGACTATTTATGGATTTACTGACACCAGCTTTCAAAAGCATTGTGTTGATGCTCTGTGGAAATAGTTAAGCCCCTGCCATGAGTGAAGACTTTAAGCTGAACAAGATCTTTAAGCTCTCACAAACTTAATTTAATATGAAATAACTGAGCACAAAAACCCTCTCCCTTTTTCCAAATCTGGTTCATTTACTGCATTGAAGCTGCTACCAAATATATTTCAATGTGGGTGTGGAAATACACTTATAAAACAAAACAGAAGAGTCACGTATAGCAAAAAATAGCCACGTGAGTTATAAAAGAATCTTATGAAAATAATGTATTTTTAAGCTGTATTTTTGTAATTTTTTTGCTGACACCCAAAATTAAACACGTACAGAACTATAAAAATAATCTGTATTTCACAAAACTACTGCAGGTGTCAAACCACACGTCCAGGAGGAGGATGGTTACTTCTGCCACGGTTGTCATACAGAGTAAAACAGCATTTTTCTCACATCCCTGTGTTTGCAACTCCCAAACTCCTCCTGAATACAGATTTTAAGATGTGTGGGTTTTTTGCAGAGCTCCACGCCAGAGAAATCCGGGCAGAGCTCTGTGGTGAACCAGTCGTTTGTCCTCTGCTATGACGCTCCTGAAAGAGCGAGGCCAGTGGATGCCACTCGGGAAAACTTTAAAACCTGAGAAATATGGAATTTATGGCTCTTTTTCTGCTCTCGGTCCCTGATAAAGCAGCACAAATGTACTAGCAGAGAGTCAATTCTTGTAGCAAGGTGAAAAAACACCATTTCCATTGGCATATACAGGAATTAATTTTGGTAAACTGCCTGTGAAAAGTGTGTAATCTGGGTGGGTTTAGGATTAAATTTGCAGCCCAATATTTAAAGAAAAATAATCAAAGGAGTTTTACAAATCTTTTAGGTCTTCAGTTTCAAATCCATCCTTTGAACAGGTGCGATGAGGAAATCACACAAAGATAATTTAGCCCTCGACTTGCCAAGGCTAGTTTGTGTATTAATGCTGTTTTTTTATCGAAACTAACATTTAAAATTAAAAAGTGTGACTGTATTAATTAGCATATCCAAATTCCTGTGATTAAAAGTGCATGTCTACGAGGATTTTCAAAAATTTGGGTGGACCCTGGGTCAGTGAGCACTTTCTGCCTGAGATGATGAAAAATGACCTCATGCTTTTCTTAAAATGTCTCAGCTACGACATTTAACACAGAACATGAGTTTTAAGGGCTTTTGGCAAATGATGGCCTTGAAGCTCCGTGCTCTCCGATTCCCAAAGTGCCAATAAATAGGGATGGTTGGAGCTGATGTATGTTGCCCCAAATGCAGGCTGGTGATGTCATTCCACCATGGAGGTACGTTTTGGCAATCACAAATAGGTTTGCTTCAAATTCAGGGGGAAAATCTTGTTTATTACTATTTTTTAATTTTTTATCCCTTTTCATTGTAGTAATTTCTTTTCTTTTACAATATTTCAAAGCCGATACTGTAAAAAATCCCTTCCCAAAACAATCCAAAAATCCATCACCACTTCATCTCAAAGGACCACTGCAACCTACATCACCCCAATAGACACGATGACCTGTTATATAAAGTGAGAGCCAGTAATTTGCTACAAACTTGGAAGTTGGGACCTAAAATGAATGAACTGACGCACTTTAAACACACTGCATGTTCAGCAATTCTTCCTCTGCTTCAGGTCAAAAAGCCAAGAATTAACTGGTTGGTTGAATTTAAATGAATTTTCTTTATGGCCATGAGTCCTTCATGAATTCAACCACGAATTTTTCTTCATGGCCATTAATTTTAATTTTCTTCACAGCCATGAGTTCACCACGTATGCAGCACGTCATCTGAAAACAGCAGCAGGGTGATTTAGGAAGAAATTAAGACACTTCACAAGGACCAAATGGGAAAGATTAAAAACACCCTTGGAAATGCCTTTTGATCCACCACGATCTCCACTCTATCATCGTTTTAAGCAGTGAGATGGACTTCTAGCAATTCCTAACCTGATTTATGGAAGGGGAATTCAATAAGAGGCTCTGGGAGGTTTAGTAATCTCGTTCAGAAGAGAAGGAAAAGTCTCCGACCTCATTAATAAAGGTCAAATTTCAGACAGTTTGTAGGGAATCATGAGAACATAAAAGGAACTAAAAGCAGTTGAGAGAAGATGAAGGAAAAGGGAGTCGGAGAAAATCTGACCCACGGCAGCTCTGCCATTACCATAAACCAGGAGGTATCAAATAGCTTATTCACAACTCGCGTCAGAAATAATATGCTACAAATCCTGTCACCAAGCAAGATAAGCCAAATCCCACTGTGCTTTCCCAAAATACTTCACTGTACATTTAACTAAATTTGGATATCAAAGGTCTGATTTACATCTTCCAAATATTTGCTGGACTATATGGAAGAACAACAGCTGACTGTTTATTTTTCTTTGCCTAGCTTCATCTTTTGATCTTCTCCTTACTGCTGACATCAAATAAACACATATTGGGATCTGAAAATGATCTCGGTTCCCATTGTCCCACTGAAATAAAATCTACACTCATGAAGAGAGAAACTTCTGTATTAATTTTTCTCATCAACTTCTCCCAAACATATTCCAAACTGAGATGGTTTTGAGTCTTGTTTTATCTCTGCATAAAGTGATTATCATAAAAGAAAGCTCTGTTCCCCAAATCCATCATCTGACACTTTCTAAACCTTCCCAACCTGCAGGATTGTTTCAAAATATATCTTAAAAGTCAGAGGAATATCAGTGGCAAGCGTGGGCTGGGATTAATCCGGGATATTTGCCGCAGGGTGAGTCACATATTGTTCAGCCACTGCACACTCGGGAGTTTCTGAGGTGCAAGGCTGTATTTTGCTCTCATTAACCAGAGAGTTGGTGTGTTTAAGAGAATTCTTTGGCTGGTAGATGCCAGCAAGGAGATGTCATCCAAGTGCCGAGGTCTTGCCATGCAGCAAGGAACTATTCCCAGGGTTTGGACATGCCACTGCTCCCAGTCCACCTCCCAGTTACTCACTGGTGTTGCCCAACCTCGAAACAACATATGGGAGGCTAAGAAGAACCTGCATCCTCATCTGGGGTTTCTCCAAGCATGAGGTGAAACGGATTTCAAGAGGATTGGGAAGTGGCAGGAAAAACCAGATTAGTTGGCACCGACTCCGTTTCTCAGGGCGGTGATTCTTGGCTGGTGCCTCAAGGGCAGCTGCAGAGCCTGGGATGCCCTCGGACACTTGTTGGCAGCAACGTTATTCCTCGAGGGCAAAGGAGCACTATTCCCAGCCCTGCCCAGTCCAGGGAGACTTTTCTCCTCCCTCTGTGCTGGAATGACCCAAGTGAGGGGCTAAAAACAGGGCTGAGGAGGTGGCACGGTAGAACCACTCAAGGGAAAATTGGCTGGTCAATGTTTAACAAAGCTGCTCTGAAATGCACATAAATCTCTTCTTCACCCTCTCCACCCCTAAAACGGGGAGGATTTGTGCATTTTCATGATTTCTGGGAGATTTGTGGGAATCAATCCAATTCATAGAGGACTCTAAAGATAAACTGAACTATACTCCTGCCTAGAGCAGCAGATATTCCCTGGCATTTTGTGCGCTGCCTTTCTGCATCAGAAACTCTGGCCCAAGTACAGCCCAGGATTGCCTCCCTGGATCTGGGTACGAGCACGTTCCTGCAGCTCCGGGTCCTGGCCATTTGCCAGTGTGGGTGGATCTGCTCTGGCACAGGGGCAACACTGCTGCCAGCTCCGGCACCTGCTGCCTGACCTGGACATTACCGTTACAATTTGGAGCAAAAAAAAGGGTCAGAAACCTGGGAATTGGAAATTTTTGAGATGACACAGGGAGATGGGCAAGGGGTAAGGTGGTTACACTCCATGGGAGTCCTGGCTGAAGGAAGCAGAGGGTTAATGTGCAGCAGCAATGGTGGAAAAAAAGCAAGAATTTGGGCTGTTCTGGCTCTTACCTGCTGAGATTTGAGGCTGAGAAGCAAAGTTTAATGGCCCATAAACACCTACCGTGGTGCCTCACTTCCACAGCCATGCTGACTAAGCATACAAGAGTGTCCTAGACTGATTTGTATTTAAATATCACAGAACAGATAATAATTTAAAAAAATCACTGGGTCATTAACAAAAAAATAATTAGCATTTGAGATGCATTTCCTTGTCAGAACAAATCCACTTTTCTGCTTCACCAAATACGTAAACAGCGTGGTTTGTTTTTTCCTGACAGCCCAGACAAAACTTCTGATGACTTGGAAAAAAAATCAGGAAAGAACACAACATTTCTGGTAAAATATTAAACAGAGGGAGAGGTAGCATGTGCAGTCAGAAGGCTCGCTGGATGTTATCACTCTAACAACCCTTCTTTGTCAGAAAAGCATATAACCAGATTTCATAGGCATGTTTTTATTTCCATAATTACACTTCACAAGCCTTTTTTGGAACTAAATAAAGGATGACCATGCCGAGAATCTCTGCAACTTCAGTCCTAGGGCACAATCCAAACGTCAGTGCTTAGTAAAAATCCTCTTTTTGGCAGCTGTGACTTTAGTTTGCATGCACAACCCCCCAGAAAACCCCAAATGCTGCTGAAGCATGTCACAAATTCCCAAGCCAAAGGTAGCTGGAGAGCTGGAAGTGCCTGTGTGCATGGACATGGACTTTGGGGTCAGTATCCCCAGCCACGAGGAGTCTGGATGAATACACGAGAGGGCTGGGGAGGATGTCCTGAGTCACAGCATCCAGACCCTGCTATTGCAGGAAACTTCATGTCATTCCTTCCATCAGTTCTTTGGGAAGGTGGTATGGCACCGCACCAGCTCCACTCTTCCCACCATGACTTTTTTCCTTTAATTCCATTTTTCTACTGTACTGCCTCAGTACCTACAGACACCCAGCTCGTTCATCATTTCATGGTGGAGAAACTTCATCAAAATGCGGGAGCAAGAATTCCTTTTTTACCTCTCAATTATACACGGTCCTCTAGCTTTACACACAAGCAGGATAATTATTTGTCATTGCTCCTGGAGGGGGTGGGGGAACTGGCTTTTGTGGCTACAACAAAATCTCTTCCCTGGTTGCTTTGAGCTTATGGTACTTAAGGTGCTTCACCCTTCTCAGCCCAGTAGGCACCACTTAGAATAATGATGTACTCAGTTATGATCCGAGGAAAAATTAACTTCATGTTAAGCAACACGCCTGGGTAATGTTTTATCACGCAGTTACCTATTTTAAAAACCCAAGAGGAGCCAAAAGAGCTGGTGAGATGTTACCTTGGTGCTTTCCTCCATGTCCTTGGAGTTGAGGAGTGCGTGGTTGATCCTGAACACGATCCAGTCAAACAGGGCACTGTACAATGACTTGGCCATGGAATTCCGCACAGTCACAGCCTGAAAGAGAGAAGAAAAAAAGGTGATTAGAAATTATTCCTGGTCTGCACTAAAATGACTTTTGCTTCTCAAGCTCCCATGTCCAACGTTCGTATTTCTCCCTCGCCAAAGCTTTTGTCTGCTATTTTAATTTATACCATGTGCGTCAATGGTCCCGACGGCACTGGGAACTGGGTGCAATCCCAGGGCTGTGGGAAGTGCCCCTGACTTTGGCTTGGTTTCTTTCGTGCATTCGAGTGGATGATACATGAGATCGCACCAGAAGTCCCATCGCTGGTGGCGAAAGGAAAGAAAATAACTACATACATTAAATATATAAATAATAAATTCACCAAGATCCTTGAAAGGTTTCCTGGGGGCGAAGGAAAGAGGACGGTGGATATTGCACGGGAGCGACAGCAAGCAATGTGAAAGCACAGGCCAGGACAGGCAGCGCCTGGAACCAGCAGAAGGGCTACAAAAGGGGAGGCTAAAACCCCTTTAGTAAATCTGAGGGTTCCTGAAAACGTGAAGTTTTCCAGGTACCGCCAGCAGGAGCTACAAATCACGGCAGGCAGGTTCAGCGCTCCTCCAGCAGCTCTCCCAGAGAGAGGAGTAACAGTGCCGAGGAAGGGCCATCCCCACCACAGCCGGGATCAAAGAGATTCTGCTTGACAGGATGAAAGCTGAGATCAAAGGAGGGTCCCTGGGCTTTCGGACAGGCACCTACATAGAGACCCAGAAAGCAGGAATTCCTATTTAAAGGCTATCTTTGTTCTTGCTGCTTAGGACTCTTCCTTGGTTTCAATTATCACCTTGAGTAGAGCTTTGGTACATATCAATCACCTAAAAACTTACGGTACCAGCCATGACTGCTACGTTTTGGTTCGTTTTAGCCACTGCAGAAGAATAAAAAAGGAACCAGAAGGTTCCCACATAATTATTTCAATCAAACCCTGAACTGTAACAAATCCGTGGCTTGTCACACATTGCCTTGAAATCGTTCTAGCCAACCAACCCTCCCTTCGAGGAGCATCATCTGAGTCGCCTCATGTCACTGACCCCAAGTGAAGGAATAAAGCTCACGTAGCATCATTTATCTTCTATCAGCTTATTCCCACCTCTTTTTTCCTTGATTTCTGGAGACAGCAGCGTTTAGTGTGACCACAAGCCGTTCTGCCAATGTTTTGCTCTTAAAATGCAATTAAGTACATGGTCTCACTTCCTCTCCCCGTCCAGCTGGAATAGGAGAAGGGAGTAACACAGTCCATGCCAGGGGAGGTTTATGTTGGATATTAGGAAAAATTTATTCATGGAAAGGGTTGTCAGGCATTGGAACAGATGCCCATGGCAGGGGTGGAGTCCCCATCCCCGGAGGGATTTAACAGATGTGTGGATGTGAAACCCGGGGACATGGGTTAGGGGTGGCCTTAGCACTGCTGGGGGATGGTTGGACTCGATGGGCTCAGAGGGCTTTTCCAACTTGAACAATTCCATGGTTCTATGGCTGAGGATGCTCACAGCCTCCGTACTCTGCTAACCATAACTTGGTGGCAATAAAAAGTGACATCACAAGGTAACTACAAAATATGGCCATAATTAGCAAGGAATTCCTCACCCAAAAAAAAGCCGAAAACAAGTGTGTGATGAAAATAGGTGAGCAACAGGACCAAGAGGATTCTGGTGTAGCTCAGACCAAAACAGCACTTTTAAAGAGTGAGCTCTTGAAATGCCCGAGTTGTCCAACAAGGGCTGGAAAGCAGCCGGCATTTCAAACACAAAGAGCTCTAGTTCCCACTAACTGCTTTTTCTTCCCTTTGCTGATGAAAAGGGTTTGGGGAGGGCTTTTTGGCTGTTTTTATTAAAAGCAACACGGGTTGTTTAGGGGCTTTTTGCTGTCTAATTTTTTTTTAAATTTTCCTCAAATGCGAGAGACTATTTCAGTGATTAATAGAAAATTCAAGGCCAATTTTCTATCCCTACGCTCCACCTACATTTTTTTGATTAAGCCGGAAGACAATCAGTGCCACTGTCACACCAGAAAAATCAGTCTCTCGGGAAGGACGAAGGCCAAGACCCCGGAATGCTTCTCACTGCCCTAATGCTTTGTCCTGGCATAAACCAGCCCAATTAATTGCTCCAACGTGCAATTCGAAACAAACTCCATTTCTATTTAAAGCCAAAAAGAACGTCGCGTTTCCTCTACAGCATCATATATAGGCTTTTAATTCCCCCTTTTATTAGAGGCTACAGGGATGTGCAGGACTTCACCCCTGAATTTCCCTGGTTTTTTTCCAAAATAAATGAGGATATCACTAAGCCTGCACCACTCCAGTGCTGAGAAATGCTGGGAGTGTGACTGCCATGAGTCCTGTGAATGGTCAGACTGGATGTTTCCCCAACACCAGCACTGCCCAGTTTCCTCCAGGATGTGCAGGGTGGGGGATGAGCCACTGCTCTTCTTCCCAAGGTGGGCTCAGCTACACGGAAATCTGGGAAGCCCACGCAGAGGTGATTTCCTTGCTATGCTTGGGTCCCACGGTCAGTGGTCCAGATCCCAAATTGTTCAACAGCCACTTTTAGAAGCGATGGCTTAATCCTAAGAGCTGGTAGGAAACTCCTGGCAAAGCAACACATGGAGAATACAGGGTGGATGGAGCACTTTGCCTTCATCCATTTAAAAAATACCTGCACTGAAATGAACCTATTTTAAATGACTCAGGGTTTAAGGGGGGGGGCTTTCTTTGTTTGTTTGAAATTTTTTCTTTCATTTAGATAACATATTTGCTCTTTAGAATAGCTCTTGGGTGACATCACATTATAAATAAAGCCCCTCACCATCCTACACAGATACCAAAACTACCAAATCTAAAGACCATCATGGAATATTATCTCTTTTCAAGTTCAGGAGCTGCAGCAGAGCATTTAAAATAAGGTTTTATGCTGTATTTATTGAGTAGTTATTTATTCCTGTATTATCCTACATATCTTAAATGAATTCTAGTCTCTGAACTATATCCCATGTATCACATACAACTTGTCTTTAGGTCATCACCTACAGCTCCTGGTCTCTTCCACAAGTCTCCTTACGTGACATTTAGGCAGATCTGGAACATGGTGATACTCATCAAACCATTTTTATTTCCCTCACAAAGCAAAATAAAAATAGCTGCTGCAATGCCAAAACAAATCTCTGGGGATCAAAGGGAGCGGGACGTGTTGCACCCACACAAAAATACTGCTGATTCCAAACTGAGACAGATCAAACGCGCTTTGGCTCGGCGAGTCAGGAAATAAGCTACAGACAAGGTTTTAATCAATAGTTTCCTGCTTATCAAGCTAGAAGGGATCTATATAATATTTATTATATGCCAGAAACTCCACTCATCGGGTTGGCCAATTTTTTTTAAGATCCTGGTATAAGATATTTGAGTTTTTTGTAAGATTTCATTGCCAAATTAATTGGTCTGAAAGTTGTCATGATCAGCTACGGATTCAGGCCATCTTAAAAATAGATAAACTTCTGGAAACATCTTCTGTCAAAAGGAACAAGGGGAAGACAGAGTTAAGAATTAAAATCTGCTTTTGAAGTGCTTTGGAACAAGGACTTACAGTTCCAGCAGCAGCAGCCTGTGTTTTAGAGGCTGGAAAAGATGTAATCTCAGGAACCCAAATTTGCTCAAATTAAAAGTCTCTGTAAAACACATTTGTACACATATAGGAGGTTCTTAAGAACTGAGATTACAAAGTCACTAAATATATTTAAGCAAATCTTCTGTCTGCTGCCATTCCACAGCACCCCCTGCTCCAGCCAGGATCCCTCACTCCTGCCCTTCTGCACTCAGCTGAGGGCTGAAATTTCAAGATGGAATTATTCAAAATATTTGTTGGTACCCAGAAAATCCAGGGAAAGCAGGTGGGTTAAAATCCCCACCAAGCCTATACATCAAAAACTACAAGAAAGACATTAAGGGGTTGAAGCCAGAGATGGGAATGGAGCTGGGGCAGGGTCTGGAGCACCAGGAGCAGCTGAAGGAGCTGGGAAAGGGGCTCAGCCTGGAGAAAAGGAGGCTCAAGGGGGGCCCTTCTGGCTCTGCACAACTCCCTGACAGGAGAGGGCAGCCGGGGCAGAGTCAGGCTCTGCTCCCAGGAAACAGGGACAGGACAAGAAGGAATGGCCTCAATCTGTGTCAGGGGAGGCTCAGGTTGGATATTAGGGAAAAGTTCTTCATGGAAAAGCTGGCCAGGCACTGGCACAGGATGCTCAGGGAAATAGTGAAGTCTCCATCCCTGGAGGGATGTAACAGCTCTGTGGATGTGAAACTTGGGGACATGGGTCAGTGGTAGCCTTGGCAGTGCTGGGGAATGATTGGACTTGATGATCTTAGAGGTCTTTTCCAACCCAATTAATTCCATGATTCCAAGATGTTTAGCCAACCTTTTACAGACATTTTCACATGATTTTGCTGGAAGTTCCCCCCATGCTCCCTATTGGATTCAGTGCTTTTATTGCTGACTAACCTAACACACTAGCAAAAGCAGCAATAGCTCAGTTCTAACAACAAAACCTCAAATATTTATACATTTTTCAGACTAAGGAGAATAAACCAAGCCTGGAGAACAGAGGATGGGGGGAAGCAAGTGCTGAAGGGCTTTGAAAGGCAAAGAGCAAAAATTGCAGCAATATCCCAGTGACTGGATGTCCCAAGGAGCAGAAGGCAAAGAGATCCTTCTGAGTTGGACTTGATGATCCTTGTGGGCCTCCTTCAACTCAGGATATTGTCTGAGGAAAAAGCCATCAAGGTGCTGCTGGAAGCTCCGTGGTTTCAGTCACACCCTTCCTTAGCCAAGAGGAACATTTTCTGGAGTGTGGACCCCGGTAACCACAGTGAGACCCACAGTGGGACTGAAATACAAGAGACAGACCCTCTCCTCAATGACTCCATCAAACCAACCCAACTGTGGAGCATATCTGGAACACCAACTGGCCCCTGGTGTTCAGCTTCAAGCATTTTTGACCCAAACGAATCCATGGGATGAAGGGCTCTTGCAACCAAGAAACACTTCCCCTAACATTCTGTTTCAAAAGAGCCAATGAAGAACTGTTTCTGTTCAGGGCATCGCTCGACATGGACACTCAGAAAATTAGAAGACCAAAACAAAGCAAAGCTCATCACTTTTGCATCACTTAGGAAGAGCAGGGTATTGGTGCACTGAGCAATTCCGAGTAAGAATCATTCCAAAGTGGTATTTATGAGACAGCTGCAGGTCTCCAAAGACTTCGAACAGCTCAGCTCATTGTGAGGTTTGTCCATCTTCCTTCATAACTAATGTAGAGGACAGCATAGACTGACCAAGGACAGAGGAGAAAGGTGGGGGATGGATACTTGGGTTTGGGCGGCTCTTATGACCATCAAAACCCAACTTAATATGACATTTGCACAGCCATTTATAGATCTGAGTTTGCCCAGGAGGGTTTCTGAGCCTCACTCCATCACTGGAACCTCCAGAGCGCAGCCCACACCACACACTGCTCTCTAGAAAAGCAAGACAGAAAACCCCAAAACCATTTTTCATAGAAAAAGATGCCCCTTTTTACAGACACACACTAAACATCACCATCTATTTTGGGTCATTCCTATGACAAATGCACCTTAGGAAGGGCACAGTGCTCAGAGCTGGGATTTAGACCCCAGTCCCCGAGCACAGACTCAGTTAATGCGAAGTGGATTTAAGTACCACTGGAAAGTGAGTGTGAGCACCAAAACGACTTAAAGCCCTAACGAGGATTAAACACCCGTGGAGTTTATTAACGGTGACAACCCTCATCCCATCTCTCAGCATTACACAAATCTGGGGAGCATCCATAAAGACGTGCTGACAGACTCAGTTGGTCAACACAACATTATTGCACCTTCAGCAATTTTGGTCAACATAACACTGTTAAATCCCAGTTTTTCATTGGGGCCATCACAGACGTGGGGGCAAGGTCAGTGCAGCCACTCCAGATTTTCTACAAGCTATGAGAACTTGAAAAGGTGACATTTAAATGCCATTTTTCAAGCACAACTCTGGAAAAGTCCTTGGATCTAGAAGAGAAGACTTGTTAGAAGGCAGCCTGACTTGTTAGCCCCAAAGGCAGCTTGGTGCTTTGCTGTTCAGTCCACAGGAGTTGTTGTGTTGTTGGTCATGGTCCTTTTTTCCTCCAGTTTTCCAGCACTTTTCTGGGAGACTGTGTGTGTATATCCCATGATGGACATTATCAATGCTATTTGTTCACACTGGATAAACCTGCTGCCAGCGCCAGCATTCCCTACAAATGCAGAACTCCCACCCATCCCAAAAAATCTGACTTTCCACGCAATCCTCCTTGTAATTTTCCCAAGAACCTTAAATAGCTCCAAAAATTCATTTGTTAAAATAGGAGTGATGTCGATACAGCCATAGGAACTACCTATGGATTCTTTCTCTCCTGGTGACACCCCAGGTCTTCCGGAACATGAGGACATGTGTGCGGCTGTTTCCTGCCCTCCAGGAGGAAAACAAGCAACACATTCCCCTTTCAGACTCTTATCAACAAATACTGAACAATTACAGTAATTCCAAGGTGATAAGAAGAAATGTTTCTTTCCAGGTGTGAAGTTTGCAGGATTTGGTGTAAAACACAAAGAACAGGAGTTCAATTATTTAAGTAAAGTTGGGCAACACAAAATACATTTTCTTCTGGTGGAGAGAAGAAACAGAGATTCCTCTTCTCTTCAGGAAATCAGATCTGAACACAGGAAGAGAGGAAATATCCCCTTTCCCCTTACGGCCTTTGACGGGCTTCCTATAATTTCTATACAAGGACGAAAGGTGCTTCCAATGAAATGTTCAGAAAAAAAAAAAAAAGCAGTAGAATTCTTCCTCTTCAGGAAATCCCTCCAAAAATCAAATCTGGATATGTGTTTTTAGTGGCTCTGTGGGAGCTTCATTTGTTTGCTTTTCTTTTAATATGTGGAATAAATTTTCAGCACATTCTCTGATTAATCAATTGGTGTTTCTGCTCACAGGGATTTGGCACTAAATCCCAGGAACCTGTTGATATCCTACCACAGAAATGATTTAGTGAGCTATTATCAGACACAGGATTTGATTTTCATTATCATTTGATGTCTGATTTGAAATCCTTATCAGCCATTCCCATTTTTCCCCCATTTATTCTCTAAGGTGAAATTTGGCTTCATAATTACATCTGTCCTTATTGTAACACAAATTCCAATATGACTCAGAGGAAAAAACCATACGTTAACACCTACTGAATTTTGCCCATGGTATTTACCTAAGATTTTCAGATGAAAATCTCCCTCCTTCAATCACTTCTGTGGGTTTAAATGATGTCTTTAACTTCCAAGTAGGGGAAAAATCAGGAAAAGGGTGCACTTGTTTTCTTATTTGCTTCAAAGTACCTATTCAACAAAATCATGCTGCATGCAAGTAAATGATTCAAGAAATCAGTTTCTACTCTAAAAAAAAAAAGTCAAAAATTATGCTTGCTTTTTAAAAAAAATACACGTATTAACAATGCTTGGCCACTGTGAAAAGGGATGGGATTTATCCAAGATTAGAACATGCAAAAGCAGGAGGAATTCAAGCTCTCCTAATGCACTTGATTTGGATCACCTAAAGGGATCTAATGACCAGGAATAGAAGCCAAGCCCCCGTTCTCAGTGAGCCTTGGATGTGCAGACAATTGAAAACAGCCCACGTGGGCATCTCAGAGATGATGATCTACAGCAATCACGAATTAAGCGATTAAAAAAAGCAAACTGAAAATACATTTTTATTTGAATTGGGCTCAGGGGTGCCAGGTACTACTCAGAGTGCTCGTGTCAGAGGAGTAGCAACCACATGTACTAAAATACTATAAAAATCCAGTTTTTATCTCTGAGACTGTTACTGCTCCACGAGGGCTGACAAAACCCACATGGAAAGTGGCTGCAGCTTGGGTTTGTGGTTGTAGGGAGAGAACTGCTGAGGGTGGTTTGTTGGGTCTGACATTCCTGTTCCGAGACGGAGTGGCGACAAAGGAAGGGAGAGACGTAGCTGTGAGAGCTAAATTAGGGAAAGAGCAGAAAGCGAGGAGGATGGTGAGGAAGGAGAGCAGCACCACACACAAAACCTGCTGGAGCATCTACGGCTCGTCACCGAAACTGGGAGAACACTTCTGGGTTTGAAGAAAACAGGCAGAAACCTCTCAGTTGCTGGAATCAGACAAGGACTAAATCCCTCTTCTGGTCCTAACTCAGGTTTTAGTGCCTCATTTATAGAATCCCAGAATGGTTCGGGTGGGAAAAACCCTTAAGGATCATCTCATTCCACCCCCTGCCATGGGCAGGGACACCTCCCACTAGCCCAGGCTGCTCCAAGCTCCATCCAACCTGGCCTTGGACACTGCCAGGGATCCAGGGGCAGCCACGGATTCTCTGGGAAACCCTGTGCCAGGGCCTCACCACCCTCACAGGGAACAATTCCTTCCCAATATCCCATCTAACCCTGCCCTCTGGCAGTGGGAAGCCATTCCCCCTTGTCCAAAGTCCCTCCATCCCTTGTCCCAAGTTCCTCTCCAGCTCTCCTGGAGCCCCTTTAGGCCCTGGCAGGGGCTCTGAGCTCTCCCTGGAGTCTTCTCTTCTCCAGGTGAGCACCCCCAGCTCTCCCAGCCTGGCTCCAGAGCAGAGGGGCTCCAGCCCTTGGAGCATCTCCATGGCCTCCTCTGGACTCTCTCCAGCAGCTCCAGGTCCTGCTGATGTTGGGGACCCCAGAGCTGGAGGCAGCTCTGCAGGTGGGATCTCACAAGGGCAGAGTAGAGGGGAAGAATTCCCTCCCATGCCATGTGTCCCACTCCATCCATGGCCAGCAGGATGAACACACTAACCCAGGATGAAAAGTTTGTGATATTAAAATATTTTAATTTTTTTAAAAAATATTTTTTAAAAATAGTGAGTTACTAGTAGTTTATATAATTTCCTAGAGTTGCAAGCAAGCAATTGGCTTTGAAGGACTTCCTTGTCAACCTGATGGTATGTTGACATTGGAAAACTGTCTCTCTGGATAAACTTTTTGAATTGACTTGTCCCATTGGGATTTTTGGGAAGGGTGTTAGTGTGGTTTGGAAAATCCCCTTAAAATGCCTCTGACTAATACAGACTGGCAGGCTGGAGAAGGACCCCTGTCCAAGGAAGGTGACTGTGAAGGTATCCATTGGCCCCAGGTGGTCATGCAAGGTACTGGGAAACTGGTACAAGAGGAGGGACAGCACAAGAAGAATTGGAAAAAAAGGTGTTACATAAAATTTGAAACTAATACCTAAACCCCCTCTCTGAACGTGAGAACTTTACACCTGATTTAGGGACAAAATCCTGAAGTGCCTTTGTGTTTGAGCGCTATGTTGGGGCACGACACAGCACTGTATGGTAATGACATTACAGGCTATTTTTTCTCATTGGAAAATCCACCCATAAGTTCTGGAAAACATCACTGACACTTGCATCTCTTGGATAAAATCCACTGGCAGGACACCCCGCTGCCTCCCAGCTCCAGGGTGATAGTGCAAGGTTTCTGCCAGGATGTGGCAGCCAGCCGGGAGGGTGGGAGCCAGTGATAGTGCAAGGCCTCGGTGCTTTGTTGTTTTTTTAAAGTATTTACTTTGCAGGTACCTTTATAGAATTAAAGTACAAAAACGAGCCTTTACAGGAATGTTCATACTACTTTTAAGCCAACTTTCCCTCCTTTTTGTCATAATCAAAAATGAAAAAAATGCCTTTTTCACTCCTTTTCTTTCAGTGATGCCTTTAAAGATACTTTTCCTCCTCCTTAATTGTACGTAAAAATCATTTAAAAACCTTTCTTGTAGGCTGAAGCCAGCGTGGTGCATTGACAATCTGAGTTCTCTTAGGGAAAGCACACAGGAGAGTGACAGGATTTTAGCAAGATGTTCAGATAAAATATGAGTGTGGAAAATGACATCATACTTCTCCAGCCCGAGCACGATATAACACTCCTGGATGCCAAGTCAGGGATTAAGCTCAAGCCTGATATCCTGCAAGAGTACTTTCCTCTGGGTGTTAAGCCTCTGTTTTAAAAAAACCCCTAATCCTGCTTGTCTCAGCCCATGTCCCGTGAGCCAAGGCGGAACCTCAAAGGCTGCTTGATCCATCCCAGTCACAGGACACGGATGCGGGTGGAAACCAGACACGTTGGGTCACAGCTGGGAACAGTGGGAAATCACAATTCCCCACACACACGAGGGTGACTCGGGACCCACTCAGTGGGCTGAACATGGTGGTAGATCAATTTTGGGTCCTGAAAAGCTCAACGTGAGCTGTCCGTGTGCTCTGGGAGCCCCGCACTCCCCCGTGCCCTGGGCTGATCCCCAATGTGGGCAGCAGGGAGGGGGATTCTGCCCCTGTGCCCTGCTCTCGTGAGACCCCACCTGCAGAGCTGCCTCCAGCCCTGGGGTCCCCAGCATCAGCAGGACGTGGAGCTGCTGGAGTGAATCCAGAGGAGGCCATGGAGATGCTCCAAGGGCTGGAGCTCCTCTGCTCTGGAGCCAGCCTGGGAGAGCTGGGGGTGCTCACCTGGAGAAGAGAAGGCTCCAGGGAGAGCTCAGAGCCCCTGCCAGGGCCTAAAGGGGCTCCAGGAGAGCTGGAGAGGGACTGGGGACAGGGGATGGAGGGACAGGACAAGGGGGAATGGCTTCCCACTGCCAGAGGACAGGGTTAGATGGGATATTGGGAAGGAATTGTTCCCTGTGAGGGTGGTGAGGCCCAGGCACAGGTTGTCCAGAGAATCCGTGGGTGCCCCTGGATCCCTGGAAGTGTTCCTGGCCAGGTTGGATGGGGCTTGGAGCACCCTGGGCTAGTGGGAGGTGTCTCTGCCCATGGCAGGGGGTGGAACCAGATGATCCTTAAGGTTCCTTTCAATCCACACCATCCTGTGATTCCATGATCCTCACACTATCTCACATACATTCCCACTGAAACGGTGTGTGCCATTCCTGTGCTAATATGGTTTCTGAGGAGTAACACAGGAAGTATCAGTGTTCCTGCAACTGCCCTCTCCTTACTCATCCTTCTTGTCATTAGATGGATGCAAACATGGAAAATGAAGTGGAAAACCTCAAATAGGAACAATAACATCTTTTGTGGGTGTGTTGAAGACCCAGCTATTGTGTCCCCATTGGTGGCAGGCAGGTTTGGGAAAGGAAAGCTGGGAACCCGTCATTCCCATTCCCATCCCAGGCCAGAGCCTGCCTGCTGTTTGTTTTCAGAGATGATTTCAAGTCCTGTCTCTGATATTGTCACTTTGCAGCTGATGACTGGAACACGCTGTGGTTACGCTTTTCAGAAACAGCCCCCAAGTACAGCCAGGAGCGAAGGAAACCAACACAGATCTTGTTAGAGATTTTCTCCGAGTCCCGACTGCGGAGTCAGGCGAGCATCATCTTCCTAAAAAGATTTCACTCAGAGCCTTTGGATTTGGGTGGTGTGGTTAGAAAATGTCATCTGTAACAAATCAAAACCGAAAAGAAAGGAAAAAAAACATGCTCTCTTCCTGAAATTAAACCCTTCCAGAAAACAAGGCTGTAGTTCTCGCTTCTCCTGTGGAGGAGACGATGAAAGGAGACACAGGGAACATCCCTCAGGGAAAGGTGCTCACAGAGCCATCCTGAGCCCACAAAGAGCTACTGGAGAAGGGTCCAGTGATGACAAAATGTGTTCTCCTCCACCTTCGTGCATCCAGAGTCTGTTCTGCCATGAACTGAGCTCCCATTCCACCTGTGTTTTCTCAGTGAAGCCAGTGCAAAAAGCACTTAACAAATTATTTCATGGCACAAGAAGTTGTGTGACCCGATGTGAGGAGGCCACATTTAGGGGAATTTGCTCAGCATTTACAGGCACAACAGACCAGGATCCTCACCAAGGAGTCCGATCCATCACCAAAACCAGCCCTTGAGCCTTTAAAAGCCAAATCCCGCCTTTCGATTGGTCCTTCCCAAGCAGAGGGCAAGTGTAGACAAACTCGTTCTGCCAGTGCACCATCGTCATCATTCCAGGTTATTTTTACCATTTTTTTTGGGCAAGGTTCCCCAAAGAGAAGTTATTTCTCATCACACCTCAGCTGTTACACTGTAGAGGCAAAGTTTGTGCAACAGACCCTGTCCAGCCACAGAGTTTCTACACCTCCTCCTCCTCCTTTCCTCAGCCCGGGCTGAGGAAAAAAAACAACCTGAATTTATTCAGATTGGGTTTACACATGAAAATCCCATATTCCAAGCAACTGTACCAAAATGACAACCCATGTGGGAAGAGCTGGCTTACTAACCCAGGAACAGTTTGTTTGCATTCCTTGAAAACTTTTCACATGATTTTAGTTTAAATTTAGGTAACTAAAAGAACTCTGTGAAATTAAAGCATCTTTTGAGTAATCAGATGTAATTAAAAGAATCCTTTAAAGAGCTGAGAATGGATTTGATGACAGAACGGGCAGCTGGAGTGGGCTATAGCAGAGCAGTCCATGGAAAGTCAGCATTTCCCTTCCTAAAGTCCTGATTTTAAACTTTGTTCAGGAATCTTGGAATCCCAATGTCTTCCTTGTTTTTCCAGACATCAGTGCCAAATAAATAGAAGGAACACAGTTAACACACAGGAATTTCCATGGTGGCACAGAGCAGAAGAGTGACTGCAGCAGCTTTTGCACATGAGAATGTGGCAGCCCCATCCCTGGAAGTGTCCAAGGCCAGGTTGGAGGGGACTTGGAGCAGCCTGGGGCAGTGGAAGGTGTCCCAGGGGGACTCCCATGGGGAAGGAGGAGAAGAGAGAATCACAGAATATCCTGAGCTGGAAGAGACCCGCAAGGATATCAAGGTCCAAATCCTGGCCCTGCCCAGGACACCCCAAGTGCCTTTAAAGATGATCTTTCAGGTCCCTTTCAACCCAAACTGTTCTGGGATTCTAAGAAGTTCAGCAGGTTGGGAAAATCCTCACAGACACAAACTGTTCAGCCAGATCTCAGACCATCCCCCCCTCACCACTCTGTGAGAATGGGAGGGCACAGAATCACATCACAACGTGAAAACATTGTGAAAACAAGTTAAACCCCAGTGTTGATGAACTCAGTTTGTGTAGAAAAGGAAGGATGCTGCAGCCCATGAAGGAATTCACCTTCCAATCTGATAAAACCACTGCTTACCTAATCCCTACTCTGTCACCAGGCACAGATGTTCCTCGCATTTCCAAGGGAAAAGTGAGAAACCTCATCCCACAAATAGGTTTCTTTTGAAGTTCTACCCTCCCAGGCTGCCCTCAAGTCCTGAAGCAGAGACACTTGCTTGGCTCTTAAAAGCTTTGCGGGGTTTCAGTTTTATTCCATTAATATTTTTCTGTGAATTCTGAAGCCACTCATCATCGTAGCAGCTCTTCAAAGGGCTCCTGCTGAGCTCCTCACGTTAATAACCCCTGGTGACAACGAGTCTGCTCAGCTAATGGGCTTTGGGATAAGTGGGTGCTTCCAGCAGTTCTGCTGCTTTCTATTCCATTAAGTGTCCCTGTCCTTGTACCACAGGACTGAGAATTTTCATTTCTTCATGCTATTAATTATTTTGTCTCCTTCCCACTTTCTCTCCTTGAATATTTTCAGGCTCGTGATTAATTGCAACTATGATCTCCTTTGTTGTTTAACGTCTCAAGTAATGTTCCGCCATTTGGCCCTGGAACTCCATTCCTTCTCCTTTATAATGGGCTGAAAAAGGCATCAGCCAGTCCCACTACAAGGATATAGAGAATGAAACATCACTCAGTTCTTGGCTGTAATGAAATACTTTTTTCCTCTCATTACAGTTCACTCCACAAGGCTTCTCTACCTTGTGTCTCTGCCAATTAACTGTTACTGGGCTGAAAATTAAGTGTTTGTGCTGAAAATGAAATGTTCTCCTTGATTTAAAGTCCCTAACACAGCAGAGTTTATCATCCCAAATAAGCATCCTGTGATGGTCATTCCAAGTGCCTCGTATTCCTCAGGTAAAGAAGGTCCAGGTAAAGTGACACTTGGTGACATGAAAAAAGAAAATCTAATGGTTTGTAGCACCAGAAGAGAAAGATGTGCCTGCCCCACCACTCCTGGGCAAAGGTTCTCTCCTTTCCCTTTCTCCCAAAGGACACAAATCCAACTCTTCTCCCACTCCAAGAAGTCTCTCTGGCTCTGCTGAGCCAGCACAGACCCAGGGACAACGAACATGAGAGGATGAAAGGACAAGGAAAGCAAAGCTGTGGAGCCCTCAGCAAATGCTGCCAGAAGACTTGGACTTTCCTCTCCTGCTTTGCTGTCATCCGAAACACAAGGTTCAATGATTGTCACCCCCTGCCTAATCCTGCACATCTCAGACTGTCAGGAGACTGAATATTTTGGTTTGTAAATCTGACTTGAATTCCATCACTGCTTTTCTAACTAATCATGGGCTGATTTCACATGGACTTACAGCTGCACCTATTTATGCAGAATAAAAAGCATTCCACAGATTTGATTGTAATTTGGGTGTTCTGGACACAGTCAGAGAACAGTTCCATGGTGACCTTCCACGGCCACGTAACAACAGCACGGAGCACCCGGCTGCTAAAGAGCATCTGGCCATTGAACAAACACTTGATCGTGGAATGCCAGACAGGTTTGGCTTGGAAGGGACCTTCAAGGTCATTCAGTGCCACCCCCTGCCATGGGCTGCGACAACTTCCACTAGCCCAGGCTGCTCCAAGCCCCATCCGACCTGGCCTTGGACACTGCCAGGGATCCAGGGGCACCCACGGATTCTCTGGGAAACCCTGTGCCAGGGCCTCTCCAGCCTCACAAGGAACAATTCCTTCCCAATATCCCATCTAACCCTGCACTCTGGCAGTGGGAAGCCATTCCCCCTTGTCCAGAGTCCCTCCATCCCTTGTCCCCAGTCCCTCTCCAGCTCTCCTGGAGCCCCTTTAGGCCTTGGAAGGGGCTCTGAGCTCTCCCTGGAGCCTTCTCTTCTCCAGGTGAGCACCCCCAGCTCTCCCAGCCTGGCTCCAGAGCAGAGGGGTTCCAGCCCTTGGAGCATCTCCATGGCCTCCTCTGGATTCACTCCAGCAGCTCCAAGTCCTGCTGATGTTGGGGACCCCAGGGCTGGAGGCAGCTCTACAGGTGGGGTCTCACGAGAGCAGGGCACAGGGGCAGAATCCCCCCCTTTCCCTGCTGCCCAGGTTACGGAAGCAGTTTGGGGCTGCTGGCCCAACGTCTGCTTCCCAACACCTGCTTGCACCGCCTTGCTGGAGGTACAACTCATTCCCTTTCAGTTCCTCTGAGTTTTCAGACACCCCTTTTCCACTTACAATTCTGAACGCACAATTGGTTAAATACAGGGCATGTTTATAGTGCCACCCATCACATCAAACAACCAGCTCCCAACAGCTCTCCAGAATTAAAGAAAGGGAAGAATCAGGTCAGTTGTTGCCCAAGAACTTGTCTCACGTCTTTTATTTCCCTTCTGCTGCACAATTTCACATCAGACTTCTCCTGAAAGTGTGAATTAATTCGCTTTCTAACCCTTAGGGTAAAATGTCCTTGATCACAAATGGCTTAAAATTATGAAGATCTGTTAAAATAATGTCTATTAGCAAAGTCACTTGCTTAAGAAATACCAACTGAGTTAAATGAATTGAAAACAGCAAGGAATTCTTTTTTCTGGAGTAATGTAAAGGAGGGGTCACTAACAGATGTACTTACTCTGATAATGAGTTTTTCCTCATTGGATGAAGAACAGGTGAAAAATGCAGAGACTGGTGAAAAACAGACAAGCAGGTGCTGAACACCAGCCTGATAAACAGAACAGATGGGATGGAAACCAGGCGGGGATGGCTGGGGAGCTCGGCCACAGGCTCGTCTCTGGCACGATGGAAAGGGGATGGAACCACCAACCAAGATGGATTTGAGAGAGGTAAATGAGTGGATGAGTCAAGGCATACTCTAATGGCCTTGGAGCCCTGCAGTGAGCGGAGATGGAAAAAACCTGAATTCCTTGGATTATTTAGATAGAAGCAGGAAGACAAACGTGGCCCAGGAGGGCAATTCCTCGCATGGATTAAGATGATACTCAGATTACAAACAGGATCAAGAGAAAGATTTTTAACAAGCCTCAAGCTCTCCACAAAGATGTGACTGAAGTGCTCTGCTCCCGCATGTTTCCTACCAAACACCAGTTAAATCATTTGGTATTTAGTGCATCTGCTTTTTTTCTTTTAAATACCTGAACTGTGGCTTGTGAAACTTTCCTACCTCAGTATAACTTCAAAAATGCACATAATAATATACGAAAAAAACCCCCAGAGTCTGGAGTTGAGTGGCACTTTGGGAAGGACAACAGCGACCCACAGGATGTTACTTTGCTGCCATGAAAATCCCATTTTTCCCTATTTCAGCTACGTGCCTGCAGTATTTTACCTTAGCAAGGAGAAGATGGCTGTGGCTGCAGAGATGCCCAATGTTCAAGACAGATCTGAATCAAAATAGTCCAATCACCCCTACCACCAGTGATGGCTCTATTGCTCCCAGAGCCTTTTCCAAGGGTCCTTCCCATTGTTAAATGAAGTGGGATTTTCCAGCTGGATGTTACCGAACACTGCAGTGTGATTTCTCTGGAAAGCCATGAAGTGCTGCTGGCTCCATGAATGCACCATCTCGCTCCTGATAAAGTCTTTGGCTGCTGTTTTGGACAACAGCCCAAGACCTCAGCACACAAGTGCAGCCCATTTCCTAAGTTCATCTATAGCCTAAAGCTTCTAAACCTTTGCGCTCGCCCAAACTGCGCAGTCATTTCAAACACTGCATTAAAACACCATCCAGTGCTATAAAAGGAAAAATGGATGGTTCCAGGAGGCAGCTCCGTGGCAGACGAGCCAGTGTGGCTCAGGAGATAAGAGGCAGCTGCCAGAGATGAATATAAGCATTATTTATGGATGTGGTGTCGTTGATTTCCAGAGGCGTCGGAGGTGCAGCCAGAGAGGCTGGCAGCTCCCCTGCAGGCTCTCAGATCAAGTCCATGTTTGCCATTGGTGCCACAGCCACGAGAGGCAAAACAAAGCAGTGTTGATTTTTCCCTGCAAAACCAGATCTCTCCTTGACTGCCCTGTCCTTAATTTCAGAAAGAGCTGTAGCTGCAGCGACACGGGGATGTACTCAAATGTTAATACCGTGGTCAGACACAACCTCTTAACAATAAACCATGAGTTACTGAATGATGAGAAAAGCTGATGGCACATTATGCTTTGTAGGGTCTTCCCGAAGAACCACATGCTCATCCCATAATCCCTGTAACATCCCGAGGACAGGCACTGATTACACACCCAGAATCAACAGATCCCACCCCGGAGTTTGGTTCACAACTATTTATTTGCTCCTACCTATGGGCCTGCTTGGGCAGGTGCTGCTGCCACACACCTTGAATGCTCCTGGGTAAAATAAAGTAAAATGAAATCTCCTCTGTTTTGGGAAGAATTTGCTCAGCTGAAGACAACGGCACTGGCAACTGCTGGCACAGAGAAGGCACCAATTTTAACTGCTGGAATCCTACCTCCTCACTGGACTTCAGTGTTACATTTAACCCATTTCCTGATTTAGATTGAAGACTGGTTTAAGTTGGGAGGGATCTTAAAGCCCGTCCCATTCCACCTCCTGCCATGGGCAGGGACACCTCCCACTAGGCCAGGTTGCTCCAAGCCCTGTCCAACCTGGCCTTGGACATTGCCAGGGATCCAGGGGCAGCCACAGCTTCTCTGGGCAGCCTGTGCCAGGGCCTCCCCATCCTCACAGGGAACAATTCCTTCCCAATATCCCATCTAACCCTGCCCTCTTTCAGTTTGAAGCTATTTCCGCTTGTCCTGTTACTCCAGGCCCTTGTAAAAAATCACTCTGGAGCCTTCTTGTAGGCCCCCTTTAGGCACTGGAATCCAGTCCTTGGATCCTCCAAGATCATCCAGCAGAATAATTGTATGTGGGCAAGAATCAAAAAGTCTTGACTTTAATAAAAGAAACACAGAGTTGGCAAGGTCAATATTTCTGCCCAACTTTAAAATGGCACATTATTCCTGAGGGAAACGTCCAACTCAGCTCCTGGGGCAAAGCCATCAAGAGGAGTCCTAAGAGAGGAAGTACAATATGAATAAACAGAGGGGAGGTGCTTGCCAGTTGCAGCTTCTCCTTCAACACTGCAGGCTTCCAGCTGCTGGGAGAAGAGAAGGCTCCACGGAGAGCTCAGAGCCCCTGCCAGGGCCTAAAGGGCCTCCAGGAGAGCTGGAGAGGGACTGGGGACAAGGGATGGAGGGACAGGACAAGGGGGAATGGCTTCCCACTGCCAGAGGGCAGGGTTAGATGGGATATTGGGAAGGAATTGTTCCCCGTGAGGGTGGGGAGGCCCTGGCACAGGGTGCCCAGAGCAGCTGTGGGTGCCCCTGGATCCCTGGCAGTGTCCAAGGCCAGACTGGACAGTGCTTGAAGCAGTCTGGGATAGCGGAGGGTGTCACTGCCCATGGCAGGGGGTGGAATGAGATGAGCTTTAAGGTCCCTCCCAACTCAAACCCATCTGTGATTCCATGATGTCCATCCACAAGTTGCCCCCACTTTGGAGTACCTTCTACCCAAAACACGCCAGAGTAAAAGATGTAGTCTACCCAAATTTCTGCGAAGATGAACAGAACCAGGAAGAGTCAATCTGGTATCAATTCACAACTGAAGGAGAATGTTTCAAGCGAGTTGCCAAGCGTTCAAACCACTGTTTCTAAAAAAAAAAGCCCCAGACCACAGGACTGTGTTTCCAATCAGCGCACAACAAGAAGGCAGGAGCGCGCAGACAGCCAGGAATGTGACATCACTGCAAATCCAACAACGGCGGCCTCTCCGTGCTCTTCGGGGCTGCAGCTCGGGAAAGGGGAAGAGAAAAGGCTTGGCTTGGACAATAAAACTCTAATCTCAGCCCACGCCTGATGCCTCCAAAACACCAAAGGGAAGGATCCCTTCAGGCCCACACTGCCCATTCAAGACTATTAAGGGGGGTGACAGTTGTCACAGCAGGACCCTGAGGGCACAGATCTCTCAGGAGCCAGGCTGGGATCATGGAATGATCACACTCACTTTCCATGAAAAGCATTTCTGCGTGGAGTTGTCATCTCCACATACTCCAACACTGATGAAAGGGATCGGCAAACATCAGCCCCTGTGCTGAGCACAGCAAAGGAAACACTGCCGAATGGAGCAGATGCATGAGGAAACCTCATCAAAGCTCAAAACCCATCCCAAACTTAACATCTCAAAGCTTTTTATGTGGAATCCCAGACTGGTTTGGGCTGGAAGGGGCCTTAAAGCTCATCCTGATCCATCAACTGCCATGGGAAGGGACACTGTCCACTATCCCAGGTTGCTCCAAGCCCCATCCAACCTGGCCTTGGACATTTCCAGGGATGTGGCATCTACTACCTCTCTTGCAACCTGAAGATTGGTAGATCCAACCTGCTCTTCTTGATGGTGTAAAGAAGCAAGAACATGCTAAAATGACATTATCCAATCCTTTTTTTGAGAGCCATTGGAACAGAGTCTTTTCCAGACAAACTCCACTGAAACTTTCAGTGTACCAAGCTATGAAAAAACCCTCAGGCATCTGAAGGATAAAGTAGCTGCTGCATCCATCAGGAAAGGCAGCTGCCTGTGAGCTACAGAGGTCGTGGTGGGAGAGCCAAGTCTGCAAATCCTCAAACCCTCAATGGCTCCATCCACTGGAGCCAACTATAATGCTCCTTTGTTAAATACACAGGAACAACCAGCCTGTTGGTTCCCAAGAGTCCAGTGAGTCATGAGTGGGGATTATCAGACACCAGTAGTCTTTGTGAAGTCACAAAATACCAAATGAAACCCACTCTTCCTTCCTGACTTAGACAGATCTGAACTTAAGTCACTCCTCCTACTCCCTGAGCCAGAGGAAGACCAGGAGAAGGCCTCTTACCATGGGGAGGTTCCAGTTGGAGCATCTCAAATTCTGCTCTGTGAGCAGTGAAACCTGCTCCCAGAGCGAGGTCACCGCTAGATAATATTTGGTGGTCAGGACGCTGCTGATGTAAGGAGGTGAAAAAAAAGCACAGGAGGTGCTCATCCTAACACAATTCACGGCTTCTTCCAAAATGATTTTGTCATGGAGATCACATCAACCATTCCCATAGGAGCCTTGTGCTCCTTTGTCTTCCCCCACAGCCACCACACCCTGATCTTTCCTTTCTTCTACTGATATTGGTGACAAACCTTTCTAAGGGGACACCTGAGATTTGGGAGCAGCCATATTACCAAAAACATTTTGGAAAGCACTTGAGAAACTCATGCTGAGCCACTCTAGGTGTAAAGAGGTTTCTTCCATCTCAACAGGAAGAGCATCAAGGTAAGGCTGTTCCCAGCTGTGTCAGTACACTACAGATGTTGGGCAGCAGGTCCAGGGAGGGGATTCTGCCCCTCTGCCATGCTCAGCTGAGACCCCACCTGCAGAGCTGCCCCAGCCCTGAGGCCCAGCACAGGAAGGACCTGGAGCTGCTGGAGAGAGCCCAGAGGAGGCACCAGAGTGACCAGAGGAATGGAGCAGCTCTCGTGTGAGGAAGGCTGAGAGAACTGGGATTGTTCAGCCTGGAGAAGAGAAGGCTCCAGTGCCTAAAGGGGCTCCAAGAGAGCTGGAGAGGGACTTGGGACAAGGGCCTGGAGGGACTTTGGACAAGAGGGAATGGCTTCAAACTGACAGAGAGTAGGATTAGATGGGATATTGGGAAGAAATTGTTGACTGGGAGGGTGGGGAGGCCCTGGCACAGGTTGCCCAGAGAAGCTGTGGCTGCCCCGTCCCTGGAAGTGTTCCAGGCCAGGTTGGATGGGGCTTGGAGCAACCTGGTCCAGTGGCAGGTGTCCCTGCCCACGGCAGGAGCTTGGAACAAGATCATCTTTAGGGTCCCTTCCAACCCAGACCACTCTCTGATACCATGATTCTAAGGGCCCTCCAGCAGAAGGGTGGTTATAGCTCAGTTCTAAACTCTTCCAGCCATTTTTTTAAAGTCTGTGCCCAAGATGCAGGAAAAAAGTAGAAACACCACGTTGATTAAATGTCCATCACAAAGACCTAGTGAGAGCCCTTGTGTGCCCTCTTTTAGGGGACATCCCACCTTTGCACAAAGACAACACTTCACTTCTAAAGATGAAAGCTTAGTAACAGTTACTGAGCTTAAACACAACCTCAGAGTGTGAGAAAAGATACTTTTTTTTTCCCCCCTGGAAAAAGGAGTCAAAACATCTCCAGCTGACCCCAGTGACAACACAATGCATTTACTTATTTGTGACACAACAGGCTGCTCTTGAGATGCTACTTAAGGTGCTGTAAGTTCTCACACAACCCTACAACAAGAGGAAATGGAGGGACCAAGCGTGGTGGGATGCTCAGTGTTCCTAATCTGAGGGAAACAAGAATATTAGAGGCAGAAACAGCCAAAACAAGGAGTTCAGCAGAACAGAACTTACGTATTTTGAAGAACATAAGAGGAAAAAATTTGTTTCTCTTTACCAGCCGCAGAATTGAATTCAGAATTCCTGAAAATCACATTTAGATCCATATAACTACACCGGAGTCTGAGGGCAGCTGGTGGAGTTGTGGCTGCTCCAAAGCATCACACAAGGCCCCGGCTTGTGAGAGGTCTGAGGAAAAGCTAATGGGAATCTCCTATGGAGATCTGCAGCTCCTGCCATACCACCACTAACACAAGCACTCAAGAAGCCAGTAAAAATCTCCTGGAATCTTGGGTCAGCACTCTGCTGTGGATGAATCAGTGCTCCAGGTTAAGGAATGACATCTGGAGATGAACACCTGTAGCACACACACACTCAGCAACACCCAGTTCTGCTTTTGGACAGCTCTCACACAACCACAAGTCATCAGAATAAAGTACAAATCTGCCTTCCAGGAATGGCACAGAAGAAAAGTCAATCATTTCCTAGATCAGGACACCCATTAGCTTCTCCGATGTTATTTTGACATAAATAAATAAAAACTGAAAGAAACCCTGAGTGTGCATCTCAAAGTATTGAAAACCATTCCAAGAGTTGCCTTTTAGTAACAAACATCATGTACTGACCTCTGCCAATTTGTATGGTAAGATCAGCTTCTCTCCCACTGTCACTGTCTTTCTGGTCACCAGGGCTTCAAACAGCATCTCTTCTTTCACCTAAAACAAAAGTACTCATGTTAATGAGCATCCTAGGAATCTTTTTAAATTTTAAATCCAGTTTAAAAGAAATGCTAACATTTAAACTTTAAAAAAATTACAGTTCAGTGTAAACACATTCAAATTTCAAAATTTAATAAAAAAAGAGTAAACCACTTTTGCCAGCCCTTGCAGAGTTAAGTTCAGTGGGTAAAAACATGCCGTTGGGAGCAGCCAACTCAGCACATATATCCAGCATCAGAAACTCAACACCAGGGTATTCAAAGGAACCTGATTTTCTGCATTCAGGCATCCTAGTTGTAGCAATTTCCCATTGGTTTCCTTATTCCCGGTGCAGTTCCTCCCTCCCACACTTTTTCTTGGCAAAATAAGTCAACTTTCTAGTGTTGTCAAGATGAAATCATACAAATTACTCTAGAATAAGCCAAGCAGTGTCATCAGTTTCAGAGATATCCAAGTGAAGGAGGTTTTTTTGGTGCTTTTCAGGGTGGGGAGGAGTCAGAAGGAGGAAGAAACCCTTGGAAAAGCACCTGATATTTACTCTGCTATTGGCACTTGATGTTTACTCCCTAAAGCCCCAGTTCCTGGCAAGGTGACAGTCTCTAATCAGCCCTCGCAGGTTTGCAGAACAAAAATCAGTTGTGTAAACCCAGACACTTCAGCAAAGAGAAAAATGGTGCCGACAAATTAAGTGGTACCTGCAACTGTTGGGAAAAAGCCACTTTTCCAATCAGTTTCAAGACCCTTTTACTTTGAGGTGCCCTGGAGGAATTCAGAAGGTGTCCTCTGTCCCAGAATACAACAGATAGACCTAAAGACTCTGAGTCACTGCCTGATTTTCGCTAAATTTCCAAGTCGAAAAAGACATCATGAGTCTGGGTGAAAATCTTGGAGCCCAGAATTAATGGATGTGGATTGATACAGAGAAGCTGCACGGAAGTCTCTACAGACTGCTTATCCTACCTGAAGGACTCCATGCAGACACCAGACCTCTGGATGGAGACCAAACATTCCTGAAGCCATCCCAGGCCATATTTTTATCACAGGGAAACCACTTATGATTTGACATGGAAAATGGGAAATGTGGCGGTCTTACAACTGAACTCAATGATCTTAGAGGTCTTGTCCAACCAAAACAATTCCATGATTGTATGCACTTTGACTTAATGGTTTAATCCAGGAATTAGTATGAAGAGGAAATGCAAACAAGCCAGTGGAAGGTCAGAAATCTCACAAACCGTTGCAATAATGATGCCCTTCTGTACAAAAATCTCCTTCTGCCAAAACTATTACCGTGGGAGTCTCCCTGATAAAATCCAGGGCGTTTTTATGTAACTGATTCTTCCTGCAACAAGACCTTATTGCTGTGGAAATCAGAACACATCAAGTCACCTGTATATGATGTCACCTGCAAGCAAGGTCTCTATCATTGGAAATGACACTTCAAGGTTCATTTCTTTAGTGCTCAGCACTGCTCAGGAGCCCCCAGTTCCTACAATCCGATTTCACATTTCAAAATCAAGCAGGGAAAAAAATTATCTCCTGGTTCATCCAGAGATCCACAGCAAGATTTCACATTTGGTTTCTATTCCTCTACATTCACCAAAATATGTGATTTTGTAATTTTCGGCTCTGTGGACACTTTTCCAGCAGCTCTCGACTGCCGGACCATTGGCTGCTCTCCCTCAACTGCACAACTTGGAACAAAAGTGAGTTTCACACCATCCATTATCCCACTTCAGGGATGCTGCAAACCCGCAGCCGGCATGCCGGCTTTTTTTAATTATCCAAGGCAACGAGGCAGAGGGGTGTCAGATGGTTCCTAATCAAAACAGTCCAAAGAAATATTCCTCAACAACATAAATGCTTCCAAGTCTAAGATTTGTCAGCAAACACAGGGATTTTAAGCAATTTAAACAACTACCCACGCCATCCCTCACCGTCCCCATCTCATGGTCACTCCGATTCCCTCTCCTCCTGCTCTCTGGATGGAGGGAACCTGTGGATGTGCATCCTTCATCTCCTGACCCATGGAGATCCCATCAAATCATCTTCTTGCACAAAAACACTCTCGGCAAGGATGGGAATGCAATCCCTGCATCTCCCCAGGCCTCTGCCTGCAATTACCACCCAGTGGAGCTTGATCTCGATTCCTTCATCGCCTCTGATGAACACCACGGGTGCAGCCAAATCATCCTAATTTTCATTCAAGGTCACAGCGTGAAGGTAGCTGACTCCTGATGCCAGGGAGGAGCCACTGGAGCTTTCTAAAGATAAACTCAGCACATGCCGATGACTAAGGACATGGAGTTACTTGCAGCTTCCCCACATCCTACACTTCCTCCTCCAGTAAGCGTGAAACACTAAAACAGGGACACCCATTGGTGCAGAGTAGCAAAGAGGAGAACACCACTTATTCCTTTACTTTGTGCCGTGGGAGTTTCACTCTTAGGTCACATTTCATGGATTTTTGCTTCCTGGTGCTAAAGGGCATGGCCTGCTCTCCCTTTTAAACATGGCCCACAGGAGTTTAGATCTTAATTACAGGGACAAAATGCAGATTTAAGACTTCGTTGCCACAAGTGGGCCCAGAGAGGGCTGGAGGCCTCGAGCTCCACGAGCCAGTGAAGGGTGACCGGCAGTGACTGGGAACGTCAGCAGAGCACAGCAGGAGCAGGGAGCCAGCAAGGGCTGGGCTGGAGCCAAGGCAGGCAGAGACTGCTCCTCCAGTAATACTGGGATATTATGTTAGAGCAGCTGGAGGAAAACGAACCACTTCCAACTGGAGAGCAAGAAAACATCAGGTTTTGTCTCTCCTCCCATATTTGAGAGAGGGATTACAGTGCTGAGTGCTCACTCTAAAGATGCTTCGTGTGGAGTAACAGAAAATAAATTCAGATTTCTATCAGCTCTTCTTGGAAAACAGCTGAACCTTTTCCTCAGACTTGCTTTCAAATAACCAGAGAGTTAGAAAGGATGTGAGGGAATGGCTGGAGCTGTGTTAGGGAGGTTTAGGCTGGATATTGGGAAAGTGTTCTTCCCCCAGAGGGTGGTGGGGCACTGAGCAGGCTCCCCAGGGAATGGGCACGGCCCCAAGGCTGCCAGAGCTCCAGGAGCGTTTGGACACCGCTCCCAGGGACAGGGTGGGATTGCCAGGGTGTCTGTGCAGGGCCTGTGTCTGTTAAGGGCCTGGAGTTGTACTCAATGGTACTTGTGGATCCCTTCCAACTCAGCATATTCTGTGATTCTCTGAAGTTTTCTGATTCTAGTTCTGGCTCAAAACTTTGCCAGAAGATGAAGATGTCCCTGCTCATTGCAGGGATGCTGGACCAGATGAACTTTGGAGGTCATTTCCAACCCCAATCATTCTGTGATTCTACAAAACGTCATCCGGAAAACAGATCCAGAAGAAAAAGCTGAAAGCAAGCACTGTCTGCTTCATAATCCTCACCCCCTCCCCAATTAATTTCCAAGACATTTATCACAGGAGGAGCCCCAGTGCCTGTGGGATCCCTCTGGGAAGCTGAAGGCCATTTTTTAGTGGAAGAAGAACTTGAGCACATAAATCTCTCGCAGAGGCCAACTTTAGCTCCAAAAACAAATGTGCACTGGGAGATCTGGCAAAACTAATTTAGGGCACTTCAGAACTTGTATTTACCTTTATTTGCATTGAGGGTGGTTACCTAAACCTAAACACTGAATACAAAACTGCTCCACTGAGCAAAGCCAGAATTTGTCTCCTTCCTCAGTGCTCCATCCATGGAAATAATTTCCCATATTAGTAAACGCACACAATTAAAATGTTCCTGCTCTTCCAATGGAAAACAAAAAGTCTCTTTTAAGGTCAACTAGATCATCTCTAATATATTATTTTTGTTAATAAGCCCACAAATGAGCTTTTCCAAGCCTTTTCCCCAGAAACAAAAAGGTTTCACCCGTTTTACACAACCCTCTATGATTTCTGCCCAGGCCCTGGGATATTTGCAGCGCTTGCACAGGACTCCACGTCTGCTTGATCCATCAGGCAGCCTTGACATCACTCCCCGGCACAGCATTTCAGCACAGTTTAAACAAAGGCCCTGAAAAACCTGCCAAAAGCATCACATAATCCACACACTATGTCTATTCCTGAAAAAAAAATGGAATCAGGGTTTTACTGTAAATGAAACAATGATCTGCAGAGTCTGGCCAAAATCCTATATTGCAGTTTGCTGTTTCAACAAATGCTGCTCTGGATGGTTTAATAAAGCAAAAACATATTGGATTGGGGTTGTTGGTATCTAAGAAAAAAGCAAATCCATCGCAGATCATCATCTCCTCCCAGATTCCTTCAAAAAATCTCTGTATTAGCTTCATTTTATAGGGCTACAAATCTCATTACACAGAGGGAGGATAGCTGTGCAGTGGTGTTGCATTAACTGGTGCAGCAGGGAAATCCCCCCAGTTGTCCTTGGAGGTTCCAACACAAACCAAGCAGCTCACAAGAATTTGGGCCAGATTTCCCTTCGCAGTGGGAGAAGACCTTAGTTTCGCCTAAGTTTTTAATTTCAGCCAGGCTGGTGGTTCCCCTCCTGCCCTCAGAGGCTACATCCCCACCAGAGCCGTGCTGGAGCACCTCTGCATCCCCTCTTGGCTGCTCTCAGAGATGGCCAGCCCAGCTCCAGATGGAGTTTTTTCCTTCTCTTTTCCATGTCAAATCCTTCACTGAACAAATCCAATGAGCCATTTGAGTATAAAAATCAACCCAAAAGTTTCCCCAAGATAAGGAACTATCAGATCACAGTTTCTTCCATTCCTTTGCTGTGCTCAGGACAGTCCCACCAAGCAGTCGGTGACCATAGGAAAGGAAGTTCAGCTCTTTGTCAACTCATATTATTTTTATTCTGAGATGATTTTTCAGTTATTAGAGTCTAATGCCAAGATCTGGAGAGGGGATTAACAACTTTTTCAAGCCAATTCATAATTTTAGCAACAATGGGAAAAGCAAAACTATGCAGTCACCACAAAAAAAAAAAGTAATAAAAATAATTACCCAAATGAGACAAAATATAAAGTGCCAAATGTTTTAACCAGTATTTTAGGTCTCTGGCTGAGTAGAATTCATTACACTTAATGTGGAGAGTTGTAAGTAGCCAACTAATGAATAAAGAGTGGTGGCTGCTCTTTGTAATGATGTTTCATCTGTTTGAACCCTTTGGTTCTCCCTTTGGGTCAAACCTGAATAAGCAGCAACATCTGTTCAAAGAGAAACATGGCATTTCAGACAGGGAAATCAAGTCTGGAAATGAGATCATGGGCTTTACTTCAGCTGATTTCAGAGGGTCTATTGAAAGGTTTACACTTGGAGGCAGCAAGTATTTCCAGTTCCACGGATCAATTATCACCTAAATGCAACTTAAGGGGCGAACAACACCACGTACCCAAACCCAGTGATGTATTTCAGCAGATCCCACCTCAGTGCAGGATGCATTGTCCTGATCTAATTAACAAGAATTTTATGTTCCAGATAGTCATTTAACATGCAAAAGAATTACCAAGATGAACAGAAATCTATCACTTTGCTCAGCTACATCAGATCCTAGTGATTTGGGGTTTTTTTCATATGGGGAAAAATCAATATACTTATTTATTTTTACATCCTGTTGACACTACCTGGGGGTGCTGTTCCAGCCCATGGAGGCACCATTGGATTGACACGGCTCAGCCAATGCCTCATTTCACATAATCACGTGTAAAAACCACCCCGTGACCTCCCCACGTGCAGATGTTGCAGAAGGGTTTGTTTGCAAAGGCAAAGACCCAAAGCTTGGAACTTTTTCAGCTCTCTAAGTCACTCTCTTACTCAAAACTTTTTTAAAAAACAATTACTTAACTGACTTGGCCACATTTAACAGGGTAAAATCAACAACATTCTCCTCCCAACTCATATTTTCCTTCTGTTTATTTCTGCAATCTCCAAGGCCAAGATGCAAAGAGCATCCAGCTGCTCAGACTATATTTTACAGAAGCTTTCCCCTCCCTAAATTCAAAAGCATTAATGAAGTGCTATGAAAGTCCCTGAGAGCCAATTTCCAAGTTCTTTAGGTAGGGAGATAACACAACTGTCATTTAATGGAATGAATGGGAAGAGCACCACGTGTACACAAAAGGACAAGTCGCCTTCTGATTCTACCATAAAATCAGCACAAATTCACCTTCCAGACCATCCAGGGAGTACAAAAGGGTCAAGATAATTGTTGCTATAACCAACTACAAGAAAAACATTTCAGTTGCAAGAGGTTTAGAGCATTTCAAGCGAAGTGAGACAGCAAGGGGAGCTTCTGGCCACTTCAATCCATGTGAGGTGTTTGAGCTCTTGAAGGCTGAAGGCCAGCAGGACAAGTTGGCTCATTCAAGACTTTTCTCATGAAAAGAAGCGCTACATTTTTATAACCTGCTTGGGCTGACAGAGCAGATCTCCTAAGAACTTATTTAATGCTTTTGCACTGATTTACAGAGCTGAACACGGCCTGGGCCAGCTGGGCTGAGACCTACAAACCCTTCCCAAAGGACACCAGCACAGAGGTGGCTCACAGAGGCCAAGGTGTCAGGTCCTAAGCAGGAGATAACCAACAGATGCACCAAAGAACTCCATAACAGGCCCATAAATAGGGACTAGAAGGATGAGATGGGCCTTCAGCATCTCAAACCCAACCCTTGTGGATGCTGGCAGGTAATAACAGACAAAAAACACAGCAAGGGAGCTCAGCACCTCCTACAGCCGGCACAGAACCACAACATGGGGCTGTGGTCGTACAACTACTCGAGTTCCTCAGACAGACTTTGGAACAGATTTGAGGAGCACCAGGTGAGGGTGAGGGAGCTGAAGGCTGGCAGTTGAAGACATTGCCATGTTGGACAGCAGGTTTGCTTTGCATCTAGACCTGTTCTGCACCCGTTCACATTTAATCACAGAAACAGGATTTTCAGTCAATGAAACCTGAAGCTGAAGAGCAGGGGCAAAAACCCTACATGAAAAACCTCATTAAAGAAGTTCCTGTACCTTTTCCCTGGCAAACATGAAGAGCCCATAGGAATGGAAACACACAAGAACTTACTGTTTGGTGAAACTGGAAATAAACTGCGCATTATTTGTGTCCTAAACCAGAGGTGGCATGTTTGGTGTGAAAGTTCCAGGAGGGAAAGCAGAGCCTTACCTCCAGCAGCTCCGACACGACAGGAAGTATTTCAGGGTTGCAGATATCAATGGAGTCATCCCGGTAGGTCTTCTTTTTGTACCGGATGTTCCCCAGGTGCAGGATTGCTGACAGCAGAGAGAAAATCCTAAACAGAGAGAATTCATTTTCACTCGGTTGGTTTTTCATAAAGTGAATGAAGAAGCAAATTTCACTCCCAAGGGCCATCTCCCTCTTTGGCTCATTCCTCTAATTTTCAATCCAAACCATCCACTTTATCTCATGTCAAAAAGATTTTCACTCAGTCAAGTAACAAACTTGCAACCGTACAGTTTCCTTGAAAATTCTTGAACACATCAAACCCACACTTACAAAATGACAGCCCATGTTGTAAGAAAAATAGAAATCCTCAAGTAATCTTGATATCCAGATTAAATATTTATCGTGCAATTGCCTAAATTAAGGGGGAGAGTGGGCTCGGCCATGCAGGTGATCCCTCTTAGTCCCCTGGCACACGTGTTTTGGTCATCTTTTGGGAACTAGTCCCAGCCAGGAACTATACAAAAGACTGTACAAAACAGCATAAATGCTTTGATAATATAAAAGCAACTGAGACAAAGAAAAGATGTTACACTTCAGGTAAATTTATCCAACCAATTTTTCAGTTTTGGAGGGAGTTTGGTCATTTTTAAGTTTTCTCCCCTCCAAAACAATAGGATCAGACACCCAGAGAATATCCTGAGTTGGAAGGGACCAACAAGGTTCATCAAGCCCAGCTCCTGAGCCACGGTTGACTTCAGCTATAAACCCTGTTTGTCCCTATTTCTACACTCTCTTGGGAATTAAAAATGAATAAATCCAAATGTGATTCCTAGCTATGCCACCAGCTTGTCTGGACAACACACCTTCACCACTCGAAGTCCTCCCTTAGCTCCAAAACAGGGATACTGGCTCCTTATTGTGAATTTCAGGATGGAATTATAAAAATTTCTCTTCTCTGTTTCCGCAAAGGTGAAACCCCATGTTTTGCTATAAAGAAATTGCTTTTCAAAGTATAGCAGTATTTAAAACATCCTTCTTATATCTCAGTTGAAGGTGGCACCTTATTTGCGCTGCAGCTGTACAACGCCAAGCAAAATAAATCTGCTCATGTAGTGAAGAATCCACTTTATTTTTGACAAGCAAAATTCACCAGGAGCAACTTGTGTGCCAAGAAAAATCATTGCACAGTAAATCAGAAGTGTGAATTTACTGCATCACCCGACTCTGTTCAGTCCTGACACTTCCTGATTGCTTTGCTTGGGCAATTAAACCCCTCAACAGGCTTTAGACAAACCTCATCCTGAAACCTGATAAAACAGCCTCTGACACAGAACATATTCACACAAGTTTGGATCCTTGGGTTTATCCATGTGTGTGGGAAAGATAGAGAAAAAGCGGTTTTAATTTCATAATTGATTTGTTACAAGTGAGGGATAAAGGATGAGCTTCCAAAAATTCTCAGCTGGGTGAAAATGTCTTTGAGGTAATTTTTTCGTCAAGTTCTTCCCAACCTACTCAAGTCTTCCAAGCCAAAAATCAACACAGGAGGGATGATTTCATGATTTTGGTTGGAGATGACCCTTTATGAACCCTCTTATTCCATGGTGTCAGGGGTGTTGCAACCCAGCTAAAGTCCAGTTTTCAAACCAGCACGTCCAGTGAATTAGTGAAAAAGGCCAGCTGGAAATGAGTCTACAGACCTAGAATTGCACGCAAAGGGTTAAGTTTGATGAGGGATAATGAGGATTTCTGATTAAACCAGGCTCTGGATTCATGACATGCAGAGTGAGGCGTGATTATTCATGAACACTTGAGAAATACTTCAAGATGTCAACTTCTGCCAACGCTCCATTTGCATGAAGAGAATCGTTAAGTACAGCAATGATCATGGAATCACGGAATGGTTTGGTTTGGAAGGGACCTTAAACTCATCTGGCTCCATCCTGCCACGGGCAGGGACACCTTCCACTAGACCAGATTGCTCCAAGCCCTGTCCAACCTGGCCTGGGACACCTCCAGGGATGGGGCAGCCACAGCGTCTCCAGACAACGTCCTGCCAACGGCGGTGACATTAACCAGGATAATCTGCAAGCTATTAATATGGAAAATAAACTCACTGTCTGCGTGTCTTGGGCAGAAACCCCACCATCTCCATGGCGAGCTGCAGCCGCTCAAAGTCGTGCTTCAGGTCCTCCCCTTCCACGGAGAAACAATCCTGTTGGATCAAACACACAGAGGAAGCACCGACACAAATTAACACCAGATCAGGTCCAGATGGCCACGTCAGTGCTCTGTAAATATCACTGAGTGATCTCCAGGTCCTTTATCAGCAACATTTCCAACCTGGCACTGGAAAAATAACATTTTTGGCTAATATTTTCTGGAGATACATCCTTGTTTCCCCAGGTGAGTCACCAACCCATTCCAACAGCATGGTGAGAGCTGGTCAGTGTGGGACAACTCACACACAAAAAGGATGAGAAATAACAACAAGATGAAATCTGTTCCACATTTACAAGCAGTTTATTCCACATTCAGTCCTATAACTAAAGAGGAAAATTCAGTTTTTAAATAGAATTCAGATAACTTCATGTAAATGATCAGTGCATTAAATCCTGTGTGGGAAAGGCAAAGCTTTAAATATGTTTTTCAGTAACTTTGTTTGAACTACCAAGAAGTTATTTCAAAACTGGGAGAATTTGAAATCCAGGATATTTTATACTTCTTGGAGGCTCACGTGCCTGAACAGTTTAGTTTTTCCTTGATATCAGTCACTGACATTTTCAGAAAAATCCAGTGACATTCCAGACCCAACCAAAGTTGTCCTGCTCCAATATTTAGGGAACAGAAATGCTCTTTAAATGAATATATAGACCATTAATGCCGAATTCCTTCTGGTTTGGCTCACTGTAGGCCTCCCATGGATTATTTATTCTTCTCTCTGCCTTCATAGCCTATATTTAATATTTTACTCATTGCTGCCTATAAAAATTACCCATCTATGAATCAAAATTAGTTTATTGTATATCACACGATATCGTGTTATTTTAAACCTCAGAATATTTTACTAACACTTAAATCGAGACTTTCTACAAGTAATTAGAGACTTTCAACAAGTTAATCCAAGTGTAAGTAAATATAAATAAAAGTTCTATAAGATTCTATAAAGTCTATTAAAATAATACAAATAAAAATTGTAGCTGCAGTTGGAATTAATTAAGCAGCTGAATGCACACAGTTTATTTTGATCATTTCCTGTAAATCATATTTATCACACAAGCAAATGTGCAAAAAAATTTGCACAAATAATTAAGAAAGTCTGGATTAAACAGGGTTATGTAAATCACTGAAAAGCCACTTGTACTCACTGATAGTACAGAAAATTAATCATAAATACAGAATATACAGAATGCAGTTATTCTATACTATCAGCTTTGGGTTTTACAGCATTTAAAGCCTCACAACCATATAAACGAAGTTCTTCATCCCACTCCAGAGCATCATTACAGCCATAGTTACTATTAGAGTGGAAAATCCTTATTTAGGATATTTGTTTCTATTATTGATATATTTAAATGTCAATATTATTATTTATTATGTTGTTTACATATTTAAAATATTTATTGCAATATAGGAGACTCCCACACAACTGCACTAAAAGCCAGAGAAGTGCAATTGGACAAGAAAATCGAATTTTTTTAATCAATTGTCCTCAGGGACAAGTTAATGCTCCATGGGCAAAGTGAATTTGGAGCTGTTGAACAGTAAAACCATTTAAAACCACGCACAACATCGATGAAGGCAGGGATTGAAATTCCAGGAGAAAATACCGGCCTGTTTTAGGAAACAGTCATTGGAAAAGGGCATTTTCACCTTCCATTAGGAGGTGGCTGGAAATGACCCTGTTCCAGAGATGTCCAAAGGAACACAGCAACGACATCTCCACCAAGAGCAGGGACACCACAGGCACCAGCACTGATCATTTACACCATAAAACCTCGGGAGAAGACCTTGTCCCTCCTAAACTCCAACCCTGGCTTCCTTGGCCACTGTACTTACACTGAGAACCCAGCAGAACCTCCCACCCTTGTTCTGGCAGGACCTGGACTTGGCAGGACAACAACACACCCACAAATCCTGCAAATTAGGCTGCTTTAAAGCTTGTTTTAAAGACACCAAGTGGTGCTTTTAGCGGCACTCCACATTCCAGGAGACATTTTCATTTTCTGGCATCATTCCTCCAAAACTGAGTCACGAGTCAACAGCAAAATACACCGGACAACTCCGAAGCAGCACAATCTACGCCGAAGGCAATTTAATTAACGATTTACATAACAATTGCTCGACTCATTAATCCGCATGGAAAGGCTTTTAGCAAATTCTCTACTTAAAAGCGGATGCTCTCTGCAGTGTTCCAGCACGGGACCGCTTCCTAATGGATGATAAATGGAGGATAATTATAAAATAGAGGAGTGTCCTTGATATTAGAGCAGACAAGCATCACAAAGTCCATCCCCACAGACCTAACTTGCCGATAATATCCTGCCAGAGCAATTAGTTTCCCAGGAAAAGTGAGTCCCCTGCTTCCTACAGTAGCATCGAAGCGATCCATGGATTTCCACGGAAAATTTAACGAGGATAAAACAGAGTTTCTTTATAAACTTGGTGTCTGCAGCACGTTGAGTCCATGGGTATGGGGAGAAGCCCAGGGTAGGCTTAGGAGTGAATCATCAACCGAAGCCAAGATGTGATTTACCAGGAGTATCATAGAAAATGATCCCAAATAAAATGCTCCTAAATAAATTAGCAAATAAACGGCCAAATGGTAATGACACGTGGTTTTCTTGTGCAGAATAAGGACACGGACATGGCAGCCCCCAGGCTGGCAGGACGGTCTTGGTCACACCAGGAGAAGGTACCAAATTTCGGGGTTGTTTTCATTTTAATTCCTTCAGCAAGTTGTCCCAACCCATTCCTAAAGCAATTAAGGGCTTTCCAACTTATAAAGGGTATTAAGGTCTAGAACAGCATCTGCTCATCACTCCCTGCTCCTGCAGGGCCCCCAAGGATGCTGATGGATTAAGGATGCCAATCCAATATTCAATATTTTTAACCTTGTGAGGGAAATTCCTTCCTCCCCTCCTAAGGATTTGCAGGGAAATGTTGCTGTTAAGACACTTGTTTAGCCCGAGTGAATCCCAGCTCCTTCCCACATCACCTATTACTCTTCCAGATGCACCAGCAAGACTTTGGCAACCATCAAGCACATGGGAGAACTAGCAGGAGGACATGCAGCAGATGCCAAACATGCTTCCACATGCAGGACACACCCACGGGGAGCACCACGGGACACACAGACACCCAGAGCATGGCGGTGGCACAGGAGGAGCCGGGGAACAGAGAGAAGCTTCACCATTCCCTTTTTTGGGGCGATCCATTTGGAAAGGATGGTTATGTCAGCAAAGTATTTTAGGAGAAGGAATTGTTTCTGCACTCTGAACAGTATCGGGATTTGATTTTCTCACAGATGGCTGGGGGGATGGTTTTGGATTTGTCTGTTTTTCCCTGGAAGCTGGAGAGCAGATACACCACTACAACCATGAACTGATGCATCTCTTGGGGCTTCAAGACACTGATTTGTTGTTTTATTGGAATGGAACTTCAATTTTCACATCACTGCCACATCACAGTTTCCATAAATCATCACGTATTCCATCAGGAAGGAATGAAAAGCCCCTTAGTTTTCTAAAACGGAGATGCCTGTAGAGAGCTGACCATCTTCAACTGCTGAAGAAGCTTTCCAAATGGAAGGAACCAAAAAAGGGCAAGGGAAAAAACCATCTGTACTGTCACAAGCAATACCACTGCAGGGCAAAGGGTGGTTAATGGGTTAAACTTCATTGGATTTGGCTTTCTTGGTGTCCCTAAAACACTCAAGTGAGAGCAGCCCTGCACCAGCAACACGGCAGAGGTGGGTTCTTGTACTGACCGGCTCCGAGTCATAGCAATAATCATCCCAGCTCTGTCTGAGGGGTTTCTTTGTCATCTGAAAGCAAGGCAGAGCGGGTTAAGTGGTGTTCCCACCCCAAATCACCCCCACGACCTGCTCCCTAACCAGGAAAATAATTGCTGTTATTCTGCAGAGTCATTCCCTAGTTTTATTTGTTTTAAGGGAAGATTTATGATGCTTTTGCATTCCTGGTGCTGCTTCCTGCTCACAGTGTATCAACGAGGCCCTCTCATCAATAATCCTAATGGACACTAAAACCTTTTCTTCTTCTCCAGAGTTGAGGAAGAACTCTCCAGCTCCTTGCTTCACCCGGAGCTGAAGAGCCACTGATGCCAAAATCCCACTGAAGAGCAGATTTGGTTTGTTTCTACTCTCAGCCTCTGCTCCAGTCACACACAAGTGCAGCAAAAGTGAGATTCTTCCAAGCAACACTCCAAAGCTTTTTAGGAATTTCTGTCTTTTTCCAATCAGACAGAGATGGAGTTGAGAGAAGTCAAAGCATGCGTCAGTGACCAGTCCCAAGAGGGAGAGAGACGGCACTGGAGCTCCTGAGGAGCTGAAAATCAGGATCTAAACCTGCAAATGACTGATTTCAAAATGGGTAAAAGTTATCAGCACAGAAAATATTCAGCGAGCTGAAGGGTGTGCAGGGGTGAGTGCACCTGCCATTGGGGGAGAGATGGAAAAGTCCCCCATACTCAGGGGACACTTTGAGTAAATTTGCATTTAAAAATAAATTGAAATCTTTATTTTCAGTCTGCTGCCTGCATTTACAGAGCAGATTTTGGTAAAGTATCGGAATAGATTATTTCTCATCTGCAAAGCAAACTCCCCATTTGTTTTGCATAACACAACAAGAGCCGAGGAACCTGGGAGGAAGAAAGTACAGCCTGACTCAGGACTGAGTCACTCCTTCACTTCAGGGGCCTGGTTCAGTGTTTTATGGCTTCTCTATATGAATATTTAATTTTCAGTAAAACACTTCAGTTCATTTCTGAGCTGGTTCTTTTTCCTTTTAAAAAGGCAGGGCCTTCCCCAGGACACACTTAAGAAGAGACTGCAAATGTTCAAGGGTCATTTTATAATTTTTCCCTTAAATGCCTCCCAAGTTTCTTTTTCCATTTCTCCACTACCTCTTTTTTCCTTTTTCTCCTTATTTTCCTTTTCCTTTCTTTGACAGGGCAGGGCAAAGCTGCTACTGCACTGTCAGATGGTCTTCATGTGAAACCATGCCCTGACCACATCTAAAAGGGCTGTTTTCCCATAGTTGTCAGAGTTAACTCTAATCCTAATTTTAAAAAAATTATTTAAAAACCTCTCAAAAACTCAAGAGTGTCACTACTTTCCACACACTGTGTTCAGGGGAGCCCAGAATCTGCTCTCCCTGATCCACTGGACTGATCTCAGCAGCCTTCTCCAGCATTACTTGCCCCACAGCACCTTAATTTAGATTAAAATAAACCTTTCACCCTAAATTGTAACATTCCTACTGGTTCCCCACACTACGTGCCGTTGGATTTCTAATTTTCCTTTAAACACAAATGCTCTTAAAACTGCTACGTAAAAAAAAGAACTGTAATTAAAAGTAATGTTTTCAACTAACAGAAAGCAACCGGATGGCCCAACAAAAGCTGGGAATCTGACAAAACATTCCATCTTGGCACCTTCCCGCTGCAACGCTGCGGCACAGATGGTGCTGGGGATCACACCACGCTCCCCAACCAGCGCCTGAGGCACGGAGACTCCAGCAAAGAGCCTCCAGCCCTCGGAGTGCTCCTCCCTCGGGAACATTCCCCAGTCCTGCGATGGGTGGCTGGGAGCCGTTAATGTACAATGGATTTTGGGGTTGATTGCTAGCTTTAAAAACATCCTTGAAAGTCCCTGGTAACTGAGAGCTATTCCTGAGTGGAGTTATATTTCTAAAAAGACTAAAGGCTATTTGGGTTGGGCTGTGGGTCCACGTTTCTCTCCAGTTTAGGGGCTAAATCACTCTTTATTGCTCCTCATGTTTCAGCACCAAGAAAATTGCAATTAGTTAAAATCAACATGTAACTTAATTCCTCTTTCCACATATTCCTCCTATTTTTTGGTCTTTTTGAAGTCCCTATTCACAAGAGTCACTGGATAACTGCTTAAATACCTGAAGTAAATCAGTTTATTATAAAATTATCATCATGTAAACTGAATTTACTCGGCTGTTGGTAACACCTCATCCATCATTAATTCCCAGGTTTTCAATGGTTGCTGTGGTTTTAGTTATATTAGACTTGTTCTATTGTTAAATTCAAAGGGTCGTGCTAAAAGCCAGCCAGAAGCTACAGAATTAGGACTTCCTCATGCAAGATGTTATATCCCAGTATGCCACATTTTCCCCTTTTCTCCTGCTCAGGAGACAGATGTTAATGAGTAAATGACATTCACACAGAGAGCAGAGAAATTCTGACTGTTTCTCCCTCCAGCAACCAAAAACTCAATATATTTAACATATCCCAGGTACAGAAAACACTGATTATTTTTCCCTGAAACACTACCAGGTGTTCAGACTGCTAATGCAGAATTATTCCAATGACGGAAGACTTCCTATAAACCATTAAAACCGACTTTTACTACTCCACGCCTTAAAAAACCCCCACTTTTACTACTCCACACCTCGTTTTTATTAGCATTAAATATCAGCAGAAGAAAAGGCAAGAGCATGGATTGTATTCCTGTATAGCATTCCCACCTGGTTGAGGTAATGATATTCCTCCGGCTGCTTCAGGTGAAATGCTGATCTCTCCTCCTCGCTCGCTCCTGCCAGGAGGTAATAAAATACATGGTAGTTCCTGGTGACAAATGAAAAACAAAAGCTGTTAGACTCGAAAATGAGCAGCAGCACTGAGCAGAGGCACATGGAAACCTCCCAACCTGATTTTCCAGCTCCCGAGCTCAGGCCTGACACCGTTTAGAGCTGGCCCGTACCTGCTGTGCAGGGATGGAACAGAGTCAATGATGTCGTGGAGAATGAGATCCCTCTTCTCCATCCAAGGACAGCCACTGCCCTAGAATCTACTTGAAGAATTTCTAGCTGGAATGATCAGGTTTTCCTTCAGAACCATGTGCAATGCCTACGTATTTCACAGAATCCCACAGTCATTTAGGTGGGAGAAGACCTCCCAGACCATCGAGTCCAACCTGCACCCAGTCCCCATCTTGTCCCCAGCCCAGAGCACTGAGTGCCACATCCAGGAGTGCCTGGAACACCTCCAGGCAAGGCGACTCCAAACATCCCTGGGCAGCCCCTTCCAATGCCTGATGACCCTGTCCAGGAAGAAATTCCTCCTGATGTCCAACCTGAGCCTCCCCGGCACAGCTTGAGACTGTCTCCCCTTGTCCTCTCCCTTGTTCACTGGGAGCAGAGCCTGATCCTCCCCCTGGCTGCACCTCCTTTATTAGAATCACAACATATTTCCCTGCAATGCAGAAATTATAATTTTTAATACCTTGTTACCATTAAAAAGGCAACGACTTTGCAGTTGCAGTTCCATGAGACACGACTGAAAAATCTTCAAGTATTCAAAAACTCAAATATTCAAAATACCTGAATATCACTAATGCTAAACCTACCCCAAGGGACACTCATCTGTTCTGCTTCCAGACGACTCTAACACAGATTAACACCATTTCTTTCTAATATTAAAACTCTGCTTTTATGTTGGATGTTTTCCAAGAGGATCCAAGTTTAATCATCTTGCAACACCCAAGAGGACATTTGTCAAGGCTGTAGATGCTCTTTAACTCCAGGAACAGCCCTGAAGCATTCCAGAAAACTCACACATCTGTCTCCAAAGGGAAACACAGCCAGAAGTGCCAAGAGTTGAAAGACAACTGAAGGCAGAAAAATTATTTAAAAGTGGAATAAGAATTACTGAGAGAGGAGAGGAATATGCAACAAATGCTGCAATTAGGAAAGAACACTTCACATAAATTTGTTCTCTGTATAATTTTGGCTCTTTCTAGAGGCCCCTCTGAAGGCTTCAGTGAACTGCAAAGAAGAATGAAAATACCATGTGTTTCTCCTAAAATGACACATTAAATAGTTCACAAGTTGCACAAGAATGAAGTGGTACATAATAATCCATATGCCATAAAGACAATGAAAATTAAATGAAATGTGACAATATTGTAGTGGAAGGTCCCCTGCTCGTGGCAGGGGTTGGAACAAGACGGTCTTTAAGGGTCCCTTCCAACCCAACCCATTCTATGATTCCATGGTAAGTCACAGACTGTTGATAAAATAATGGAGTTTATTCCCTCCATGATCACATTTCTCCCCAAACAACAAAATATTCAAATATAAAACGCATCATTAATCTTTGCAGCACAGGGTTAGGAGCGCGAAAATCCTCATCCCCCATGCCAGCTCCACCAGGGATTTAAGTTATCTGTGCCATGTACAGGAGTTAAACCCAAGCCTTGGGCAAGACAGAGGCACCCACCGCTCGTTGTGCTCCTGATAGACCAGGCGGGACTTCTCCAGGAGGTATTTTTCAACATAAGCTCTGCAAGGAAAAAATCAAAGCATCATTCATTGACCTGATACTCAGCTTCAACGAAGGCAGCTTTACCAGGGGCTTCAGCCTCGGTACCCACACAAAGCAGTTTCAGCCTTGTTTCACTTAGTTATATAAATTTCTTCCTCGGCAGAACAAGCCCAATATTATGTTTGGCTTTTGAGGCTTTTTTGGTTTGATACCAAGCCAACACTAACTTGGATCCGAAAAACATGATCTCAGATGCATCAGCCTATGGGCAGGAGAAATGTTGACATCAAGGAAGGAGCTCGGATCCCTATTTCATCCAAAGCCAGCAAAATCCCATTGCCTGCAGCCCAGGAGCCGTGCACGCGGAAATACAGCTGCGTGCAGAAGTGTGCAAGATGCCATTTAGATGCAGAATCGGTCCCCAAATCCCCATTCCCTCTTCCAGAAGAGCCACTTCTCACCAAAAATTTGAGTTATTAACTTGTGGCTCCAGTCAAAAAAAAAAAACAAACAATTGCGAAAGCTCCTCATTGCAGTTCACATTTTCTCCTAAGAGCCTCCACAACAAACATGCTCAATCTACATATTAAATACTTTTTTCAAGTTTGTCGAGTTAAACAAAGCTTCCACAGGTTTTTTTCTTCCAAACAAACCTAACCAGTAATGACAGGGATTTAGAAGCCGGAGTTCTAAGTGGCAGTTTGGATGATGGAGCTGTGCTTTTCCGATCACAGATGCCCGGTGACGTGGCACCAACAGCGGGAGCTACGCAGGAATTGGGAAACCCAAGGAACCTCGGGCACGGTGGGACAGGGAGGTGCTTCCACACTCGCTCCTCCACCATAGATGGGAAAGCCAGATCTAATTATTACCCCCAGCACAATTTTCTCCCTTCCTTCCATAAAAAATAAAACATAAATCATTTGGACATGCTGCAGAGGTTTTGTGAAAATTCTTATGGCAACTCTTGGCAGAGGCTACTGGAAGTGGCAAATCCAGCTCCCCACGGAGTGATCTTGCAGAACAGGAGGAGTAAAGGAAGACAGACAGCAAAGCTGTATTCCTGTTATTCCCTGGGAGGAAGCTGGAAACAGTCTATGGATATTCCTCACTGACACGCTGATGGGGTTTTTGTGTTCCCTTTCTGACCTGAACCCAGCTTTTCCTTCCCAAGCCATGAATTCACTGCAGGGTCGGGGAACACACGAATGAGAGCATCCCAGATCCCACTGATGGGATCCCACTGGATAATGGCTCAGACATGGCTGCACAGCAACCTGCACCACATCCACGACCTTGGCATTCATCCCCACCCCTGTCATTTCTGCTCTTATCATAAACCACCCCAAAAATCATTCTTAGGCAATAATTTAGATTGGAAAGGTCTCCTGGAGGTCATCTGGTCCCAACCACTATTTAAATCAGGGGAATTTTTTTTATTTATTTATTTTTAAATTTTAGTTTCACTTTTTAAATTTTATTTTGGAAAGTTCCTCTTTTTAAAATTTTATTTTATATTTAATTGTAAATTTTTTTAATAGATGCAACTACAACGTTGTTTTGGTAAAATGCTCCCTAATTAGTGCAAAGGTCACAAATGAATCCATGTCCCAAGAACAACATTGGTCCCCTCCTGTAACAGGATAGTGAATAGGAAAATCAACTTAGGTCTTACAAACTTGATGTCTTCAAATTTCTTTTTCTTTACCACTGTCAACTATGTCGGTTCTACCTTTCAGAGCAAAGAAAAGAAGCTCTGAGGGGATGATCTTGTGTAAAACACTGACTAAAGCACAGAGAGCCTATATTTCACAGGGCTTTGATTTAAACCTCTCCTATCTGGCTCCTCTGCCACTCCATGGAGCGTGTCAGGTCTCAAGGCTTTTGATCATCCCATGGGAACTGAGCAGGTTCCTCCAGGCCTGGCTTATCATGGACCAGGACATCCGAGATTCAGGAGGCCCCCTGGGAATGCCCTGAACTGCAGCACTGCTCCTGTTCCATCAGCCTGAGAGACCTCCCAAGAGTTCAACTCACAGGGTGGGGCTGGGTCCTGCTCAACCTCCTGCCTGTTCCATCTCTTCAAGTTTTGGGTGACTACACTCGGAAGGGTTGTAAGCAAATACCCAACTGCTATTTTCAACCTCTGAAGAGAGGAAAACTCTGATTCGGGGCTACAAATTATAGTTCCATTACCGAAGCTACTGATATGCAGAACACAGGGTGATAATTGATTTGGGTTGTGCTAAAAAAATCTAAGCTAAGTTTTTACAAAAATCTTCTTTCACTGGAAAAAAAATGTGGGCTTGTATGCCACACATACTTGTTGTTTTTAAAATGCTTATATTTTTCTTCAAACATCTTTTATTTTCACTGGAGGAGCGCTGCAAGCTCATAGCACAGTACAGCCACATCACACTGTGCAACCAAAGACCAAGAAAGCTCATTTTTTAAAAAGCAAAGAAAATTCCTCTTATTTTATGAACTAAAATATATGAATAAAATGTTATTTTCACATCTCTGCCAAGTAAAAATAGAGGCCACAACCACAGCACTGACACATCATGCCAAGATAATACATAGTTAAGGCATTTGTTGGATTCTTGTTACCCAGGAGGTATTAAAAAAATGAGGTTTATCCTTTTAAGAGAACTGTGCACCAGAATTAAATAAGAGGGAAAAAAGAACATCAGGTTTTACGTAGGATGCAAAACCAGCGGGAAGGGACACGGAGTACCCAAGCTCATTGAAAAATTAATGGCAGCTCTTTGTGTGATACTGTTCTGCTGGAAAATAAGAAAGCAAAAAAATTTTAACAGCAATTCTCTAAAATAACAACAACGTCCCAGCAAGAGGTCTCTTAGCCAGCTGCAGAAATTATACAGCCCCTGGAATGCTGCTTCTACTCCTCATTTTTCCAACTGACTCAGTTAACCTGGACAAAAAGGGGAGTTAATGAAGCCCTGCTCATTTACAGCTCCTTGGTGATGATCTGATGCCATGGAAATTATCGAAAGCCAGAGAGAAAGCTGGGTTTAGGTAGCTCCACCCCCTGCCATGAGCAGGGACACCTCCCACTAGCCCAGGGTGCTCCAAGACCCATCCAACCCGGCCTTGGACACTGCCAGGGCTCCAGGGGCAGCCACAGCTGCTCTGGGCACCCTGTGCCAGGGCCTCCCCACCCCCACAGGGAACAATTCCTTCCCAATATCCCATCTAACCCTGCCCTCTGGCAGTGGGAAGCCATTCCCTTGTCCTGGCACTCCAAAGTCCCTCTCCAGCTCTCCTGGAGCCCCTTTAGGCACTGGAAGGGGCTCTGAGCTCTCCCTGGAACCTTCTCTTCTCCAGGTGAGCAGCCCCAGCTCTCCCAGCCTGGCTGCAGAGCAGAGGGGCTCCAGCCCTTGGAGCATCTCCGTGGCCTCCTCTGGACTCTCTCCAGCAGCTCCAGGTCCTGCTGGTGTTGGGCCCCAGGGATGGGGCAGCTCTGCCGGTGGGGTCTCACCTGAGGGGGACAGGGGGCAGAATTCCCCCCTTTCCTGTTGCCCATGCTGAGGGATCAGCCCAGGCCATGGGGGGTTTCTGGGTTCCCAGAGCACATGTCCATGAGCTTCTCATCAACCACCACCCCAAAAGCTTCTCCTCAGGGCTGCTCTCAAATTTCCAACACTGAAATAAACTGAGGAGAACCACACTGGAGACAAGGACTCCTTGCAATATGGCCTGGGAGGAAAAAGAGGCCTTCACTGGTCAAGGGCTGGGTTAAGGAGAGACTTGCAGGGAGAGCCTGGGGGGAATCAGGCAGTGAGCAAGAGGAGTGTGGCTCAGTGGCCTCCAGAACTCCCAGCCAGAGATTAAATCCTCTCCTTGGCTTTCTCTTCCTGAGCTTGAGCCAAACCTTTTGCTCCACATCTACTGCTCCAGCCCCCACTCCATCACAGCTAAAACATTCCCCTTTCCTGCCTTAACTCCTCTCTGAGGAGGAGAAGTTGCTTTTCAGGTTCATTATAAATTTGACATCAGGATTAAGGAGAACTCAACCGGCTTGAAGCCAGCTCAGGTGTATCCACACCTCAGCATCCACCTTGGATGCACCAATATTTCCATGCCAGCAGATTTTAACATGCTAAAACCTATGTATTTTTCTTTTCCTATCTCCATTTTGGGGAAGATACTGGCCAAAGCAATTAACCCCCTACTGCAGCCCGTTTAGGTTTGGGTGCGCCCAGCACCCAGCACCCTCCCCCCGTTCCCACTTACCCTCGCACGGTGCCCGTCTCCTGGTAATTCACTTGGATGAATTTGCCAAAGCGACTGGAGTTGTTGTTATGGGCTGTTTTTGCATTTCCAAACGCCTGTGAAAAGAGGGAGATGCCATCGTTATGCTGGAAAAGCCACCGCCTTGCCTGATTTCCATGGGCGTCACTCACAACTGAACTCGGGGGATTTTCCTATCATTTCACATAAAAAAAAGGGGATAGGGAAAGTTTGTAGAGTGGTTCACAAAATAATCCAGCGAGCTGCTGGGGACCGTGTTCCTTTGCAAGCTGGTGTTCGTGAAAAGAAGCTGAACACTGGTTAAAAATAAAGTGTGAGCTGCACAGAAGAGATTTAATGTTTGTAGTTATTACAGTCTGCATTAAAGCTGTGCTTTATGCACTTAAATAAATATACAAGTACACTGCTCCAACAGGACTCTACATTTTAATGAGCTAGAGGAAGCTGCTTTTTAATTATATGTGGAATTAGGGGGGAAAAATGCTTTGAAGGCTACTCAGATGTTAGACAATGTCATACACAGCACTGGCATAACCCAGAGTATTTTCAGCATTTCAGACACCCTCGTTTCCATTTGCTGCTCTTGCTTTTGCAAAATCAAAATGCTTTTAAGTCTTTATTATGCAAAGCTTTTATTCCGACCCTGCCTTACCAAAGCACTGACTGGAGAGAGTCATTTACTGCCATCTAAAAGAAATCTCTGAACTGAAACTGCTGTTTTCAGTTGTGCCTAAATCACTTTAATAATCATCCAGACCACGGTGACAGAATCTGCCAAGCCACCAGGTCCAATTAATGCTTCATTTATTAAACCAGTTTTCGTAATCACACACCTTTTCTTCTAAGTCAAATTTATTTAAGGTAATTATAAATTCTGAGATAATTTCCAAGTGTTGCTCATGTATGGACATTTTGTGCTGAGGCTTAACATCAGAGCTCAGCTCCCAATAGATTTATTCCCTGCTCAGCTATTTATTAGAAAAGATTAAAAGGGCTTTCCATCCGTAATCTGAAGCTTTTCAAATGACCTTTGTGGATTTAACTTCCCAACTAAAAGCAGAATGTAAAGGCCAAATGAAATGAGACCTTGGAGAAAGGCTATCGGACACGTCCTGTCCGTGCATGATCCGGTTCCCTTCCCAGGCTGGTTTATTCCCCAATCTGCTCAGATTTAATGATTTAAGAACCCACGGAGGTTTGCCATGGAATAACAATGTGATTTTCCCCCCTATTTGAATACAGGGATTTGTTTAAACTCAAACTATTGCATATGAATCTGCTTTAGTTGACTAAAGCAGTTCTGGGAGAGCTGAAGACCGCCGAACAAACAGGTTTTTCTGGAGGGATGATTCCAGAGCTGCAGCTCAGGAACCCTGGAGAGGATTCACATCTTCTCAGGCTGTTCACACTTCTTTCTTCCTTATTCATCCCAAAAATCCTCCCTGCGCCCAGTTTCCCCCCTCGACCCACCCTCCGGAGGACATCAAAGGCACCTACGCCTCCCCTGAAGCCCCAAACCTCTCCTGGAGCTGAAAATCCAGATATCCTCTCCCCAAACCAGGAATTTTGGTATTAAAAGACAGGATGGTATTTAAGATTTCCAAAGGATTTACCTCCAGGTATTTCAGCGAGCAGAGACACAGCAAGAAGCTTTCAAGCAGAATATTCAAGACATGCAAGTGCATCACCTTATATTTAGGTATTAGTTTTAAATTGTATTAATTAGGTTATGAGCATTTCTCTGCTAGAGGATCACTCATGTTCTAAGAAACCATCTTAAGGCAATGAGATAAATTTTCTATACACCTAATTAACATTGCTTTGTTAGAGAAGCAGCAAGACGAACCTGAACAGACCAAACAGGAGGCAGCACAGTTTTATATCATCTCATACTATACATCTTCATAAAATCTAATAAAGAATTTAAGCAAAGAACAATATTAAGATGATTTTCTATTTCGATTCCCTGTATTTATACCCTAAGTAATCGCTCACAGAGACAAACAAGGTCTATTCATTAGGATATCTTTGGGAAGAGCCCTGCTCAGGAATCAATCTGTCTTATTCTGAAGCAAGGAAATTTAGGAGAAAACATTTCAAATATAGGAGTGGGGAACAGTGAGATTCTTCTTTTTTTTATGAGCTTTTTTGGGGATGAATGTGCCAGACCACATGATATGTTATAATCCCAAATGCCTCCAGAAATCACAGCCCATAATGTCCCTCTTTCATGCATTTTTCTTTCGTGCTCATATAAATGAGAAAGGTCTTTGGATCTCTTCTTGTGCAAACTTCGGGTGACTCTCCAGGCCCTGCACGCTGGGAACGGGCCAACAAGTAGCTGGAGAAACGTCTGGTGTTTGATTTGAGACAACTTAATACATTTTTGTTTGCTTTACTCACAGGGTTTCTTTAGCAGGACTGTTGGGCTATGAAAAAGTGCTATTAATTCAGTTTATACGTGGCTAATCCATACAGACCCGACCAGGACACCCCGTCCCCTGCAAGCGGGGCGGAATATAATAGTTCAGCCTCAGAACACGAGTTAGAACTTCTCTAAAACAAATTATCTTCTGTTCATATGATTGCCCTTTACTGACTCATTGATTCGAGGCTGCTGAGCAGCTCAACGGGCGAAACTCCGTAACGGCATTCCGAGGATTCTTGGGGAGACCAAAGCTTTTACTGGCCAGGGCTCAACATTTGGAAGGAAACAAAATTCAATATGTTCCTCTGTAGGAGCCGGGCGTCCCTCTGGACCCGGAGGGTGATCCAGCAGTTTGGAGAAGGCAGGAGCGAGCAGCTCCATTCCTCCTCCTCCAGCCCTCCTGCACAAAGAGATGCCTATCGGGACCAGGGAAAAAGGGGATTAACAGTTTCCTGGCTAAATGCTCCACGTTCCTCCTGATCCCAGAGGCTTGCAGCCTCCTCGTTCTCGCCTGAATATTGATGCAATCTGGATTAATTCCAGATTACAGTCAGAGTAAGGATTATTTTAATGTCTTTCCTGAAAAAAAGGTTATTTTCCAAACCTCTGCATCTGGGAAAACACTGTGGTGACTTGTTCTTATCTGGCAATAAAAAGCTGTTCTTTAGATAATCCAAACTGAATGTTACTCCTCCACAGAATGACAGCAATATTCTCCTATAGAACAAGAGCTGCATTCCCGAATGGAATAACAGCTTCTGTGGTGAAAGAACAAGTGGAAATACAGGCCTTTGCCAGCATATTTTAGGTCCCCAGCCCTCAGAGGAGCCTTTAGCCCTCACCCTTAGAGGGAAAAATAAAAACATCATCTTCTCTTTGCTGTATAGAATAAGAAATATATTAGTAGAAGAAAGTTTTTAAATGGTTCCCCATTAACCTGAAATGTAAATTGAATTTTTTAGAAAGCCATACCATGAATATACAAGGAGAAAAGCAAGACAACTGCTTAGATCTCCACTACGCCATTGTGGAATACTTATATTAATAGTTATATTCCATGGAGGGGCACGGATGGGACTGGGAGCAAGATTTCGTCAAGCTCATTAATGCCAGGGAGAAGAAATAGGTTAATATCAGAGAAGATAGTGCTGGAAGACTCGTATTCCCTGATTTACTGCGAAATTTGGAGTTCATTAATCACATGTATTCATAAAGTATGAATGACTCCTAACTGTGTGAGCACGTTGGGAACAGCTTTGCTAAAATCTATTTCCCACCAAATAACATAAATACAGAAGGGGCTGGAGCCCCAGGACCGGCTGAGGGAGCTGGGAAAGGGGCTCAGCCTGGAGAAAAGGAGGCTCAGGGGGGCCCTTCTGGCTCTGCACAACTCCCTGACAGGAGGGGGCAGCCGGGGGGGTCGGGCTCTGCTCCCAGGGAACAGGGACAGGAGGAGAGGAAACATCCTCAAGTAGTGCCAGGGAAAGCTTAGGTTGGATATCAGGGAACAAAATTCCACATAAAGGGTTGTCAAGCATTGGGACAGGCTGCCCAGGGATGTGGTAGAGTCCCCATCCCTGGAAGTGTTCAAAAAAAGCCTGGATGGGGCACTTGAGGACATGGCTTGGTGATGAACATGGTGCTGCTGCTGGGTGATGGTTGTATTGAAGATCTTAAAGGCCTTTTCCCACTTTAGCCCCCCCCATAATTCCATGATGCACATCAGATGTGCATTCCCACGCTTCACCTACAGCTTCTGTTGGAGAAACCCAGTGTGTGCATCCACAAAGAGTGGTGGTTTCAAACATCCCCTGTGATTTATTTCCAGATCTGAGGGCTGTCTATTCCAATATTCTGTATGTTATGTGTGAAAAAAAAAAATCCATAAAGACCTTCATTCCAAATGAAAAAACCAGGAAAGAAAAATAGCATATTGGAATTTTTGAAATTTAATGTCTTTTTTATGTGTCCAGGGCATTCACAAATTCCTTCCTCTTCCTGAAACATAAACAGCAGGATGATAAAGATCATTTTCCCTAGTTTTCATTCCACCTGCAACCAAGCTCCCAGCACTCTTCTTGCCGTTATACTGCTTTTTAACAGAAATACACTGAATTATGGTCAGAACATAAAAAAAAAAGTGCACGTACGCTACTTAAGTTAGAGCCGTGCTAAATCCCTTCCCATTATTGCTCCTGCCCAGGGAAGGGCTTGTAAACCTGCAGCTCCCACCTCCTGATAAACCTTCCAGCCCAAATTGCTCTGCTAAAACAAGCCCACACTTTGATGGATCTCTCCAACTTTCGGTTTCCATGAGGAGCCACCTCGAGGCAGAGAGACCATGACCCCTGGCGAAGCACCAAAGTCGAAAGGAAGGTATGAGCTGCAACTTGAATTCCTGCAAAGAAAATCGCTTTTATGGGAACCCCTCAAGCCGTGGTTCAACAGTAATACTGAAAATCTAATTTATAGCAGCTAAACACAACTTGAAGCGCCGACACCTCGGGGTTCCGCTCTCTTGGTTGTGGCTCTGCGTCCCACGCTGCCGGATGAACCCAGCGGTGCTTTTGTGGTCAAAAGCACAAACCACAGATTATTTATAGTGTTCGTTCTGCGATGCCTGAGCAGGGCCCGAGCCTGCCCTGCGGCCCTGAACTGCCACACGCTGACCTTTAAAGACCTGCAAATGTTCCTATCTCGCTGTTCTTTTCTTCAAGGGGCTATTGCAGCGCCTTGCAGAGCAAACACAGGTTTTCCATTCCACAGAATCACAGAACCACAGAGTGGTTGGGGTTGGAAAGGACCTGGAACATCATCCAGAGCCATCCCCTGCCATGGCAGGGACACCTCCCACTGTCCCAGGGTGCTCCAAGACCCATCCAACCTGGCCTAGAACACTTCCAGGGATCCAGAGGCAGCCACAGCTGCTCTGGGCACCCTGTGCCAGGGCTGCACCACCCTCACAGGAAAGAACTTCTTCCTAACATCCAATCTAAATCTCTCCTTTTTAGTTTAAAACTATTCCCCCCTTGTCCTGTCCCTCCATGCCTTGTCCCCGATCCCTCTCCAGCTCTCCTGGAGCCCCTTTAGGCACCGGAAGGAGCTCTGAGGTCTCCCCGGAGCCTTCTCTTCTCCAGGTGAACCCCCCCAGCTCTCCCAGCCTGGCTCCAGAGCAGAGGGGTTCTGTGGTCTCCCTCTGTGGCCTCCTCTGAACCTTGAACCACAACATGACAAAGCAACTTAAATTCAAGCTCTATAATGACAAAATACCCTTTTTTTGTTTAAAAATTGATGATATTTGTCTCCAGCATTTTAGAGAACGCTTGTCCTGGCTGTGGACATGAACAGAATCTAGTCCTACACCAGCCTTTGACAGCAAACACAGCAGAACATCTCCTTGGTGGTGTTTGCTTCCTGTGGCAGCTCCCATTGCCTGATTTTTTGCTTATGAGCTTCTCAAACCCATGGAGTTTCCTGTTTCTTCTCATACAATCAATACTCAATTTCTAAGCAGGTGCAGCGACCAAAAGGTGCACCCCTGTCCTGTCCCTGCTCTTTGCTACCCTTCCAAAAAAGAACCTTCCAAATACATGACCTACAAATACTTCAGATGGGGAAAGTCCAGAGGATAACGACACCTGGGAAGTCCTGATGAGAGCCTTCCTCTCCCTCCTGCACCAATGGAGCACATGGAGAACAGCTCCATATGGACAGGCTTGCAAAGACTGCCCAAAGGACCAAGACTTTACCTAAGGGGCCTCCCCACACCAACCAAACGTACCATTTGTTGCATTTATGAAGTTTAAAATGCTCTTCATCCCTTCATGACACTTCGCTGTCAATGACAGCGCAGCCACCACTACATGGAATTAAACTCGGCGGGATTCTTCCAATAAAAAGCACAGCAAATCCTCCTTCATTCCATAATTACAATTACTGAACAGCAGCCAAGTGAATTCTACTCATTAACAGACAAACCCTCTTGTAATTAAACTGATGTGTAAAATACAACTCTCGTGATACAAAACTATAAAACATCTTTTTAAATCTTTTTTTTTTCATTACAGATAGTTTGTGCCAACTAAAATTGTCTTGTCATGGTACGACACTTGCACTGACCCAACCTGGGGTGAAAATTGAGATTATTCAAGGACAGCACCTTCCCCCTCTGGGGAATCATGTCGATGTCCTGGAATGGAGAATCATAGAATCATGGAGGACCCTGAGTTGGAAGGGACCCACAGGGACCATGAAGTCCAACTCCTGGCCCTGCACAGGACACCACAACAATGCCATGTCCCTGAGAGCGTTGTCCGAACACTCCTTGACCTGTGGCAGCCTTGGAGCCGTGACCATTCCCTGGGGAGCCTGCTCAGTGCCTGACCTTCCTCTGGGGGAAGAACCTTTCCCTAAGATCCAACCTAACCCTCCCTGGCATAGCTCCAGGCATTCCCTCAGGTCCTGTCCCTGGTCACCACAGAGGAACTCAGTGCCTGGAGAAATTAAACAACAAATTTTTGGCAACAACCTGTCTTAAAATACAGGCTCAGTTATGACCGCGTGTCTTTGTGCACATTGAGTTCGCACTCCCCAATACAAATATGGAAGAGAAGGACTTTTAATGGGAGAGCAGCGACTTGGAGAAGGTTTAGGAGTCAATTTAGTTGAAGTGCCAGTGTAATGGAAATATCCAGAGCACCATTATGGGGCAAAATACCCAAGATAAACCCTGTAAGCATCACTACAACACACCCTTGTTTGGGGGATACAAAGCTCTGCTGATGCAGAGGCTCTATCAGCTATGTAAGAAATAGGATTTCGTGTCTGCGTTCCTGGCAAACACTTCAGTGTTGGCAGAATATTACTCCTTTTCCCATATTTAAGCACAGGATCAGACCACTGCAGTTTCTTCCTTTCAAGGAAGATGCTCTGGAAAAAAAAGAAATGCCACGAAACCACAATGCAAGACAACAAAACCCCAACACCCAACCAAAGCCTCCAACCTAAGTCCTCTTCCCGAACAGGGACAATTTTCCTACGCAAGTGCAGTAATGGGAAAAAACCCCGGCTGAGCTGGCAGTCACCAGCAAACACCCTTAGGACGGATCCTGGAGGCAGAGGCTGCCAAATCCCTACGGTCTGGCCGACATTCCTGCTCCTCTGCTCAGACATTCATGTTTTTGGGAGCAGGGTGGACAACCCTGGGAAGAACAGCCAAAGGCTCATGTTTTCCAGCAAACTTGCACACATTGGCCAGCAAATGTTTGGGTGGAAAAAATCTTCATCCCAGGTTGAGCTTTGGATTTACAGAAGCATCCCAAAATGAAGTTGGGAAGCTTGGTGTTATTGCAGTGTCTCTCCAACTCCCAACATTCATATTCTGCAGCCAAAGAACAAACTTTACTCTGTCACACGCAGGCAGCCAGGACTGAGCAAAATCTCCTTAACTGGTGCTTCAAATTATTTTTTTCATAGGATAAAGATATAAAATAATCACAATAAAACAGCAATAGTAATAAAGTGACCATCTGGAAACAAGTCATGCCTAAAGGAGGAGGTTTTACACTCCCCCAGTCAGCAATACAAGTACAGTAAACAAGCACTGCAGTGGGAACAAAGCAGCACTGATAGAAGGATGACAGATAAAAACCCATTAATGTATGTATTTCAAGTGATGACTGACGAGGGTATAACCTATATAACAGGTTCTATTATGTATTGCAACATCAAGCCAGATCATTATTTCCTCCTCACCTGTCATAATCCCCTAATGCAGAGCTGGACACGGTGCAGTGATGCAGCACAAACTGCAGCTGCTGCAAATAAAACCTGTCTGCCGTTGCTAGAAACAGCCTCACACAGTGCCAGGAGCACTGCTGGCTTCCTTTACTTTAAATGAAGTCATACTGCAAATAACGGAGTGAGAGCAGCCCCAGGGAGAACTTTGGCATGTTGGAGGAGAAGACAGACCTGCCCCAGCAGCCCCAAACCCTCCCTGCCCTGGGCTGAACGCACAGCATGGGCAGCAGGGCAGGGGAGGATTCTGCCCCTCTACCCCACTCAGGTGAGACCCCACCTGCAGAGCTGCCTCCAGCCCTGGGGTCCCCAACATCAGCAGGACGTGGAGCTGCTGGAGAGAGTCCAGGGGTGGCCGTGGAGATGCTCTGAGGGCTGGAACTCCTCTGCTCTGGAGCCAGCCTGGGAGAGCTGGGGGTGCTCACCTGGAGAAGAGAAGGCTCCGGGGAGACTTCAGAGCCCCTTCCAGTGCCTAAAGGGGCTCCAGGAGAGCTGAAGAGGGACTGGGGACAAGGGATGGAGGGACAGGACAAGGGGGAATGGCTTCCCACTGCCAGAGTGCAGGGTTAGATGGGATGTTGGGAAGGAATTCTTCTCTGTGAGGGTGGTGGCAGCCCTGGCACAGGGTGCCCAGAGCAGCTGTGGCTGCCTCTGGATCCCTGGAAGTGTTCCAGGCCAGGATGGACGGGGCTTGGAGCACCCTGGGATAGTGGAAGTTATCCCTGCCCTTGGCCAGGGTTGGAACAAGATGGGCTTTAAGATCCTTTCAACCCAAACCATGCTGTAATTCCATGATGGTACATTCTTTGAGCTGAACAGGTAACAACATTCTCAGCATTACATTTGTGCTTTTCTTCTCAAGGTTGAGGCTTTTGAGTCTCCAGAGCTCTTGACCACTTGAGTCTCATCTGCCCTGAAGCCCCTGATAAAGCAAATATGGCTTTTCCATTTTCAAACAGTCAATCACCCACAAATTTTAGTGCTCTGCAGAAGACGGGTAAATTCCTGTCTCCAAAGCATCTGCCAGTTTTTAGCACATGGAGCATTACATCCAGCTGTAGAAAGCCACCCCTCACCCGCAGCTTCACATCCTTCCCAAAGTAACATGGTTTGGCCCTTTTTGGCCTGTTGTCCTGGAAAAATTGATGTTTCCAATGACACAATACACAAACCAAGTGCAGTACTTTTTAAGACATAATTTCATTATGCAAAAACATCCACACAGGAAACTACATCCTGAGAACGCCGTAGGACAACGTTTTGCCGAGCTCTTGTCACCGTTGTCACCTGCTGGCAGCTCTCGTAGCACTCAGAGGCACTTGCTGAAGCTGTGATTCACTGATTTTAGGAGCTGGTGATGACAGGTCGGCATCGCCCGAGCCCGCCTGCGGCTCCCACTGCCACACCACTCGCTTCAGGGGGAGGAGCTGTGGACCCTCAGCCTGAGGGCAGCTCTGGAAACAATCCATCAGAGTTCTGGGAGGTCATCTTGAAGAAGACACAATGCCAACCCCAGGTGGAGCCACAGCCCCTGCCCAGCACAGAAATGAAACATTGCCCATTGGCAAGAGATTCGTCCCTTGCAGAGGCATCTTCACCAGCTTCCCTCCCCTCCTTCCCAGGCATCAGCCTCACATTTAGGGAGAGGGATGTGGTCTGGTGGACAAGCCTCGGACACTCTGCAGCCCCTGGAGGAAGCTTCTCAAAGTCCCTTCAAAACTCTAGCTTCTTCCCTTTTTTTTAATATAATGATTTGATGTGGGGCCATAAATGTTTGGAAAAGAAGTTTCAACTTCCTATTGCATACTTGGATAGCCCAAAAAATGCTCAAAAGCAAAAAAAAAAAAAAAAGCAGCATTCACTGAACACTCTGGGCTTGAAATAAGTTTTCCTGCAGTTTGTCACCAAAATTAATGCCACAAAGTGAAAGGCAGGAGAAAGTGTCCCTATCGTAACGCTCCCCATCTGGAACCTCTTAGCAGAGGCACAGAGCCCTGATGTATATTTGACACACACGGTTTTTCCTGCTTTTCCCAGGAGAAATATGTGTAATGAAGAAAAACAAAAACACGTTAGGCAGCAACCAAAACATACCAGTGTAACCCGAGCCTCGGCTTGGCTCCCGCCCCTGCTGTCCTTCCTCTCAGACCTCAGCCACTTTCTGCTTCTTACCGACAAAAAATCATCCGCACCCTCCCCTCCAACAAACAAAACCCAACCAAATCAGAGCTTTGCCATTAAATCAACACAATAACAACCGCTTTTGTTTTCTGCCACGTGAAAAATCTCTTGAGCAAGGGGAAGGTTAAATGTGAATGCACACGTCTCCAGCCCTTCCCTGCTTTTCTGTGGGATTATATAAATAATCTAGAACTCTTCTTGACGCAATTCCAAGATTTCAAGCGCCATTGAGCAGCAGCATCAAATTTCCATGCCTCGTACGCAGCTTGGGTGAGTCGCTTCCACCATGGCAGCGCTGCCGGGCTCGTGTTTCCCAGCTTTTATAATGTTTCAGTAGCCATAGGCAGCTTTGGATGTCTGATTGATCCATAAAAACACCTTTTCCCCTATTTCCACAGTTCAAACGGTGAAATAAGAGCTTAAAAATACTTATTAGTAAGTGTTGGGATGGACCACAACACCTGCAGGAGTCAGACTGAGGCATAGCACTGAAAAAATTATTATCTCATTGGATCAACGGGAAGCATTGAAAAATAATTGTCTTATCAGGGTCCAGAATATTCGATAAGCACCAGGAAAAACAACAGCTGGCCCTGGTTATTTTTAGGGAGCAAAAGAGAAGTCTCAAAAATCAATGTGTTCCTATCAGATACTTGTGTTAGGAGAGGGTGTTTCAGCTGTTAGGTAAAGCAAAACAGGACAATTGCACAGGTACCGCCTGCCACCTTCCCGGAGGAATTAACTGGGGGTTTCCTTGAGGCCACCACGGAGAGGTTTCCTATGAACTGAACCAGGTTCCTGAGCTGGGGGTAAATCTGACACCGCTCCATCGTTCCCTGCAGAGGAGGAACAGCTGCGAGGCGAGCGCGGAGCAGCCGATGCCCCGTGGCACGAGATGGGCACGGTTCTGCAATTCCGTTTGACACGGGAGAGGTCTCCAGGCAGGGAAGGAACTCTCGCTTCCAAGGTTATCCTGCCAAAACCACCTATTTAGCTTTGCGCAATGTTCCTCAACACTGCCAAGGCCGGTATTTCTGAGAACAGCGCTTTGGGGTTTAAAGGACAAGAAAATCCAACCAAAAAAAAGAAAGCCCTGAATTAATGAAATTAAGGAAACCGTGGTGAGATTTTATACTCCAACTTTCCACATCACAGAAAACGTTTCAAAACCAACACGGATGTTTTTTTCTGCTGTCAAACTCTTCCTAGCCTGGCTCTGCAAAATGCCAAGCGGTTGGGATGGATGTTGGGAGCGTGTTTTCCTCTTCCTTTTTTGAAAGGGCAGGAGTCAAACCGAGCCCAGGCCTGGTGTGCCAGGGCAGATGAGCTGCCAGCATGCCAAGGATGCAGAGCCCTCACTGCTCCTTCTCTCTGCACCAAGATGAGCAGCAGCTCTTCATCATCCACCTTGGCCAAGCAGGAGAGATCATGAAGTGGGGACTCAAAAGCACCTTCCTTCAATTCCATGTTTACACATATGGATTAAGAAATGTTATTTGAGGTTGTATATTCCATGGAGGGGCAGGATTTTTAACAACAATTCAAGTATTAATTTTTACAGCAGCCACACACATCCAATCTCGCTGCAAGACTTCCAGGAGCAAAGAGCCAGCCCAAACCACCCATTTTGCACTGATTTGACCCAAAATGGAGCAAACCAGAGGAAGGAATGCAGTTCCAATTTTTACAGCAGCATCCAAATGCCACTGAAGCTCCTTCTGAGATCTCCCCCCACCAGCTGCTGAGATCTTTCCAGATGTGAGAAGGGCAGCAAAGGGAAGTGGGAGGAGGATGATGCCATGTCACTGAGAATATCTTAGAATGAATTAAGTCTCCAAAGGCATTTAATAGCATTTAATTTTGCCATCTCCTTAATCTTTGTGCACAATATTTTGGGGAGCACCAGCTTTTCAAACCTTCCTGCCCTCCAGAAGAACACAGGATAACGTGTATGTGCAATAATGCATCGAAAGTACAAATATTCCAAAGAAAGGTGTGTCGGATGAAGTGCCGGTGACCTGCTGCGGTGGGAGCTGTGCACAAGTGTTTCCCACTACAGCTGCCAGCAGGAGAAACACAGCAGATACACTTGGAAAATCCACAGGGGCATTGCTTGCCGGAGCAAACGGCAAACCAGACTTCGTTATCCGATTAATTTCATGTGAATACGCAAGGCTTCGTTAGAGCACACGCTCATTAACTTCCCTCTCCTCTGACTTCCTGAAGCGCTGGTTTCCAGGACACAGGTATTGTGCATCTCGTTTCTTTTAACACCTTTTCTGTTTCCTTGCCCCCACACAGCCTGAGAAACCCTCCCTGATTGTTCCCTACTCTGACGACACTCAGTCCCTCTTCATCATGGTGTAATTAAGCAAAAGGTTTACAACTCCCCTTGTAGAAATTTGCAGCCTTTACAACAGTAAAATTCAGACCAGCATTTCTTCGTTCAACCTTTGAAGAATCACTACAGTGTGTTTAAGCCTTTTAGTAAACCTTCTGTAATTAAATATATAGTGAATAAACTAAAATCACAACCTGATGTTGCTATCAAAGTAGCTGTGATAGGACACAGAAAGAGGTGGGAAATTTTTTAAGCAGCCTGACTGGAATAGCTGGAAAACTCAACCAGGATTTGACTACACGCCTTCTGCCAGGATGAGAGAAACTGCAGAGCTCAAGTACAAATTCAGAGTATTTTTTCTCAATTTAGCAAGAGATTCACTGGTTGAACTTAATGGGAGAAAAGGATCCTTAACCAGAGGAGCCCAGGGATGTGAAAAGGCAGAGGAAAAACAAGCACTCCCTGTGCTGAGCAGCAATACGTAATTTATAACCCAAATAAAACCACATTTCCATCTATTATTGGGAAGCGAGCGGTGACCTAACACGCAGCAGCGCAGCAGAATGAAGAGTGGGCCGTTACTAATTACACTTGGTTTGTAAAAATGAATGGAGAACCAGCGTTTATTTGCAAGGAAAGGAGCTGCTGGCACTCTGGCACTTGCTCCAGGAGCAAGGCTGGAATGCTGGAGCATCCCTCCCTGCAGGGCCAAGGGCAGAAGGATGCCCAGAGGCACAACCCCAGCTCTCACCCAGGACAAATATCACCCTCACATGACAGAGCGTCTCCAGAGGGTGAATGTCTTGGATCACAACGACTGATCCAAGACATAATTTTGTGTTCTCAGTAAAAAACATAAGAACACATCCAAACCCAATGTTTTGATGTCCTGGATGTTCCTTCATACGGCAGAACAATGGAGGTGACGGTTTACAGGATTTTAGTCAAGCTCAGTCGAGTGTATGCGGAGGAACCAGACCTGCCAATGAAAAACAGACTGGAGGGTGTCTTAGATCCAGATCTCACTTTTCCCAGCACCTAGTATCCACTTCCAAAACCTTTATTCCATACACAGAGATATAAAGTCACTGCTGAGAGGCAACAACCTCATCATACACCACCCAGTTTTCAAGGTGATGACAACAACAAGGACATGATCACTCAAGTGGTCAAAATATCTCCGCAAATATCTCCTGGAGGGTTTTGGAAAGATCCCTCCCTTAAATAATAATGTACACATCATCCTGAAAGTGGGATTAAAGCAAGGAGCTCAACCACTTGGGCTGCATTTGGGATGATGTGAATTTATTACTATTTCAATCTGTTTATTATTCCTTCCTTTTTGCATTAAAAAGTGCATGCAGGATGTAGCAGGAATCACTGGATTGCATCTGTTTATCCCAGCTGGGGAAGACGGGGATGCTGCTCCTGCTGGCTCACTCAAAGCAGCTTTATAAACCCCAACAAAAACACCATCAGTGCTAACTAAGGAGGGATTTGTTTGCATCCTTCAAGAGAATATTAAATGTATTTCTTTACTGACCTGAATCAGCAAGTAAAATACTACATAAGAAAATTAAACTCATGTGAAAACAGCATTTCTTCTCTAAATAGATGTGCCTGCAGTTCAGGAGGAGGGTGGAAAAAGAAAGTAAAACACTGACAGAAAGGAAAACCACAGAAAGAAACCTTTCTTTCTCTTGCCGAGCCTCATCCTCTTGTTTATAACTCCCAAGCAGAACAGCAGCACGATTGTCCTACCTCATGCTGGCCGGATTTCAGCAGGAAGGCTTCGCTCACCCGGCCTCCGGCATCCGATAGCGAGGCCTTTCCCTGGCCATCCCTCCTTTTCACTGCTCTTTCTTCCCCGTCTCCCTCCTTGGATGGCATCCAGGATAGGGGAGCTACTGATAATTCACCAGCTGCCCAGGCTAAAGTCACTATAATAATTAAAACCCAGGTGGGAATTGAAACAAGGCATGGAAAAATAATCCCCCAGTATCAAGGACTGGACAAAAAAAAAAAAGGAGGGGAAAGGAGGGAATTGGTGCTAAGGAGCTCTAAAATCTAAGTCTGATGATAAGTGATGCTGAGAATCAACATCACCTTCAGAGGTTCCCACCTGCACTCTGCTGTTCCCTGGGACATATGGCACAAATACATGGGGGACCCTATTCCCACCTGTATCAAGATCCTGATCCAGCCTACAAACATATGGTTTGGGGCTTGCTACTGCATTGCAATTCTTCCACTGCCACTTTAGAAAACAGATGCATCGAAGATAACTCATGTAAGAGGTAGAAAGAGGGAGGGAGATATCCACGTTGAATTATCCACACATTTAAGTCCTGACTCCCTGAACTGTTCACCTCCTGCATCACCTTCACCCCATCCCTGGCACCAGCCCCAGCAAGATGCACAAAATTAAAGGGAGAGGATTCCATGGCAAGCAATGGGATGGGAGAACAAAATAAAAGACCATGATTTTTCCTGAGAACATTCTGAGCAATTGCAGGTTCCCTGCTCCAGCTACATCCTTGTCCAGAGAAATTTGGCTCCTAAGAAACTGAAGTGTGGATTTGGTGATCAGGGGTGAAGCTGAATTAACTGTGGTTTGAATCGAGTCAAATAAATGAAAGTCCTTCCAACCCAGCCCATTCCATGGTTCTATTAAATGAAGTTACTTTTCTCAAAGCAAGAAACTTAATAGTAAGCTCAAACCTATTTTCTATTTCGAATTTCCAGTTGAAAGCTTGAAATTTAATTAAACTCTTTGGAAAAATTAGTGGTTTAGATCTTACGACATGATAACCATAAAGCAATTTTAAAATTACAACCATTAAATCAAAATATAGACTTATGGCTCCTTCAGTATTTGCTCCCACAGATCCTCAAGCCTTAAGCCAAGAGGTGAGATATCCTACTTATTCAAAAAGCTTCTCCCAGCTCCATTTCTCTTGCCGAACAGACACGATTAACACAGAAAACCAGAAGTATTTTGCTTACTCATAATTCTATCTTAATGAAGCTTTCCCAGCACCAAAATCCCACTGAGGGGAGACGATCTAACAACCCACAAGGGTTTTGCAGCCTAGATGGAAAAAAAAGCCTGTCTATTCCTCGAGTACCCCCCGCCCAACGGGGTCAGTCTGCGTGGAGCAGGACAAACGCTCCATTTGCTGAGAGCTCAGGGACGTCCTTAAAAGCCCGGCGATCAATAAAATGCAGCCAAAAAGCTTAGTCCAGGGGGGCTCTAATGGGATGGGGATTAAGCAGATGCTGACCCACGCTGGTCTAAACTTGGAAATGGACCTAAATGACAACTTTATTCTGATACAGAGGGATGGACAGAAAGAAAATAATGCATTTTTATTTCATATTTCTATATCTCATGTATATATTATACCTATTTTATATTTTTATATCATATGTTGTATTTTTATTAATGTATCTTGTACACCTAGTGTATATTTATTTTCTTTCAATATATCTAATATTTGACAATTTAGGGAATGCATTTTTGTTGTAGGCTAACATGATGCAGGTATTCCCACATCCTCAATCCTGGAGCAACCGTGGCCAGTCCCACTGAACCAAGGCTGTTCCCATCAGTAAAATCCCCTCTGTGCCCCAGTGCTCTGCTGACACGTCACCTGGGAGATGCACCAAAAATCTCAGCTCACGTTATTTATCATTTCAAGCTCTTCCGAGGAAAAACGCAGCGCTTGGCCCTCGTTAATCGCATTGCCCGTTGGACGATGCATTAACTCAAGCATCCAAGTGAGTGTCCACTCTGTCGATAAACCCTGCTGATAAATCTAATTAATGCCAGCTGAAAACCAGGCTAACATCAATACGTTGTCTTTTTTTTTTTAAAGCATTATGTTTTCTCCCAGTTTCATTGAAATTATTTGGCTTTCCTGCAGCAGATGAAAACCAGATGTTGCAGAGCGGGAAGGGCTGCGCGAGCCAGCACGAAAACCCAGGACGGCGAGAGGCAGGTCGCACCCATTCATTACCCACATATTTCCCTTCTGCCAGGAGGTTATTTCTATTGCATCTCTGTGATTACAAATATTATAATTGTGATGTAACTCTAGAAAGCCCCGGGTCGTCCCTCGCAGCCCAGGGCCGCACGCGAGCCGAAAGGCGCCGGCAGAGTTTCTTTGTGCTGCGTAAGCACTTTGGAAAGCCTCGCTCCCATCTCCCGGCCTTAATGCCAATATTATGCTTTGTAATCCCTCCTGGAGCAACCCAAGTCCAGGATTAATCCAGGCTTAACAGCTCTTGGATGCCCACTTGTTAGACTGAGAATATTCAAGAAGTCAAGGAGTTTGTGTGCACGGACACAAGGCAATTTAGGCAGTTTCACTGCACAGAACTGAAGGAGCATCCCCATTCCCCTGATTTGCAGCACAAGTGGAGGAGCAGGAGTTGGGTTATTTATCATTTTTAGCAGCTACGTGATGCAAAAATGGGGAGCGTTAGTGAATTACGGGTGGGTGAATTTAGACTGACCAGCTATAGGCACCGGCAATGGAAATGGCAGGTGACCCCGTGCTGAATTTTTAGACATATTTCCCAAGCCAGAAAGGACTTTGATGGTCTTTCTCTCTCCACAATATTGGCTTTTAACCATTTAATGTTAATGTAACGTGTCTAGCAATAGAATATCCTGATTTAAGGCAAACATCCGGTGGCGATCTGGACAGGACGTGGGAGCAGGTCTCACCGTGCTTCAATTTGCAGGAAAGAAAAGAGAAGGAAGGGGGAAAATGAGCCTTGTGCTGGATTTGCTATGCAAAAATCCCCGCCCAGCAACACTGACAGCACTGCTGGGAATTACACATCATCAGCATCCCAGTGTCGTGCAGCTGCTCTTCCAAGGAATTCACTGAAATTCCGTCAAAAATGGCTTAATTTGTATGAATTCCCAGCAATGTAGCCACGTACTGGAGCAGCATCTCCACTCGCACCCAACATGCAACAAACACACCTCACCTTTCATTAACAGATGCAGTAATTAACATATTGGACAAATTTCCATTGCTAAATACTCTCCAAAATATTTTAACTGTCCATCACAGCTCTGCTTTTCCATAGCATAAAGGGTTTGCTTGTGTTATAGCTTGAGAATTAAGTTGAAATAAAGCTTTTTACATTCACGTTAAGCCATGACCCAGAGAAGGCAGTGGGGTTTTACCTGAGTAATTGGGGATTCTATATGACACCTGAGATGTTGTAGTAGTAGTAATAGTAGTAGTAATAATAATAATAGTAGTAATAATAATAATAATAATAATTTTTATTATTATTATTATATGTAATTATGAACATCTATGGCACCAGCAATGCAGATCTGGTTTTGTATACATAAATACAGATATATTGCTATTACATAGATTATTACAGGACATATTAATATATATAAATTTGGACTTGTGTCACCTGCAATGCAGATTTTTCTTCATGTACATATATTATTATACTAGTATTACATGACATTAATATAAAAAATATTATTATAGATGTTATTTTGAACTTCTTTGACACCTGCAATGCAGGTTGGGGTGTGTGTATATATGTAATTATATTACTATTACATATATTATTATGGCAGATATTATAATATATATACATATTATTTCGGACTTGTATGAGACACCAGCAATGCAGATTTGTGTGTGCGTTTATATAATTAATATTGTATTACATACATTAGTATTATAGGAGATACTTCATTTTATATTAATATATTAATAATTTATTATTATTACTATAGGAGATATTAACATCTATTATTATACTGTTGTTGTTATTTATTGATTTGATTTTGATAAGACACCTGCAATGCAGATTTCTACCTGCTTGTGTATGAAGTGTCCCAAAACTTCCAAAATCCCCTGGCAGGCTTTCCTCTAGCTCTCATTTGGAGAAACTAAAATGAGCTGCTCATTATAATTTTCCCTGGATAGCACATCCTGGTGCTGGCCATCGCCCACAACGAGCAGCGAGGCTTCTGCAGGCTGATTGTGTGCGTTCATCCACTCCCGATTAACGGCTCCGGGGAAAAGCGCGGAGCAGGGGAAATCGAGCGATCCGGAACACGACGGACAAAACAAAGAGACAGCAACGAAACGCCAGAAAACAACTCCCAGGTCGGGTTTGGCAGCAGGCTGGGATTAGATCACTGCGAATCCTGGCTTAAGGAAAGCTCCAGCATGAATTTCCTGACTAAGGTAAAAAAGCCTGGCTCAAATTTATGACCTGCTGGCAAGGTTACCTCTATCCCAGAGGCCTCCAAATACCAGGAACACTCTGGCCCAGAAATGCAGAGTTCAGCCTAATAATTCAAACACATTCCTCCGAGCATCGCCAGCTCCGCGGCCGTAGCCTTGGAGATAAAGACAAACTCCAATGCTTCCAACTCCGCATTTTTCAGAGCCTTAAACTAAACCAGAAAAGTGTATTTCCAAAGTTTGCAAAGCTCCCTTTCGATGGAGAAGTGAATATGAGCCTTGTAGAGGTTGTTTTAAGGAGACAACACCAAATCTTCCTCGTCTCCATCAGATGGAAACCTCTCTACCTGTATTTGCTGAACAACAAAAAAACACTGAATTTTCTGCTCTTCAGGACTGTTTTCCAAATCTCCTTAATTAAAGGATAATTCAATTTGTAGACTTAAGAAGAAAACTCTCAACTGAACACCACAATTTCCCACAGGAGAGACTCCGGACTACACCTTATATCTACCAACCTGCATGTAGAATATTTGGAATCCTGAGAAAGCACTAATTCTTCAAAAAAGGATTTTGTGTTATAAAATCTGCTTTGTCTCTTTCTTTTGTTTCTTCATTTATTTCTTTTCTATTTCTTCTCCAAGCATGACAGATGCTTTGCTGAAGTCTGGATCTGCTTGCTTTGGAAAGCACTCAAGCAACAAATATTTGGGAGACAGCTCCCACCCAACTCACCACACCAAAACTTTGCTCCCCAAATCTGTTGTTTCTCAAAAAAAAATTTTGATTTCCTCAATGATAAAGCAAATTAAGTATAAACATTTTATCCTTATGTTAGATGTGAGCATTTTTACCCAGATGCTTTCATTCTCCTTTGGTATCATTCACAGAGATCCTTGGCCAAGATTTTTCTCCCAGTTAAAAACCTTAAGAAATCTGCCTGTTTTGGGACAATCAGTACATCTTTGGTCTCTACCACAAAGTCACTGCACAGGAATCATGTTCTTCTGTTCTTATTTTCTCCTTTCAAATGAGAATAGTGTGGATCTGGACAACACTGGCAAAAAAAAAAAATTTAGATTTTTTTTAAACACTACTATGGGCAAAAATTGCTCAACCTTTCCTCATTTCCTTTTTTTTAATATATATACATATATATGTTCTATAACTTTAATAATGTTTTTCATAACAGCCAACAAACCTGATTTGTCTTGTTCCGTGCTAAATTTTTAATTATTTTTAACTCTTAATCAGTATTGTAACATCTTTTCCTCTATTCAGGCTTTGCTTATGGCCGTTGGTAGTCAAGCTGACCCCAAAAACACCCATTCAGACTTATTAGATGAAGATTGTGCCACTTTGGGAGACCCCTGAGCTATAGCTGCCTGCAAGTGGCGGGACTAGCAGGTGAATCTCATCCTGCCCTGCCTCGTGTCCTCCCAGGGCTGGGATGAGGGTGAGGTGAAGCCTTTGTCTGCTGCAGCGCAGAGATCCTTGTGGGACAGGAGGAAGACCTCTCTCTCCAAGGCTCTTCACCACGAAACAGGAGGTGCTTCCCTTCAGCGCAAGGCTTCACACGAGCAGGGAGCGGTGGTGGGACACCAACTGCCCAGGGAGAGAAAGCTTTGTTAACTCGCTGATGCAACGTGGACATAATTTGGTTTTTATACCTTATATGTTAAAATAAATAATCTGCAAAAGGTCTCCACTGTTTTAAACTCTTCAGGTTCTGCTTGTCCTTTCATCTTCGCTATCGCAGCCTCTGCCTGGAGAAGTCTAAATCCCCAATCACAGTGACAAAGCAAAAGGCTCAACTGTCTGGCATGATGTTTATCCCTCATCCATCTTAATTAAGGGCATAGAAGGGAGCAGCAATCTGCTGCTGCCGTTAAGGCAGATCCCTTCCGCAAACACGGCAAACAATGATTTTATTTGCCTACCCTGAATTGCTGCCATGAGCTCCTGCGAGACTTGTGCAACATGGGATTGGGAGAGGATTGTTCCCCCACCCTCCGCTGAGCTTTAACTTAACCTCTACGTAATATTTAACCTTAAACAGCAAACAAATCGGAGCAGCTCCCTGCCTCTGCCTCCCTGAAGTGCCTTACTTCTTTTAACTGAGTCCTCTTGGATTTGGCAAAGCCACTGGGGCTAATCAGCAGGCACTTGGCTAAACTTCTTCATATCCATCAGATGTTGAAACAACAACATGCAATCCACATGCTGTAGAAGAGGTGGACAACAACGCCCATCCCAGCAATTCCTGGGTTGAGGCATTTTCAGTGACACGACCCTAAACGATGACCATCGTCGCAATCCTCAGTGAACGCACTGACTTCTCTATTCCCATAGGAATCATACGAGGAAAGAAGACGTACATATTGCATCGCTGCAAAGCCGTAGTTATCACAGAATCATGGAATCGCTGAATTTGGAAAAGACCTTGAGATCATCAAATCCACCCAGTGACCAATCACCACCTTCTCAACCAGACCAGAGCACTGAGTGCCACGTCCAGTCATTCCTTAAACACCTCCAGGGATGGGGACTCTGCCACCTCCCTGGGCAGCCCATTCCAATGGCTAATCACCCCTTCTGTGAAGAAATTCTTTCTGATGTGCAGCCTGAACCTCTCCGGGTGCAGCTTAAAGGCAGTGTCCTCTCATCCTGTCCCTTGTTCCCTGGGAGCAGCGCCTGACCCCTACCCAGCTTCCCCCTCCTGTCAGGGAGTTGTGGAGGGTGGAGCAGGTCCAGCAGAGACTGCGGAGCTGAGGAAGGGCCTGGAGCATCTCCATGCCCAGGAAAGGCTGAGGGAGCTGGGGCTGCTCAGCCTTGAGAGGAGCCCCAGCTGAGAGGGGCCCTCAGCCCTGGGTGTCCCTGGCTGCAGGGAAGGCTCCGAGCAGGGCCCAGGCTCTGCTCTGGGGGCCCAGCAATGGCACCAGAGGGACGGGCAGGAACTGATCCCAGGAAGTTCCACCTGAACGTGAGGAAGAACTTTTTCACTGTGCAGTGACAGAGCACTGGAACAGATTGTCCAGAGAGGGTGTGGAGTCTCCCTCACTGGAGATATTCCAGAGCTGTCTGGACACAGTCCTGTGCCTTGTGCTCTGTGGTGGCCCTGCCCGAGCAGGGAGGTGGCACCAGGTGACCACTGTGGTCCCTTCCATAACTAACCACACTTTCTCTGTCTCCCTACTGTATAAAATAAGTGACAATAACAATTTCTTGTTACACATAGCAATTCCTGCCCAATAAGTAAGAAGGGGGAACCTCTCTCCCTTGAAGACATGGAGGACAGAGTCAGAAAACTGTATCTGCTCCCTTGGGATATGATTTCTGAGCTCAGTAGGACACCTTGCCATTAAGCAGTCAGGAGAGGGATTTGCTCCTGGGGCAGCAAACCCAAATGCTCTCCCAGAGACGTTTAGGCGACAACACACACATTCCAGGCCTGGAAAAGCCACGGAGATGGCAGAAACCGTTAAAAAACCCAAATCTGCCAACTGCTACCTCTGGAGCTGGGTGTAGCCCCTGTCCTACAAAGGCTCCTTGTTCCCAGGTTCTTCTGTTCCCCACCAAGGGCTGCAGCACAGCACCCACCTGGCACCCACCCAGCACCCAGCCCAGCGTGTCGAATCTGATACAGGCTCCCCAGCCATGACAAAAGTCAAAGGGGTCTCAGTAAATGCTCCTGAAAACCAAAAAAATCTGTATTTTGACTGGGAGAAGGGGGGAGGGGAGGAGAAACAAAATCCCTACTAAGGCACTAACTTCTCACTGCGTGACTAGAAAAACACAGTGCTGTATTAACTATGCACATTAGGGATAAAAAGTCCTTGTCTTGGTTATTAAGTCTTCATGGAAGCCTTACTGAACAGTAGCAACATGATCTTTGATTGAAAACATTATTTATCAAAGTGCTACATTATAACTACAGCATTTGATAAATAGAGAGAAAAAGGGAAAAATAAGGTGTCAGAAAATGGGCCCTTCCTTTATGTTTTGTTAAATGTGCACCTTGATATTCAAGTTTTACCAAAAAAGCTGAATACAAACCCAAATAACAAATACACTGGTGGAATCAGACAGAGAAAGATATTTTTTAAATGGTATTAAGAAAGTAAATTGTTCTCTAATACCATATAATGCTGAGCATCATCCGGGTTTGCATGAACACGTGGTCCCTGCCAGGGTCAGACTCAGGGTTCTGTTGTATAGATACATAAATATTTATAGAATCTGGATAGCCAGAGATCCTGATACTTAGAGGTCCACAAAGTCTGGCTATCTAAGGGTCCATAAAGTCAGGATATCTCGCAAGGTGAGCACTCCACCCAGCAAAGGCAGGGTTTATTTGGCATTTCCCTCCTGGAAACAAAATAGCTCCTAATTCTTAAGGGTGGAGAAAAAGCAGCTTCATGTAAACCTGCTTTAATAACAAATCCACCTCCCTGCTGTCCTCTCAGGGCAGAAACACCAATTTTTGTCATTCAAGTGCAATAATCCGGACTTTGGAGTAATGAAATATTTGCTGAAGATAGCAAGTAATGAAAAATAATAACATTAGACCCAGGCACTGATACAGCCCATCTGGATATGGCAGGAAGACTCTACAGTGAAAATATTGAATAATTCAGCGTCAGAAAAAGGGATGAACAAGACGCTATTTGATACAGAGCCTGAAACTGTAAAACCCCCCCCAGCTGAAGAATCCCAGCATTTTGCAAGCGCTGGTGAAAAGCAGTTGGTGCCTGAGCCTTGCTGTGGGAGTCCTTTGTGTCGGGCCTGCACGAATTCTTCCCACATTAGGCATCAGCTGGATAATCTCTGTGTGCTGCTCCCTCTCTAACCTTTCCAGGCACTGGGGAGGCAAGAATGCAAAGGGAAAAAATCCTGGCTGCTGTGTTCACACCTACCCCAAACTCAGATGGCAGAGTGGTTATAATTGCACACATCATCGGTTAAAAATGATCAAAAGTGAGTAATGAGCAGAAGAATAAATTTTCCCTCTCCCCTTCATATAAATCCATTTTTTTGATATAAAACTTCTAGAGCCACAAAATACAACCCAGTTACTTAAAAATCAGTGTATTGGAAACTGAACATTGTGAACTGAGTCAGAGAATCTACTTCTTTTGTAAAGTCTATTTTAATGGAATTTGGTTACCTCCCATTAATATTGTTCCAAGCAGGGGGTAAAAATGTAAATATACTTAAATTTTATCTCCCATTAATACTGTTTCAAGCAGGAATAGGCAAAAAAAGGGAATATAGTCAAAGCTTACATCCCATTAGCACTGTTCCAGGCAAAAATATGAGTATGGTCTGTTTGCAAATGTCGTTTCTCACAGGCAAACAATGGCACCCTAATTCCTATACGAATCGAGTATCCCCTTATCCTGGCTCCACAGTACAGGAGTTAAGAGGGTGGGATCTGCCAGTGGAGCTGGGTCCTACCTGGGATAACTCCAGGTCTGGCACGCTCAGGAGAAGCAGTGGAGGCTGCGTGCACAGGGAGCTTTGGCCCCTCTGTGTTGTCCAATGCTACCCGAACCTACTGGAAGTCCAGGACACGCCTGATCATTCCAGTTAATTGATTTTTTTAACTCGACTCAATGGCTCTTTGTTTGGCTCTGGAAACATTCAGCAGCATCCACTGCAATTCTGGCAGTGTGGAGTCATTCTGCTCACACCTCGCAGGGCCGCAGCTGCTGCTGCCAGGGCGGAATTCAGCTGGGAGGACGCTGGGCATTAGCACACAGTCCTGGAAAATAACATTCAACATCTTCTAGATGCTGTCTGCATTTCCCTCTAACAACCCCACAATCAGGATTAAAGAAATAAGGAAAAATAAAGGCTTTCAGCTTCCCAGACCTTCAGGTGGCAACTCTGACTTCCCCACACAAGCGGAACACACACATTGCGCAATACTGCTCCAGAAACCAAAAAGCAACTCCAGCTGCTGTTCCTAAGGTTCCTGTGCAAACCACCGCCATTGGGAATGCAAATAGCAGGGCCATCACTACAGAAAGCTCTCTGCATTTCTTTCCAAAGCAATTCAAGCAATCAATTCCTTCTTTTCTTCTGGCAGAGATGCTGCAGATGCACATCAGCTGTGAAGGGCAGCAGCAGCTCCCCTTGGCCACCGCCTGTGCTCCGAGGTCTCTCCCAGGAACACAGCTCTTGGCGTTTTTTTTTTTAAAGCAACTGAGAGATCCCCACTGGGATATTTGAAAAGGCAAATAAACAGCTGCTCAGACAACACATCTGCTGTGTGTAGCTGCCATGGCTGTACTCCTGTGACAAACGAGATGCTGAGAAAGGGACCGATGATAAAATAATCTGGTGCAGACTCCTTTAGACCAAGGTTCATCCAAGACCTGTCTGAGGACCTTTGGGCACACCTGAGCCAGGGAGGAATTTTGCAGTTTTATGGAGAATTGAAAAAGAAATTAGCAAGATGTAATAAATTAACTTGCATTCAGAACTCCCTAGAAAGCTGAAGCGTGGTTCAGGAGGATGGAGGAGGATGCTCCCAGGCTGCACCATGCACCGGTACAGGGTGATGATCCCATCCACATCCCACTTCTAAGGGTTACAGTCCAGGAAAACAAGCTGGGATTCCAGCATGAAGTTCATCTGGATGTTTCTAGCTAATCTAAGTAAAGAGAAAAGAGGGTTTTAAAACACCATTCCAAGTTCACATCAACAAGTTCCCTAGATCTAGGATAAAATATTCCTGCAGGGATAAAGCACAGCTCTCCAAGTAGAGCACGAATTGAATCATGGCATGATTTGGATCAGAAGGGAACTTCAAAGGTCATCTAATCCAAGCCCCTGCCCTGGGCACTAACACCTTCCACTAGACCTGCAACCTCTCCAACCTAACCTTGAATGCTTCCAGGGATGGGGCAGCCACATTTTTCCAGTGTGAAGAAATTTTTCCAACCTAAACCTCCCCTGGCACAGCTTGAGGCCATTTCCCCTTGTCCTGTCCCTGTTCCCTGGGAGCAGAGCCTGACCTCCCCTCCCAGCTGCCCCCTCCCGTCAGGGAGTTGTGCAGAGCCAGAAGGGCCCCCCTGAGCCTCCTTTCCTCCAGGCTGAGCCCTTTCAGCTTGGAGAAGAGCTCCCTCAGCTGCTCCTGGAGCCCCAGCCCCTTCTCTGCACACGCTCCAGCCCCTTAACGTCTTGTTGAGGTGTGGTGTTCTGGGTTCCTGATGGAGAATCAAGCTGAGCAGAACTTTTCACCTCAAGTATTGCATGGAGTCAATCAGAACCAGAATGGAATTGCAGCACATGGAACTCTTCCTCAATTAACTACACAAAATTAGGGATTTTGAGGGGCTCAGTTGTGAAACTAAAGAGCCAGAGTGCAAAATTTTCATAAGCTCAGCTCTGCTGAAGAAGCAAGTTCTTATAGGGAAAAATGTGCTTTATAAGAAAATGGGGGGAAATAGAGAAAAAATAGAAAGAAAATCACCTGTTTTTAAGACAGTTGGAATCTTGTTGGAAAACTTAGTATGATGTTTAAGGAATATAATTTATGACAAATAATATATGAACATGCAAGTATTTTAAAATATCATTTATCACCAAAAGAAGCATACGGCAACCATTCCAAGGAGCACCACTACAGCAAAATTTTCCTATTAAATCCCAGTGGAGGAAAAAGAAAATCCATAGGATTTACATCAAATACACTTTAAAAGGAGACACCTGTCTCAGTACACGTCTCAAACTATGTGCAACTAGTGGGTGATGTCACCGTGTTTAGAGGGCAGTAACAGCTTGTCTTGACAGCCGTCCCCAAAAGCCCAATTTGGACAAGACTCAGGAATCTCATGCAACCAAAAAAAAATCCCAAACAATAGCCCAAAGCTGTTCAAGAAAGGTAAATTAGGAAAACAGAGAAGCTGCAGAAAAAAAAAAAAAATCTTAATTTTGCTCGGCTTCCGCTCCTGCCGTGCGAGCATGACAGCAAAGGCATTCCCAGGAACGGGAGGTTCCATGCACTTCTCCTGCCAGAGACACTTTTCAAGCAGAGAAAGAGATCAACAGGTCCAAATGAGCTGTTGGTTGCTCCGTTCCCTAAGTCAGAAGTGGCAGCACAAAGAGCTTTGTCGCTGCCTCTGAAAGACAAACCTGAGCTGAACGCAATCTGATCCTAAATATGCAGAGGGAAAGCAAAGGGATTGCAGAAGGTGTCTGCAGGAGAGAAGAACAAAGGAAAAGAAGAAAAAAAAACCCCAAAAGTTTGGCATCTAAACTTCCAGAGTTTATTCAATTTACTTCAACCACAACCCAAAAGGTCAAATCTGCTAATGGTCTGCAGGGTAATGCAACCCAAAGCTCTGCTCTGAAGATCCCTTCCTTGGGCAATTCTAGGAAGAGAAGGAAAAGCAGGAATACGACCACTTTATCTTTCAGGCTGCCTGATTTGTGACTGTTTGGGACCGGTGCTGGCAGAGCAGAAGAAATTCTGGATTACCCCCACTTTCTCCAAGAGGCCTGGAAGCAGACAAAGCACAACAGCAGCCATCCAGCTGCTGGAGAGAAGGAATGCAAACTTCTGTTCCAACAGCAAAGAAAATATAACAGATATGATTCAGGAGTTTTTTTCCCTCAAAACCAGCTGCAGATCTTGCGAAAGGAAAACAAAAGGCTGGAGTGCATCCCTGCCCTTCACCTCATCCCAATACACACAACTCTCCAGGACACTGGGGCTTTGAGCAACCTCATCTAGTGGAAAGGGAACCAAGGAGAGAAACTACAAAGGTGCTTTTTAAAGGAAAAGAAGATTAAAAATTAGGAAGGACTTCTTCCCTGTGAGGGTGGTGAGGCCCTGGCACAGGGTGCCCAGAGAAGCTGTGGCTGCCCCTTTCCTGGAAGTGTCCAAGGCCAGGTTGGACAGGGCTTGGAGCAGCCTGGGATAGAGGAAGGGGTCCCTGCCCACGGCAGGGGCTGGAATGGGATGGTCCCTCCCAACCCAAACCATTCTGTGAATGGTCCCCAGAAGAAGTGAGTGGCCACCACCAGATCAGGATTCCCAGTAAACCATTTGTGCCACCTCTCTCCATCCAAGAGCCAAGCAAGTAGACAACCTGTTCCTGAGAAAAGTAGAATCTAAGGAGAAAAACAATTCCCCAAACTCCCTTCTACCTTCCCTTTCATGGAGATCTCTCTTCTCCACCTCTGGAAATCTAACCTAGACAGAGATGTCAGACACTGCTAGAAAGAACTATAAAATGACCTTGGTCCAACATGACACATTAAGCAACATATCAAAAACTAAACAGCATGGAGGTGTTTCAAATAAATAACAGGATTGCAGGTGGAATAACAGGATTGGAGGTGGAATGCAATAGTTTTCATACCGGTGCTCTGAAATTAATGTGGTCACCAACGTGGGTCACCGCAGTAACCACCATTAATTGCAGACTACGGGAGCCTGGTCTGATGTTTTCTCAACCTCAGCAAGAAAAGGTCCATAATCTCTTGGATAACAACAGGAGAAACAGTGGTGAGTGTAAGGACAGGGAGTCCAGTTGCCTGTGTGCTTTAAGAAAATGAACAGCTTCCTGCACACTGTCACAAGTAAAAAGACCTTTTAATTTCTTTACCTTCAGTTTGTCCCACAGCTTTGCTTCTCAGGGCAAAGCCCATCCCTAAGTACTATCATCACTGGCTAACTCCACACTAAATTAGCTCAGCCCATTCCACCTGATGTGAAAACACAAATAAAAACCTTTTGGCTTTGCAAAATGAAGCTGTTTGCTCATCCCTTGTTCATCCACAAGCACTAGTCCTTCCTCTGATTCCCAGTTTTCTGCTGGTAGCCGAAGCTGACCCAAGTCCTCAGACTCGTTAATGGAATATAGGCACAGAGAGTAGGTACCTTTGTCCACAGCTGCCAAACAATCCTTTTCAAAACAGAAAACAGATCATCAAGAATACATGAGTTTGGGGAGGGGAGGGGA
>VXAZ01009307.1:656624-683336 GCA_013399875.1 Gymnorhina tibicen | reverse complement strand
GAGGGGAGGGGAGGGGAGGGGAGGGTGCAGCCACCAAACCATGTCCGTGCATCACGGCTTCCAAGGACAATGGCATGGCTGAAGCTGACACATCACCCGTGTGCAGATGGGCTTTAATAAAAAAATTTCTAACCAGCAAAGCTGGGAATTCCAAGGAAAACCATCTCAAAGACTACGGGGCAAACTCAAGACAAATTAATTAACGAATGCTGGTATCCCACTTCAGAGTTTCATACCTGAAAATTGATGGCCCAGTTCATCTAATCTCTAATACGCAGGAGAAGTCCTCATAAAGTAAGCAAAATGTGGCCAAATCAAGCAGTCATGGTTAGAAAACACCATTTTGACCATGAAAGTTACCTTTGATTTCTTCCCCAGCTCAAAGAAGCTGGGTGCACAGAAACCCCAGAAATACAACATTATCAATATACTGTGTGCAATGAATTCTCTTTTGAATGTACTAGAAAATGGCTACTGATAATTCTCATTTCCATTTTCCCATTGAGAAACCACCGAGATAAACCAGCATTAAGAAACACTTGAGTGAAAACAAAGCATTAACAAATTTGGCAGCAAGCCATTTGCTGTACTTTTATTTTTATCCTCTTTTTTTTGGAAGCTGGTAGGATTCTATAGACAGAAACACAACCTTCTCTCATTGCTAATGCTGTTGTCACTTTAGGATCAGTATTTAGCAGATAACCCCAGAGCAGTGTCATAATAAAACCCCAACTACTCAGGTTGGGTTTTTTTTCACCGTTAAAACATTTCCACACTAGTATCATTTCCATCTTACCTCAAGCACTGGGCCAGCTCCAAGAATAATCTGTTCTACTCCGCTGGCAAATCCCTTCTGGCTGAGGGCGGTGAGGTGATGAATCAGAAAGTTGGTGCTCTGTGTCTTTCCCGAGCCGCTCTCTCCTGAAATCACGATGCACTGGTTCTTCTTCCTCTGGAGCATAGCATGGTAAGCCACGTCTGCCACAGCGTAAATGTGGGGCTCCAGCTTCCCCAGCTGATGGTTATCGTACATCTTGACATACTTGGGGTTATAAATAGGTAGGAACTTGAAGGGATTAATAACAATGAGGATGCTGCCGACGTAGGTGTAGATTTTTTCCTGCTTGAAGCGGTTTCTGAGATTTTCCAGGAGCGTTTTCTCGTTCAGGTCCGGCAGACCGCACAGGTCATCGTAGTCCTTCTGCTGGGGCTGGGGGAGGAAGCCCCGCTCCACCATCCTGCGCCGCTCCTCCGTCACCCGCAGCCAGGACTGGAGGCTCCCGTAGTGGATGGAGCCATCCAGGTTCTTCTCCCGCAGCAGGAAGCGATAATCCTCGCCGCTGATGCGGTTCTCCAGCGCCATGCGCGGCCACAGCATCATGCGCTGCACCGGGCAGTCCGTGGGGTTGAGGATCCATTCCTCCCCTCCAAACTCCTTCACTTCGGCCAACACGTAACATTTTGTTTTCTCGAGCTGGAGTTTGTTGATGAGCGAATCGATCACCTCGGCGGCCGTGGACGTTTTCCTGGCGGTGATGGGGCAGTAGATTGTCCCCTCTGCGATGCTCCCGGGGTAGATGTGCAGCGTGTACTCGCTATCCTCAAAGCGTCGTCTGCCTCCAACATCATTTACACTCATATTGGATCCTTTCCCATCAGTCCCTGCACTGCATAGCCAGGACCGTGCTGTCTCTTGTCAGGTCATCATGTTAGCCAGGCTGAAAAAACCCAAAATAAAACCAGGTTAGGTGTTAGCCTCCAAATACCCCAAAGCTGTAGCAGATAAAGGTATTCAGCACCCAAACACTACGCACACAACACAGACTTCCCCTCCTCAAATGTAACTCCCACAGCACCTCAAGCTTTTGCTAATTTTGCGCCCAATCTGAGGTATCAGAAAGACCCTCAGATTTTCAGTGAAAATTTTGTGCACAACACACCAGACGACCTCCTGAATCAATCTCATGGGTGCGTGGTACTCAACACCCACAAATTTTAGCTGCTAAAACAAAATGACCATCTGCACACCTGGCCCTTGCCCCAGATACATTTTTCCATGGTCCTGTGCCAGTGAAGAGTAGATAAACTCCTCTCCTTCCTGTCCGGAAGATTTTGAGCTCCTGAAGATTTAATCAGCAGCACTTTTGCCCCTACCATGTCACTCTTTTTCAGAGATGCCCATATCTCACACTGGGTATGAGTTACTGCAACCAACTCCCTCGTACATCGCACTTTTTATTTCTCTTGTACTGCTTAAAACCAAACAAACACATATCTCTGGCACTGAAACATCAAATGCAGCTGATTTCTCAAACTTCGCCACTACAAGGAGATAACACACCACCAGCAGCCCCAAGTTAAAGCAAATCCAGAGCTAAAAGGCCCCAGTTCTCTGCCAGTTCCAACAAACTCCAAACTGCCCTGGAAGATGTTAGGAGTTATTGCAATAGGAAGACAAAAGGGAACTAGGGAGAAAAGCAGGACCCTCAGAACCAGGATCTGGGCCATCAGGGGGCAGTGACATTTTATACAGATCAGAGTTTACATGATGCACATCCTAAGGTTATGTGTAACGTTGAGCTTTCCGTTGAGCACTGCCCCACTGGAGCAAGACCTCGCAACTACGACAGTTCCCTCATGGCATCAACAAAATGCTCGAGAAGGGTCAAAAAACATGAAGTCAAAACCCACAATAGGTTTAGGGAACTTCAGATATTTGATGCTGGAAAGAGTATTCATCATTCAAATCATTTCACTGGTCACCCCGTCCTTGCAGTCTCCCCCACGTTCCCAGATCCAGAACCTTCAATCCAAGTATAGCCACCCTCATCTTCTACATTCACTCCAAGGCTGGGACTTGGAGAATTGTTTCATTTCCGAGGTCCTCAAATGAACAGCACTATTTTATGCTGTATTGTTTCTCGCTCCAATATTTCATTAAGTATATTATCCCCAGCCACGCGCACTTCAAAGCACAGAAATTAATACGTCCCAGTGAAATACATCTGGCAGGGATTCACGGCGCATTGCTTGGTAGCAGGACATACATTATACACCGGGAAGTGTTCCAGCTGCTTTCCTATGGCTTTACTACAGGCACAGATGCAACAGGGATGATGTCAGGGAAGTGCTGGGTTGGGCTTGCTTTGTGTAGCTCTGCAACTCCAGCATCAGCTTTTCATCAAGAAGGGGGGAACAAACCTCCCACCATACTTAAGCTCAATAATTCCTCACCCAGATTTTACTTCAAAGCTCAGGCCTAGAGGGCTGGCTATTTTTATTGATGTTATCAGAGCGTATTCAAGACTGCTGACTCACATGAGAAGTGCAAACAGGACTTTAAGTTGGTTACCTTGAGCAAACCGACCTTGCCTCCTCCCTCCTGCACACTCAATAAATACACTATAAAGCATCAGGCCGCTCCACCCCACCCACCCAAATATCTCTAGAGATGTTTATTCTGCATGGAATTGGTGTAACAACAAACATCTGTGCCTTCTGTATCCAAATAACTCGAATCCAGCAGGATCGCGAGCCAAGCGTGAACCCCACGGAGATGCTAAAAGCCTCAGCAACTCTGGGGATGCAGAAGAGCCAAGTCCCCCCCCACAAAACCACTCAAAGACCAGAAGCTTCTGAGACCAGAAAGCAAAGGGATGTTAATTTGAGCCTTGTAAATCCCAGGGGTGCCACGGGGTTTACTGGTAACAACCCCAAACACGGCTCAGAGTGTTGCTGGAGGTCAAAGTAATGCTAATGAAGTTAATTGGTTGTGGTCTCCCATGCCCTGCCGCACACGAGCCTGGCCCTGCTCAGCATCCAGCACACCTTGTGCGTGCAGTCGGCTTTTCCGAAGCGTTTTGGAGAAAATAATGCAATGAAATAGCCATCCTGAGGTAATTAGCATATGTCAGGGAGAAAGGCTCTCCTAACGACAACCATTCCAGCAGGCTGTTGTATTAGCTAGTACATGACTTGAAAAATTAGTACTATTTTTGCATTTACACATAAAAAAATTAAATGGGAACATGAAAAGATTGACACAAAGTTTGTATTTTGCCACCACTAATACTCGCGCTATGCACTATTTTAATTAAAGGCCTTTCGAGTCACTACATGCTTGCATTTACAGGTGAACATATAAAAATGATGCTACACTTCAGTCATTTATACATTTTGCCTATTGCAAACTCCTGGGAACACTCTGGCCAAAAATTCATGGACTCTGCACGCCTATAAAAGGAAACATGTACGGCATTTTAAGTCAGTATAGAATCACGGAATGGTGTGAGTTGGAAGAGGTTTTAGAGCTCATCTCATTCCACCCCCTGCCCTGGGCAGGGACACCTTCTGCTGTCCCAGGGTGCTCCAAGCCCCATCCAGCCTGGCCTTGGGCACTGCCAGGGATCCAGGGGCACCCACAGCTGCTCTGGGCACTCTGTGCCAGGGCCTCCCCACCCTCACTGGGAACAATTCCTTCCCAATATCCCATCTAACCCTGCCCTCTGGCAGTGGGAAGCCATTCCCCCTTGTCCAAAGTCCCTCCATCCCCTGTCCCCAGTCCCTCTCCAGCTCTCCTGGAGCCCCTTTAGGCCCTGGCAGGGGCTCTGAGCTCTCCCTGGAGCCTTCTCTTCCCCAGGTGAGCACCCCCAGCTCTCCCAGGCTGGCTCCAGAGCAGAGGGGCTCCAGCCCTCTAACCATATACTTTCAGCCTAATATTTTCTATATCCTTTTCCATTTTCTATGCTTTAATGAAGATTCTTCTCAAATTAACCCTGAATGCTGATTTTGCTCAATTTTACTACACTAACATAATACTATTTCTGAAATAAAAAAGCACAATCTCCAAACATGGTTATAAATTAATTATATTACCTGGGTTCTCCTACATAACAAAATAAATTACTATTTTCAAGGGGAAGGCTCAGAGGGTCCTGATAAAACTGACAATAATCATCTGATTATTAGCAGGTTGACAGAAAAAGACTAACACTTTAATTGCCAATTAGGCTTTGTACAGACACTAAACATGTAAATACTGGTTGATTTTTACATTCTATGTGATCTTTTGCTATTTGACCACAGTTTAATACACATTCAGAAAGACCAGCCTCAGTATGTTCATTTTCAGGGACAGCGTTAGCAACACGTGGCAAAAATCCAAAACAAACTGTCCACTGGAAGCATCCGAACCCGGCATAAATAATCAGTGACAGCTAAAGCCTGAAATCATGGGCAGAGTTTGCCAAATACCAAACAATTTGGAAAAAACAGGGATCAGTTCAACGTTGAGGCTGCTAAAGGGGCAATTCTGGAAGCAAAGTTCACTGAGTTTATTATAACATCTCCTAACCTGGCAAGGGACTACAGAAACAGGGAAACTTTCTCCCCATTCCCAACCCTCAGGGTTCGATTCTCAAGACAGCCTGGATTTATCCATCCACCGGCACATCCCGACACACACTGCACAGGGCAGTAATTCCTGGTATAGATAAATTCATATAATCTGATAAAGAAGCTGCCAATTTAAACACACTTCACTGCCTAATCTGAATCTATGGGCACAAGAGCTCTCTGGATGTTTCTCCTGCAGCAGCCAACAGCCTCGTGCTGCTGGTACCCGAAATAATGCCTTGGTGACATCAAAACTGATGCCAGACAGACACATCTGTGACAGCTACACACAGGAGGAATACCCAGGTGGAAGCTCAACATCTTGGTTATCATTGCACCGTTTCACATGTCAGTTCCTTTCAGAATCTGCATAATGCTTAACCCTCTCATTTTATCATCTCCCTGTTCCATGGTCACCGTGTTTTTCTCTTCCCACTGTTTGCTGATGGGAGAGAAACATTATTATTGTCACTTAATCACCTACGTGGGCCCCTCTCAAAGAACCTCGTGTGCAAGTGCAGGACGTGGTGGTACCCAAAACACAGATTTATGCACCCAGGTATTGGTGTGGGGAACGTGTGAGGTGCAAAATTTCTCTAAAATTATTTTCATCCAAAAAAATGAAAGTTCTATCACAGGAAAAGTGAGATTTGGAAGCATTACAAAGATCTTGGAATGGTTTCCTTTGGAAGAGACCTTTAAAGGTCATCTAGTCCAACCCTCCTGCAATGAGCAGGGATGTCTTCAACTTGATTTGTAATCACAATTCAAATTTACTTCTTAAGGGATGATAAGCTTGGATGGGGGAAAAAATACCCGTTAGCACTCCAGGATTGTCCACATACAGAAGAAAGGTCTTTTGGCTGAATTTCAGAGCAGTTTATTTGGACTGAGGCACCTAAGCAAGATGCCAAAGCAGTGAGACAACTTAACTTAGAACGGAAAATGAAAGCAGAAGTGGAGACACATTCCCAGAGGCTCTGCAGCAACACAGGACCCTGCTGGACCCGGCACTGAGCCAAAACAAAGCCCCGCAGGCACCAACAGCGAGGACACGCAGGCAATGGCAGCAACATCCCAACGACACATCTGACTGCTTCAGGGGCTTCTTTCCTCTCCCCTTACAATTTTCAATTTGGTCCCAATTCCTTTGAAAGAAAGAAATTCTTCTCCTTTGCTAAACCTGCTTTGTTTTGCTCAGAGTTCAAGGCAAATGTGGGTGAACCTAAAAATCTGGTGTCCTTTCACTTCCTGCAAACCCAAGTGATTTTGAGTTAAACCTTCTTGATGTCCCCAATCCAAATCAGATTCGTAAAATGGGGTTTGGCTGTTATTGTCAAGAGCCATAATAAAAGGAGTGTCAACCCTTGGTCAGTGCCAACCATCCTGCCTGAAGCAGAAGGGAATATTTCTGGAAGTAAAGATGCCTGTACAGCCAGAGATGCCTACTCAGCCTCCGAGGGGGATTCCCAGAACATCAAAGAAGCAGTGACACACCTCACCCTATGTAAATCGTTCACAAAGACCTACAGTTGCCCACACTGGAACTAAAATAGGTTGCAAGTGTTCTCTAAGTTGTTGCTGAGCTCAACAGCTTCTTCCATGGCCTGAAAAACTTGAGACGAGTCGTATCGGGCTGGTTTTTCCTCATGTCTTTCACTTTTATTCCACACTTCAGTTAAGTCTGTCACCTCCTTCTCTGTGTGGAGAGTGACACCTGAGTTTCAGTTTGGCACCTGGGAGCTCTTTGCTGGGCACTGGAGGTGTTTCCTCCTCTCTGTCAGACATGGGCTTGGTTCTCCCATACTTTACTCAGGCACTGATATTATGAAGTCCATGGATATGTAGAGCACCTCAGTGGACAACAATCCCTTCCAGAGCCTGCAATCACCTTGTCTTAAGGTTTTGGTATTTCCCTATGGTATCACAACCACTCAGCGGTTCCTCTTCTTCTAGAAACTGAGAGGTGGGTGAGGATGTTGCCATCCATCACATTCTTGCTGATGCATCTCCTGTGGAAATCTCTCAGCCTCTACCAGATCTCTTAGCTGAGACAAAATGAAAACGGGTAGAAAAAAAAAAAAAAACACAACTAAAAAAAATTACAAGAAAAGCTGTTGTGAAACAAGTTACTCCTAAAATGTTACAAACGTTTCTGACGAAGGAGGAACTGAATTAGGACGTGAATAACAACACGATCACTTATGCTTTCCCTTGAGGTCAAAGCACTTTCTGTGCAGGGAATGAATCAGCATCCAAGGAATTAATCTGGGCTATGCAGTGAATGAAGCTCCTGCCTGCATGATTCCTGCGTCACTGGCTGGAGATGCTACCAAAGGCACAAACAGGTGCCAAAGAAATGAAAATGAAATGAAGGAACTACAAGAAGGCTTGGTGAGGTCTTGACTGAGGCAGCTGCATGGGAGAAGTGACTTCCATCTTCGCTTCCGTCACAGCATCTCTGCGTGATGCTGGGAAACCCAAAAAAACGATGCAAAGAAGCCCTGCCCTGGATCGTTCCTCTTTCTTGAGCTTCGGATTTGAGTCACTGAATCTTGACTTCTGGAAGTACCTCTGTTTCCCCAAAATATGCCCCTAACACAGAGAATGGGATCCTCCAGCTGCTCCCTTGGCTTTTTTTTTCCTAGAAACCAACAAAATAGTAATATAAAACATAAAATTTAAAGAACCAAAAGGAATTGCTGGTTCCTCTCTCTGGCTGCAATGGTGGTACCTGTTTAACTTAATTTGCTGCTCCCACATTCCCTATATGACTACTGAGAACTGTCAGTGAACGGCAAGGATTAACAAAAAGGCAGAAACTAAACAAGAGCCTGGTGTGCCCCTAGTGTTTCGAGTCCTCCAGGGGAACAAATCCTTGCTACATGTTGTTTTGCTGCTTCTAATGACTAATGAAGTAGTCAGTGGCCAGAGGTGGGACAACTCTCTTCCAAACACCAAGACAAATTTGTCATTTATAAAACTGACAGAATTACATTTATAGCCCCTTCAGGTTTTCCTGGATTAACTCCAGGCTCCAGCATCATCATCAGACAGAGCATTCCTCACCAACACAGCAATTCTGTTCACATGAACAGCCAGAATATCAGATTTTCCGACCTGGGTGGTTGGATTTGCTCCTCACAGGTGGACACGGAGCAGTTCAGCCTCTGGAAATCCGACTGGAAACAAATCTGGAGTTGATATCCCGGAAACACAGATCACTGTCAAATCCCACACTGACACAGGCGTAGAGCAGAGCCGGTGAGCACGGAGACGGCTACAGAAACTGTAAATGGACTCAGGATCTCCCTCTTAGCTCTACAAGCATGTGCCTAGCTATTTATATTTTAGTTTGCAGCTAAAATTTCACATATAGAGCCTGAAAACCAGCAGCACTTACAATAAAAACATTTTTGAAGCTGTTAAAAATTAAGGATATGAAGTGTAAGAGCAGAGCGACGCTGCCAAGGACTAAAGGAATTCACACTGAGGAGCGTCTTCCAGCCCCAAAATAGCTGCAGAAAATACCTTTTGAGAGCTCAGGAATTACACCAGTGTTAAGGACAAGGTGCTTATATCCTAGAGGAGCTCAAGAGCTTCAGAGAACAAAACCTGGGGAAATCAAGGCATCCTTCTCCTCCTAATGCAGCACTTGCAGGTGGTGGGGGCAGCCTGAGGACTGGCGTGCTGAAAAGGAAGCTCGCTGAAGGATGTGGAGGCACTCCAGGACCACTTCCAGCTCCAACAAACACCACACTTGAAATAACAGCTGAGCAAAAGGCAGAAGCATTTCCAGAAGCACCAAGGATTGCACAAATACATTGTGCTGGCACCAAAATGCCACCGAATCGCAGCATTAGGAAGTTTCCAAAGATAACGGAAATAAAGGGCAGCTCATTAAAAAAAATATATATTTTTACATGTTATCACCAAGAAATTATTTCTCACCTTTATGATGAAATGGCAGGGTATTTTGAATATTGCCCTATAAATATATATTGATCTATATCAACTACATTTATCAATATACTGATAAATATCAACATATAGATCCATGCCAAAGGATTTTGTTGGGTTAAAGAATCATCTCCTCCCATAGATCCTCAACACAGATCCCTTCTCAACATTCTCTGTCCTTGGGAAACTCAGCCCACTTCCAGCACAAGCCAAGGCAAACACCGACAGCTCTCAGCCTTGCTTATTGTGGAGCCCACGGACACAGGAAAATAAACATTAAATCATGATGGAAGTGACAATACCTGCGCTGTATTTCCTGAAAAATACAAAATTAGGGACAATTTACATAATTGAATGTCACTATGTTATTTTTGAATACTGGACCAAATAATAATTAATAATTTCAGATGTTTTTCTTGTAGTCTTTGGAGCTTAGAAGTTATTATGAAGAAGATAATTCAGCTTAGGAGCAAAGTCAAATTTAAGTGCAATAGCACCAGGAGAAGATGCAATAACGTGGTTACTGATGTTCCCCCTTTCCTCATTTTATGGAGGATTATGGACCATGACCGATAGCGAGGAAGGGATGCTTTTAAAGCCTTCTCACAGAAAACTCTTTTTGGCAAACAGTCCATTTCAAATAAAATTTTCCAATGTTCCCTACACAATTTTACTGCATTTCACAAGAGTTATTACCTGCGACCCACCAACACAAACCCATGAGCTTTCTCTTCTGCCAAGACGATTCCATCTCTCCTCCTGATAGGACATTTACTGCTCAAGATCAGAATGAACGATAAAAATTAACTCTGGCTGGGCAGCAGCCAAATCCCAGTTTTTCCCATTTTAGGTAGAACACACCTGTTAATGAACGAGAATTTAAAAGGCTGATTCTCCAATTTTTCAGCTCCGTCTCCTACTTCCCAAGCAACACTACAACCCAGCTTTTCTCAAGCATCTGAATAGGAGTAAAGTTATTTTTGGGAGTCCATAATCTTACAGTGCCATGTGCCTCTGCAGCTGCTGGTTTCTTCTGCTACAAGTCTGATTTTCCAAACAGAATAACCGAAGCTTCCCCTCCAGCCCATCCTCATTCTTTTAAACCCTCCTTAAACGAAGGCAACCTTCAACTAACTTCACCCTTCGGCTGCCTCTCGTTCTTGCACCTCCTTCCCGTTTTCCATGGGCGATGAAATCATTTCCCCACAGAGAATCATCTTCTCTGCACTCAATGAAGGTCAGCCCTCAGCAGCAGGAGCTGCAGCCTCATCAGGAAATCAAGAGACTGCTCCTGACTGGATTTAGTTTCACATTAAGTAAGAGGTGATGCCGTTCGTTATCTGTCTCCTCTCCACGTTCAGTGCCTCAAACAGCTTAGTGATATTTAATAACCTACAGATTTTAGCAGAATAATATAAGTAACTTATAAATAATTGATCTATTTCAGGGATTTGATCTCTGTAGCCAGACCATACAGGTACCTTCCACTCCTTTAAACCAAGCAGCTCAAAATCCTCCAAAATTAGTGTTTCTTTTCGATGCAGAACTACTGAAAATCCTGTAGCACCAACATGAAAGCATCCTTCTGCTCCCTGCTCCATGTAGGAGCAGGATTCTACTATTCAGAGACTGATTTAAGACTGGTAGCAACCTACAGATTCTCTGCACAGCCCATACAGCACAAGGAATAGATCTCAGAGCACTCAGAATTGTGCTGTCGAAGATCAAAGGGAAAAGAATACTAAAACTGTACTGCCAGATCTTGCTTAGTTACCTTCCAAAGGAAAAAATAAAACCAAAAAAAACCCCCAAAACCAAAACAAACACCAAACAGGATTAGTCATACTTTAAACAAGACTTTCAGCAACTAGTTCACAGGAAAAAAAAAAGTATTTTTCCTCTAAAGGCCATATTTATAAAAAATATTCAGCCCACAGATGATGATAATTTACAAGCAACAGGAGGAATATGATGTTGGATTTAAATGAACCACAAACCAATATATTCTATCTGAAAATTAAACTGTCAGGCAAATGCCACAACACAAGAGTGGCTTTTAAACTTGAGGAAGAGTGTTCTGAAAGCATCACGACATGAAACCAAAAACAAAAGCCTTCTCGCAATGCAAGAAGTACTGAAAAATCCCTTGAATTAGAGCTGACAGCTCCACTAAAAATAGTTCTTGGCAGCTACCTGAAACACAGGCTTTGTAGTTCTTTGAAAACATTTGTATCAGACAGAGAAGCAAAAAAACAAACCAAAAAAGCAGGAGCTAATGAAGTACTGAACTGAAATATTTCCCTTGTCCTAAGTCCCTCTCCTGGAGCCCCTTTAGGCCCTGGAAGGGGCTCTGAGCTCTCCCTGGAGCCTTCTCTTCCCCAGGTGAGCACCCCCAGCTCTCCCAGGCTGGCTCCAGAGCAGAGGGGCTCCAGCCCTCGGAGTATTTCCGTGGCCTCCTCTGGACTCTCTCCAGCAGCTCCAGGTCCTTCTGCTGTTGGAGGCAGCTCTGCAGGTGGGGTCTCACTTGAGCAGAACTTGAAGCCCTGGACAAGCAAAATTCAGCTCCTCCTTAAGGTCCTCAGGTTATTGCTTTTCCTGATGGATCAGATACACTGACTGGAGGCTGCAGAAATTCAGAAATATTTGATGACTGGTATCAGGGAATCAATACATCCATTAGGAATGTCATCATTCACCTTTTCAAAATGAAATAAGCAGTAATTATCAAGGATCTACAGCAGATGCTCTGACCCAGCATTTTGCTGTAATAAACATGACTTTTATGGTGCCTCTGGGTTATTTAAAGCTGTTTATGGGGGTTCCCACACCTTGTGCTAATTGTACATCACTGATAGGATTAGGAGGAAAGCACCCCTGATTTCCAGACCTGGGAAACAGGTACATTCCTACGGCCATCCAACACAAAGAACCTACTAACAAGGACTAAGATGACACTGAGGAACAAAGACATACACAGACTTTGCATTTCATTTGAATCTTCCCAGTTTGGGGCAAAAGCTGGAACAACATTACAGCTGGGATTAGGATTTCATTCTGCACTTGGGTAAGAGCTTCCACCACTCCCAGCCAAGCTACAGCTCGACACAAACTTGGGGAGCAGACAAATGTGGCTGTGGAGAAAATAAAATTCAAAAGCACATTCTGGAAAATAAAATTATTTTATAAATCACTGTATTTATCCAATAAGGTAGCAATTAAGTCGATTGAGATAACAGCCTGTATCTCATTATATTCTCCAGAAAAAAAAAAACCCAATCCATCTCATCTGGAAGCTGAAGATCTGGTTTCTTGGGAGATCGAGCAGCAAAAATCGAAATATTCACCGGACTGGCAGTGGAATGATTTCAATGCTTCAGTGAGCACAAGTTAAACCTGAGCATATTCAAAGCAGCACAGTGGATTTGCTTTTTCTCAGTACTTTCATGTGTCCTCCCTTGTCTTTAGGACTATTTTTCTATCCAGAGTAGGATGTGGGGGGGTGAGCTTTTCAATTTTTTTCCACGGGCGGGCATGATTTTTCATTAGGATAGAGCACTGCTATGAAAAAGAAATTCTGACCTGATCCATCCTCAAAAAAGGAAGATTAAAACAAAGGGAAAACAAACGGCCCCAGAGCATAGAGCATGGAGAGAGGTCAGGCATCCTCAGATGGCTGAAGAAATTAGATGACAGATTGCAGCAGCCCAGTATTAAACAACTCCAAGATAATTCCCCATCCCAAGCTGAACCATCTCGGGGAGAAAGAGAAGCTCCTCTAAGCCAGGTCTGCCAGAGTGCTTCTCCAACATCTGTTCCTGCGTTTTCCGCCGGCCGCTCCCAAAGCGGCTCCGGTGACGGATTTGCCCTAATTGCAGGCGGCGGATAATCGCCCTTATCCCGAAACGGGGTGCCCGGTGCAATGTGAAAACATCTCCTTTCCGACTCCTATGCTCATTTCCTACAAAACCTGCTCTAAATCTAAAGCCTCCCGCGGGATACCTTGGCTTTGAACATGTCTGAGGTGATTCTATAATTATTGAAGGAGTATAAGCTTTGGTTGCTGGGTTATTCCCAGAGAAAGTCATCGGGCCCTCTTACCTTTTACTTTCCACCATGTGCCAACCTGTCCATCCCAATTTTTCTCTTCCATGTTCAAGTGAAAGCAGAGGCACCTCCTTCCCACAAAACACACAGAGAGGCCCCTATCTTAGCACAGAAAAACATTGATTACACCTGACACAGGAGGTGAGATACAAACATCCCTCTAAAAACTGCAGCACACTTGGGTTTTAAGCCTCTTCCTTAACAAAAAATATTAAGTATGTTTTAGATACTTTCTATGCCATCAGTACAGAAAAACACAGTTCTGCATTGAGCAAGCTGACAGTGAAGAATTGGTTATAAGCATAATCCTTAAGTTTCTTGAAGGTCTTTAAAAATTATTATGAGCAACCAATTAGCTTCCACAAGCTTGAAACAATTCCTAAACCTGGCATCGCCACCCTTGGGAAGGGACAGGACCCAGCCAAGGTCAGCCGTGCGTTATCTGGAGAAACTGAAACGCGATGCTGATCCTGGTGGAACAGGCTCAGGTGACACAACTGGCTTCATTTCCACCTTTTATTTCCATGAAGGACAACTGAGATGGGAATGGCAGGCCCTCCAGATATCCAGATCTTGGTGCTTTTCCACATGCACATCTTCACTCAGAAAATACATGGATTTCTCCAGTACGTTTAGGAGAATGCAACATCGATCATAAAAGTGAACCCATACTTTCTGCCACACTAAAATATGATATTACATCACAAACCTCTCCCTGAGGTTCACAAGCACCTTCCAAAATCCTGCCTAAAAATATTACACAGTTTGCTTTTCTCAAGCTATTAAATCTTTAATTCATATTCACCACATTGCAAACACTCCAGGTGAAATATTTCCAGTCCTGTTCATGTGTCTTATCTTTTTCATACTTAAAGGATTTATTTCAAAACTTTCATCTCCTCAACTACCAAGACACCTCAAAGTTCCCCGGGAACTGTTTTATGTAAAGCAGAAGTTTGCGGAGGGGGACAGTAAATCCTTTTAACGGAACGCTTTCAGATTACGACAAATTATTCCACTGGCACAAGGACAGCACAACTCTCCACAGCAGAAAAAGAGGTCGGGCAAATCCAATAACGAGTATTTAAAAAGACAAGTCAACAAAATTAGTTCAATTTTCTCGCTGGAGGCAAAGTAAGGTCATTATGGAACAGGGAGGGGTGGGGGATGAAAAGGAGATGCAGCAATAAAGTAATAAAAAAAACCCAGAATATTCAACCTATTGGGTTTTGGAATTACTTCCACTCCATTTCACCGGCAGAATTAGAAACATTAGGACAGCGCGCTGCCACAACAGGCAGGTGCCCGGGGCCATGACATCCAACAATCCATCCCCTCTCCCTCGCCCTGCAGCCGTCGGAGTGTCCGGAGCAGATGCCACCTCTCAGCTCTCATCAGCCCCGGGAAGACACGGCGTGGGTCTGACGTGCCCAGAGCTCCCGGGATTAGCTGCCGGCATGAGCACGGTGGGAAGAATGTGCAGGTGTGTCACCCCTGTACATTTCAACATACACTAAAGAAAAATTCAGAGTGCCCTAAAAAGGGATTTATGACACAGGGATCTCAGCAGAAGGGTTTGAAGGACTTGTCTTGGTTTGTTGGATGAATGCCAGGTTATTGCTCGTTGTTCAGACAGGACCAAAACAGACCTGATTTCTTTACCATCCCTGATATTTTCACAGTGTCTGTATTAGTTTGGGGGTTTTTTGAGACATAAAATGATATGAAAAGTTCTTCCCGTTCGTAACAGGTCCATGCTCATGTACCTCCCTATAAAATTCTGTCCCCAATATACCAAGTCCAACTATATTGCAAGCACAGGAATCACAGACCACAATTCAGACCAGAAACCTGAGATTTAACTGACTTTTCAGGACAGAAAACTTGTTTTCTACCCTATCCTATCTTTCATCCTCAGTCAAAAGTCCCTTTCTGCAGAAAACCAGCCTAGGATTGTTATCCTTGTCTATGCCCTGGCTGCAGGCAGAAAGCAGTCCAAATCCTCCCAGACATTTAAGGGCATAAACGTGTTTGTGCCATCAGTGTCTGGGGTCTGACAGACACAGAGGAACCTATTCGTTCTGCTCCTGCTTGTCCTTGCTGACTTTACACCTGAGCCTCAGGGATTTTCCACTTCCTTGAGCCTTTCCAATGAAGTCTGTGGTAAAACTCATCAGCAACTTGACTTAAACAAACATCCTTAACTCTGACCTTTAAAGGATGATCAGGTTTGAAGGGTAATTTTTTAATGGATGAGGGCTTTTGGCTGTTGCCCTTTTTAAAACATGTTTCTCTGAAATAGAGGTTTGGGGATTTTTAAAATTTTATTTATTTTAATGAAGAGTAAAAGACAAGACCAAGTTCCTTGTCCTCAAATTCCATAACTTGCTGGTTTGGGATTCTCCCCATCAAAAGTCACCCCAGGTTCTCATGTTGCTGTGAGGAAAGTACATCCTGCATCTCCATCTTCCAAGCTGCTGCCACTGAAGGGATTCGCTGATTTATCATCTAACCATCGACATCCCTCCTTGCAAGTCTCCCTTATCACCTTTATCCCTGTATCACTTAGATCCCAGCCACAGTCCTGAAATCACCTAGGTAGAGGTTTCAGCCTCAATGCTGTAAAATACAGCAGTAGATTTGATGGAATAAAGCTGCTCCCAGTGATTAGAGAATCCCAGAATTGTTTGAGTTGGAAGGGACCTTAGAGATCATCTCGTTCCAACCCCATCACGGGCAGGGACACCATCCATTACACACCATCCCTTTTTAATTGTTTAATCTCTTTTATAATGCAAATTATCAGCAGACATACTTTCAAAAAATTTCTTCTCTACTAAGACCATGAATTCATAATTTATATTAAAGGACATTAATTTCTACAAAAGCAGTAAAAATAAGTCCTATGTGGGAAATAAGTGTTCTCGCTGCACTGTTTTGTCAAGTTAAAAAATACACTGGCATTCTGGTTTGCATGCACTCTGGCTCCATTCATCAGTAAAAAAATCAAATTTTAGTTAAAAAAACCCCAAACCTTATGGAAGTGTGTGCAAGGAAGAGATTTCCTAGCCAAAATTACCAAATAATCAAACTGAGTATTTTTTCCTCCAAATTTCAGTCACATCTTTAATTCAAGGACAACCTGTTCACCTCTAACACAAACCAATCGAAACAAACTTTGCTCAAAGACAGTTGTAAAACAGATTTGTTTAAAGAATGAAGGTTTCAACTTTTTTAGTACCATCCAGATGTTGCTAAATTTCTCAACTTCAGTGCATTGCTCCAGTAATTTGGGTAAATTAGTGAAGCCTTGGCAGCCATTCACAATTGCATCTGAGTTTGTTCTTCACGATTTTTCAGATAGGAAAAAACCCAAAAAGGGATTGGGCTTTCTCCGAGTACATAATTCAGTTTTATAATTTACATTAACACTTAGCTAGGGGGATTTAAGCAGGAAAGATCCTCAATTCCTTAAATTCACCACAATATTTACATTCCTACCTTTCCCAATAATTAATGTGATGGAAATGATGGTTGCTCTTTAAGGAAAACATCCCACTAGCAGGATGGGGGGTTAAGTAAGTCTAATAAACATTCCAGAGTGAGTACATGATCTCCTTGTCCTCGCGTTCGTCCTTCCTGACTCCTCTAAAAGACAACAGGACACGGAACCTTCAGAAAGTCATCAAGACTTCAACGACTTCCCAAGTCACCTCAGAGCTTCTCGGAGGACATGTGTGCCTCTCCCTGTACCTGAAAAGCAGAGCACATCCTGGCATCACACAGGAAAGCAAATTATATCCACATAATTATCCCTCCAGAACGCCTTGAACAACATATGGTATGGAAATGAAACTGCCTGAAATGGATTAACTCGGCTGCGTGATGAGATCCACAGAAGGCAGCGTGAAAAAAAAGTTTCCAAATGTATTCAGTGTAGGATCCCACAACCAGGCACATTCATCATCCGGATAAGGTAATGACACCAGGAAATGAGCTAAGTAAATCCAAGATTGAAGTTTCATTTTCTGAAGTGCATCTGTTTGGCTCGTATTCTCCCAAACCTCATCATTCAGCCACGCTGGGTCTCATCTCGGAAGCAAAAGATGCAAGAACATAAATCAAAACAGCTCCTCTGACAAGCAGCCATGGCAAACGTGCTTTTAATTTGATTTTATAAATAAATTAACTGCATCCCAGCAGGTTCTTGCCACAGCCCTCCATGACATCTCCTTTCAGGTTGTCCTTTACTGCCGGGTTCGGGGTTTTTTTGGGTGGTGTCACTAAGGGAAATTAAAACAGCTGGTTTTTCAGGAGAAAATGAGAAGCACTGGATTGAGCCAAAAAAAGTAACAGGGACGGCACGTTCCTGCAGAGGAGGTCACATCCTCCAACACTCCTTCCCTGTGATCATCTGGTCACTGCTTTCTATGTTTGGGAATGAGGAAAGCCAAAACTGAGGTGGGCTTACCACGGAGACAACCAGCCAACTCAAAACCTTTCTAGGGATGGCAAGTATTTTTTACACTTTGTGTGCCAAGAGCACGAGCAGCTGGCCAAAACTCTGGCTGAACATGTCCATGGTGGGACTCTGACTTTGGATTAGACTGGTAGAAAAGTGGTTAACTTGTCCAAATGAGTCAAGTGGAGGCCCATCGCACCAAGCACCAGAAATCCTGTCAGGCTGAGACACCTACAAAGCATTCGACATCAAGATTTGGGGAAATTTCCAAAGGAGAGCATTCATATTCTCCACGCCTAAGGACTCTGCTCACCAGTTCAGGTTTAAGGTGAACAAGCCAGGCAGATGATTACTGGACCAAGACCAACCACATGTTAGGAAGTTTTAGTCCCATGGTTCTGCTGGCAAACATTCACAGGAGCACAAATGGGAGGAAAAACCAAGTAAGACCCAGACACACAGAAGCTTTCAAAATTAACATATGGATACTTTATGATCTGTTCAAATTGAATTTTGAGTAGTCTCCACCAAAATCACACAAGTTGATGACTACTTTGTATGTCCCACTTGACTGCAAATGCTGATCAGGACTGATTTCGTCCAACTACAACCTCTTACATCCCCCTCCCCTCTCTCTCAACACCCCCTTATGTCCCCGAGGTTTCCCTTCACTCCACACCACAACCACAGCAAACGGAAGCACCGTTATAAACCAGCACAAAGAATAATTCAATCAGATGAGCATCGAAGCCACCAAATGGCCCATTAGGCCATTGAAAACACGAATTAGGAGAAATATAAACCAGAGAAGGTCAGTTAACGAGTTTATATAGAAATAGGACAAAGTGAGAATAGATGCTTCATCTCCAGTAATATGATGAAGAACTTCAAAGGGCTTTTTCAGATTCATCTTGAGCACGGCCATGTCAGGGGCTGGCTTTGCAAGAGGTGAACAAAGGGGAGCTCTCCAAGGGGTATCCTGGTGTTATTTTGCAAAGAATTCCCCCATAACACAATGCTTCAACAGGAATTTTGTAAAAGGACAGGGAGAAACCACCTCCCATCTAGTAACTCTACTGCCATCTCTATTCTAGTGCTCCCTGCCGCCAGCTGCAAGACCACCTCTGGAAGCAGTTTTCCCTCCACTTTTTTCACCCAGAAAGCCAAAAAATCCACATCATAATGATCAACACTCTGGAAAGTCATAAAGGCACTTCAGAAATACCCAACTTTAAATAATTTTTATCCCTCTCTTTCCAACACCAGCCACCTTTCGACACCGACCTCATATGTCACCGAAGCTTTGAGGCTTGGGGCAGCTCGACTCACTCGTTCCGTTCCAAGGCAGAAAGTGCTGGACCTTCAGGATTCCCTCCAGGATTGCAGGATGGATGAGAGGTTTTATTTGCAAGGGCAACAACTTGCTTCTGACCCTTGCCATCGCCCTCCTCCTCCTTGCCAGGTTGCCAGATCATGTAGGCGCTGAGGGAACAGGCTGCACTTATTTCAGCCACGGGGCTGGAAGGCCTGGCCTGACGTGGGATCTGCCCACAGACACCGGATTCTTTACGCATTTTCTGCATGCACGCCATAGGCAGTGCCAGAAACACCGGCCATGTGGGAAAACAGGAACGTATTTTATTCCTGGGCTGGGGAAGAAGCCATCGAGTTAAATGCGGCTTTGTTTAGGGGCAGGAGTGCCTGGACTCTGCAACAGGGGCAATTCAGGAATGCTGATAAGTCTGTTTCCCGTGCATAAATAACCTACGTTCGAGCCCAACTGCTTTATCTCAGGGAAGGATAAAGCCCTCGGTGGCAAGGCCCCAATATTTGTCTACTCACTTATCAAGCAGGAGCCTTATTACAAAGGCTAATTCAAGTGGAGATTAGATTTCCCGTATGAAGGAACGGACAATAACATCAGATATTCTTCAAACACCACTAAATAAGATTAATGAAGTGCTGCTGCCATGGGCTTTCACCTCGACAATGTCTTAAAAAAACTAAAAAACCTCATCCGTAGCTCCAAACAAATCTTTCCAAGGGTTTCATCATATTTCAGTGCGTAGACATCACCTCGCTTCAGTCAGCCAGCAGTAACTACAAATAGCCTGCAGGAAGCCACCAATTTCCTGAAAAGAGGGTTAACCGAGAACCGAGAATCATAGGAAACAGAGAAAATTAAAGCTGGGTCTAACATCTTGACTAGGCTGAGGAGGGAAAAAAATACAGCAGCAGCAGTGGCACTGAGCATGTTCAGACACCTGAATCCGTGCAAAATTAAATGAGACTCTTAAAAACCACAGACCTAACAAAGATTTACCTCCTTCAGCACATCGTACCCAGGCAGTGGCTTTCTCTAGGCAGTTTTCACATACAACCACCTGCAGGTGACCATCTAAAATCCTAATTAGAAATAAACCCAACTCAGCGTTGAGATCCACTGAGCGCATCACAAATTGCAATACTTTGCATTTAAGTGCTCTCAGCTAAAGGACTAACTCAAAAACCGAGCAGCAAAACAGAACTCGGCAATCAGTGAAGCTTCATGTGCCCAACAGTTGTGCTGACTGATCAAACACAGGCAAAAGATCAGCTCAGGGCTCTGCGGGAAACAATCTGAAATTAAAAAGTCAATTTGATGACTTTACCAAACAAACCAAGGAGCTTGGTTTTAAAATGTCCTAAATTGTGGCAAAATGTTGCACAATGAAAAGGAGGGAAAACACAGACTGACACGTAGACAGCAGGTGAAAAAATCAGGAAAATTGCTGAAATATAAGTATTGTAGCAGCCCTCCAAAACTCCAGGGATTGCGGAGACAGATACAGAACAAGGAGGTGATATGAAAACCATGACCCCACCCGTGTGCTGCGGATGCTGACACACACATGGAATAACCACAAGGACAGGAACGTATATGTGAAACGGAAGCAAAAGAGGAATCAGAGCAATCTGGTATTTCAAACATCACTGTATAAATTAAAAATTGAGGGGGCTAAATCCCTCCAGAGAAAAAAAGAGTTAAAGCTCCCTTTACAGGCACTTATCCCAGCCAGCAGAGCAGCTTCCTTCTGATCTGAGAAGGACAATCTTGCTCTGCCCCGACCTGCCAGGACATTGCAGCAAAAGTCATTGTTTTATATGACTTTGTTGCTTTTCTCTTGAGTCCCAGTAGATCCTCACTGCATTAACTTTGCATTTTTAATCCGTACTCTGAGGCTCTTCCTCATGTGGAACGCTAGATCACTGTCAAGAGGTTGACTCCTCTGCCAGCTCAGGATGCTGATCTCCAGTTCCAACCCATTCAGGAACAAAAAAAAATAGGAAAACCACCGCTTTTCATACTCTCCTGCCACACATTTGAAAGAAACAATTTATAAAATATCTAAATAATTATACATCCCTTCCATATTCTCTGCAGCTTTTCTCTCCCTTACATGACACCTACAAATGAGGAATATCCCACAGCCAAGGCTGTAGGTGTGCCAAGACCTACATCTCCTTGATAGACCCTACAGATCCGTCTCAAACAATAAAAGTGTTCACAACTTTACAAGAGACCTGGGACAGTAATTTGGGCACATGGCGATACAATAAAAAGGTAGAAAAAGCCTAAAAATACTACTTAACACTGGAAATAATTTATAAAATAATATTAGAAACCTACAAAACGTTTGACAGTGCTCTTCAAATGGAAAAACAGTCCCTAAAAATAAGAGTACAGCTCATGAGGATGTTCTCACATCAAACCACCAGTGACATCCTGCCGGCTCTCCTAGGTCCCGGTGGCACAACCCTAAACTCCTGGTGGAGCTGCTCACACTCTGCTCCAAATGAAAAAAAATTAGTCTTTCAAAGATTTAGAGCTAAGTTGGTTGGACCAAAACCAAGGGAGAAACATTTATATTGTCAGTTTTACCAGGAGAACGAAGGAGAGGAGGGCAGGAGTCTCTGCTGAACCGCAGCCCTGAGCAAGGAGCACCTCTACCTATGCCCTCGGGAAAAATAAAACTAAAAATTTCCTTCCTAGCTGCAGAATTTCCTAACTGCCACGCTAAACCCCTGCATATCAGCTCTACCCGAGAAACCAGAAGTGCACAAACTGCTGGTTGTGTCATTGACCTCAAAGGGCCTTTCCCAGCCTATCCCCAGTTGGGCAAGACCCTCTGGACAGGCATGTGCCTTGCTCAAAGCAGCAAGAAGAAACCCTTCTCGCCCTCAGGATGAATTTATCAAATTTATTACCAATTCCCTTGAGATTTGGGAGCATCTCACCACCTCCTGTACTTCGAGAGATCCCAGGACCAGAAAAACAGCCCTTGCTCCAGGAAGATCCTGGTTCAGCTCCAGTCTGGAAGCACGGGTTGCTCCTTTGATGCCCTGCCAGAAGTGGCCTCCAGTGAGGAAGCCTGGGATGAGTCACGCCACCGGCAGAAGGAATTTGCCAATCTGGCTTGAAACGTTCAGATGAAACTACGGGATTTTTCTCCCTGCTCTGCCATCTCCCTTTGTGCGCAGCAATTCCCAGTAATTGCACGCTGCCAGGCAGGTGGTCCGGCAAAGGGGAAGCAAAAATACCCAGCAGACATGGGGAGGATCTGCCAGCCATGGCTTTGTCCTAAAAACTGAGGCAGGAGGGTGTTAAGGGACTGAGAGGATGATTTGGGAAGAGCACCATAAAAGCTTTTCTGGTTTTTCACTGACTTGCATGAATTCCAGTTGGCATTGGGGTTTATTGCTTTCCACACCTGCAGAGCTCTGAGCCAGAGCTCGTACCGTGTCTGCACCATATTTTCAAATACTGTGTCCTCTAATCCGAGTTAGCTTATACATAAATCCAGAGAAAAAACCTTTTAAACCCACAAGACAGCTCCAAGAAAAAGAAGTTTAGCCCTAGTGGCCTCTCCAACAAGGGATGTAGAAAACTGATCCATGTTACATGTACAAAGATGCAGGTAGTCTTTTTATGAAAATATAACATTCTGAGCATTAAAGACTTAAAATTAATTCCTTTTTCCCACAAAATCCATTTTACTCAACGATGGGGACAAGGTATTTCTTTGCTTCATTCACTATCTCAACTACTGCAAGCCAAAAGCATATTAAAGAATAAAAGCAGTAGCAACATCTCCTCTGTCTTTTCAGCTCCATTTGGCAATTCTGGCAATAAAACTCCTAATTCAACATTTTAAGTTCTTTACTTAAAATTTAAACTGCAGGACATCTGCTGTAGCTGCTGAGCTCACTGTGCACCAGAGCATTTCAAGTCTCACTCTGTGCCTCTTTAACGTTGGGGTTTGGTTTTTTTTATCTCTCCAGCCCAACCTCTAATTTAAAGGAAACTGTGCTGGATGCTCTAATTGACCCCGTTCTCTTCCTTCCCCAGTTTGTCTCTATAATTAGCCCTTCCCAGCCAAGGGAATCAGCAACAAGACCTTTCTGAGCCCCACCCTGCAGACCACAGCGACTGCCTCGTATTGTTTTTGCCCAAAAATCAACAGCTTCAGGACAACAAAAGGTTTAAAGTTTGAAAAAAAAAAAAAAGCAAGATCGAATGCGTAGCGATAATTTTTCAGCATATTATGGTGAGTGAAGCAGGTAACCCAAAATTTCACCTGCAACACGAATCCCTTAGCAGTACTTTGCAACATGAGCAAAATACTTGTTTTCCTCAAAGTAACACACAGTTGCACAGCTGCCCACCCCAAATTCACCCACCCAAGACTTCCCCAGTGGATCTCAGCACATGCACCAAACACAGAGGATTCCAATCTCCACTAAGGTACCAGAAGGCCCCACACCTTGTTTCTTGAGGAATTAAAAGGCATGTTGAGAATGAGGAAAGGAAATGCATTAAAAAAATACTCTTATCAGCGAGCAAATGCCACCACAGAGAGTTTACTTCCCTGCTTGCCTATACAATAGGTGGTGATTCCTACCAGGTGACTGGAGCTGGGGGTATTTTTAGGCATTTAGGGGAAAAAAAAGAAAGCAAACAAAAAAACCCACCATAACAGCAGCAAAAAATCCCCTGAAGCCAAAACAACCCCTCAAAACCCAGTTCAGGTCCAGATTTCAGAGCTGCTGAGCACCAGAAAGTGCAGGATGAAGCAGAAGATCCCAGCAACACCGGCAAAAACACGAGGGATGATCTCAGGTCTAATATGGCCTAACCCAGGTCCTCAGTGCCACCACAGCCCCTGCCACCTCAGCCTTCCCTAAAGGATGATACTCCAGCTAGCACAATCCAAAACTAAACCAGAGGAATTTCTCTGGTTAGTTTTGAGCTTTGTTTTCTTCCATCCACTGTTGCTCCTCCCATCCCCAAGGTTCCAAGGATACTCATCTCAACGGGCTGCTCCTGAAGAAGAAGCCCGCCAGGAGAAGCATCTCAAGGTCTCCTGGTGTGCACCAGATCCCTAACTCACTATTTTCTGCTCAGTTTTCCCACTTGACTTTGCAGCTTTACAGTCATTTTGCACCCCACGTTACATGGAGCCGCATTACATTAGAATCCAAACAGGTTGAATTTTTTTATGATTTTGGTGATTAATTTCCCAGACCGACATTCTCTTCAAATCCATCAATGCCATTAGGTAAGAATCATCCCAGCAGTCCAGAGTTCCAGCCTCCCAAAGCACACCAACACACATACTTGTGTAACAATCTGGAATTTCAACGTTCAGACATTTAGAAAATTAAACTGCAGCTGGCGGGAGTCTCGCTAATAACGGCAGCACCTGAACCTGTAATGATCCTTCACCTAAGGAAAATTGTTCAAGTTTTTTGAATACCTGTCCCCTCGCAGCCCCTGAAGAGCATACCTGCAAGGAAAGTATGTAGATTAATGCTCCCAAAACAGAAAAGAAAGTTGATCCAGTCCTACAAGAAGAGAAAAAACCCCATCACCTTTCTCGGTGCAGAGGATAGTCCATGCTCAGGGAAAAGATCTTCAAAACGCACAGGAAAACTGCACCCAAACCACTGTAAATCCAGGTCTACAGGTTTTAATTTCCAATTATTTTTCTGAGATAGTCTCTCAAGGATTCTACTTTTATTAAAAATAGACTCAACACAAGACAGAAGATCACAATGTTCCCACCACACTGTCTGAACCACGAATATCAGACTGAGCTACTTTCAGACTGAGTTTTCAAACAAGTTTTGTGTGCGATTGAAAAAGTTTCACGCAGGGCCACTCCTTAGACTGCAACAACTGCATAAAACATCTCATTTAGCTTCTGCTCCTCAGGTTTCACATCTTCCCCAACAAAACAAAAATGAAAGCAGCCTTCAAGCAGCTGAGCTGCAGAGAAAAAAACAGGGGAGGAAACCCCTAACGTTGCTAAAACCCAGCTAGCAAACACTGGGTGAGATTCACACCTTCCCTCTGAGGGAACAGGAAAATACTCAGGCAGGAATTTTTTTTTCCCTTGTTTCAGCAAAGACTTTTAGGTGGGAGAATGAATTCTCACTCCCTCAGACATGGACCTTTGTGCTCATTTTTTTCCCTAACTCCATTTGCTGTAAGTGCTCTTTTTTTTTTAATATATTTTTCTCCTCATTTTATTGTATTGTTCAGCCCAGATGAATAGCAATGGCTCTAAAGCAGTTTTCAATCACATAAATGAAGAAACACAGCATAGGACAGCTGAACTGAGAAACCAAACATTGGAAGGCGGCAGCTCCCACCTGGAATTACAGAGATTGGAGCCTGGAACAATGCACAAGAGTCCATGTCTTTTCCACAAAATTGGTGGGGCAAGGAACAGGCAACAGCAGCCAAGTCATCTTTCTTGGCAAGTTATTTCTTAAAGATATAAGAAGAAGAAATATTGCTGCTAATGTTTATCAATGCTAATAAATTCCTTAATCAAATCCCTGTGGATTGCAGCGAGATCAGAGATGCATATGGAGAAGGGAACTACGCTTTGAAACAAGTGCTCTGACAAGTCAAGGTGCACACGGCAACCCCCGGAGTCGAGCGAGGTTAAGCAGCGAGCAGCAAAAGGATTTGTGGGTTTATCCAATCCTCCCTGCAGACTCCTCGGTTGCTTTTGGTAAAGTTCATTCTCTTCATAGCTGAGGAAAACTCTTAAGATTCCTCGTTATCTGCTGCAGGCACCTCAAACCTGACCTCTGCTCTGCATTGTCCTCCTATCTCCTTGCCTACCTGCCAGGCGCGGTGAAGCGCCTCCGGATAAGATTATCCGCGGCGATGGCCGCCCCAGCTCTCCTGACAGGGAACGCCGGCGCCTGCCCGTGCAGGTTATTTGTGCCACGGTCTGGCCGGGAAGGAGGAAACCCAGAGCGTGCCCTCCTTGCTCAGCCAGACGTTCCGCTGCGCTCTGCAAACGCGGGGCCTGAATCCCAAGGGAGGCGCCTGGGCCGCCGCATCCCTTGGCAGCAGGGCTGGATCTTTCTTTTCGGATGAAAAGAAGTAAAAGAAACAGTGGCTCTGCTTTTAAACATCTCTCCAAATCCCTTTGTTGAGCTGGAGTGGTTCAGCCATCCTTGCCACCACCAGCAGCAACAAATTCCACATAATGATGCCCCGTTTACGAAGCAATTGGTGAATTAAGGAGCAGAGACCGGCTCTCCTGCACTCAAAGAAACCCGCAGAAGGGTTATTTACCCACATAACCTCCCTCTTCCAAAAAACCCATTTATTTCAAAAAATCGTTACAAATTGCTCAGCGTTGTTTTCATCAAGCACAACGTTTCTAATGATCCACTGCGGCCCTTTTTTTTTTTTTTTTTTTTTTTTTTTTTTTCTCTCCGTGCCACCC
>VXAZ01009307.1:629471-656616 GCA_013399875.1 Gymnorhina tibicen | reverse complement strand
TTTTTTTTTTTTTTTTTTTTGCCTAATGGGACCACATTCCTTAACAATTAAATCATTTACTAATTCCTCCCCGGGGAGGCTGTCCTGTGCACCCAACAAGCGAAAACCAACCTAACAGTTCATAGACAAGTGCCATAAAAGTTTAAATGGCAACATTTAGGAGAATTTTTATTTTGTTCTATGTATTTACGTGGAGTATGAAAAGACAGTAGAGTTACGGAAGTCTACTAAAGTAAATATTTTCAGTTAACTTGTTTTAAGTTCATCCCTCAAAACCAACCATGTAGATGCTGAATACAATAAAAGAATTCTTGGCGGTCTATCAAAAACATTCGTAGTCTGGGCTGGTTTTAAAGCTCAGGTTTTCCAAAGATAGATCTATCTGGATTAAATACTCCTCTTCCATCAGTGCTCAGCCATGATACAGCATATCCAGGATCCTTTACCTTTTTTAAAGGTCATGCTTTGCAAGAAATAGAAGACAGTCCAAAGAATTTTGATTAAAAAACAGCACAGAGGCTGTCAGATTATCTGTGCATGATGGATAAAAGCCAAGACCTGGAACGGGCATCCAAAGAGTAACTCCAGGATTCAGGGTCATCTGGGGGGTGCCAGCAGTGATCCAAGGTGAAGAGACCAGCAAATAAGACTCAAAAATTATACTGAAACCCACGTATTTTGGCTATTTTTACATTTAAAGGGGGTAACCAAGGCATTTGCTTATTTTAAGCTATATTTTTCCTTTGCTACTTCATGTAGCATCCAAGTGGGACAGTCCCCTGCACTGCTTCCCACTGGTCCTAACAGGGATCTGCAGTAACTCCTATGAGTCACAGGGATGGAAACCAAGATGATTTTTCCAAGAGAAGCTGAGCAGACAGTTGGAACCACCAAAACTACCAGGGTTGAAAGGGTCCAGTCCAGCCCTCCCCTCAAAGGGGATCACCTGCACAGAGAGCCAAGCCTATCCCTAGGGGCCTTAACACCAACAGGGATTCCATAAACTTCCTCCATGACCTGGAAGAGATCTTTAAAGGCACATTAGAACCCAACAGAGAGATGACAGGAGACCACAGCAGAGCTGTGCCTGCATCTTCTTTTAAGTCAGGCACGTAGCTGCAAAAAAAAGCAACATAACTGTAGGTGTGTGAGACAAGAGCTTGGATGAGACACAGCTGGCTGAGCTCCCCACGTGATGATCTCAATCGACAGAGAGAGGATCCAACTAAGGAATATCAGTATTCCTTGGGAGGATGGAGAGACAGATCTCCAAGGGTCCAAGCAAACTTCAAGCTTGTATCTGGGTGCTTAATGCAGAGACAGCACGCATATCTATACCCAAAACCCAGACACACTGTATATCTGCCCAGGATAATTGGCTGCCTCAAGAGCTCCTGTAGCTCCTATCTTCTTTGTTTTCCATGATGGCATCGACCCAGCCTCACTGCCATCCTACCCCGAGCATCCTCAGTGCACCACGGCCTTTCCACTCCTGAGCCCCATCTCCCTTGGCAAAAAATCTGCCTGGCTTGAAGACCTCGCCCTGTCTCTTCATGAGGCTCTTAGCAAAACTCTAAAGAAGGGCTGACAAAAAACACCAACAGAGCCCCAAACACGGCTTTGTCTCACCATGGTTTGGCACAGTGTGAACAGCCAAAGGCGTATGAGAACCCTACACAAAGAGACGTCTCATCCCTCTTCAAAGGGTTGCCCATCCATGCCTAATGAGAAACTGCAATGTAAGACTTAACAGCAGGAAGTAATCAGAAGAGTAACAATAATCCTTAAATCACAGGTATTTATTTATTTCACTTTGCCTAGAAAAACTGAGACGTTTCCACCAAAACGCTGTGGAGCCACTCGCCAGCTTCATGCTGATTATCAGCAAATGGACCCGGACTATCCCTCTTCCCCTCCCTAGATTAACTTCAGCCAGGCCAGATCCTCTTTCAGCTGGAGCCTATGACTAGACCAGCTTAAGGAACTCATGGAAAAGCAGTGGGAAGCAGCAGTTTAACAAGCTGCAAGTGGAAGGCTGCGCCCTGCAAGCAGCGGATCACAGATAATCTCATTCTCCTTGGACACTTCCCACCCAACACAGCTCAAACCACTTCCTTTCCCTTCTCCTCCTGCAGCCCACAAACCACACGTGGAAGACGACCACCATGAGACACCTAAAGCCACGAGGAACCCAATCTGACTTTGCAGACACTATCCTCCTGGCAGCAGGATTTTGGACCAAGTGACCTCTCGAGTTCCCTTCTGACCCAGGCAAGCCTACATTCGTCCATCAGAGGTAGCATTAAGATCATGGGGGTTTTGTTAGGAATAAAAAGCATTTGTGGCAAAGACGTGGAACTCTCACCTCACCTATAAGATTTTTCCACAGGTACCTTTGAAAAAGGGATCCATAGATTCCTCCCCACAGACAGAACAACGCTACCACAAGGTCTAACAAAACTGCAACTCTTGATAATATTTTAAAAACAGACACAAAAATTAGTTCAACTCTAAAAATCCCTGTTCAATAGCCTTCCCTCCTGAATTTTCATATTTTCTGAGGTCCAGTGGTTGTTGAGCTCCACTTTTAAAAGTTTAATCCCAAGACAGAGAGGTTAAGACATCGACACAATCACAGGAGCGAGACGTACATGTCACCATGGTGTTGGACCTGTCAAACGCAGCACAAGATTTAATATTAAAGAGTCACTCAAAGAAAACAAAGACTATTCCTATTTCCTGTTTTTATCCATTATCTGGCAAGAGTTTCATGTGTTTGGTTTCTATAGTCTCAACTGTGAACACCTCTGCCTTCACACGTATACCCAAAACCGATGGAAAAATTTGGCCTGTGTAAAAGAAAAATAAAATTCCACAAAAACAATCTCAATTCCAATGATCCATAGACATCCCATCAGCAGCATTTCGTCCTTAAAATTCCATAAGAAACCCAAGCTTTGTGATAATCCCAGCCATTTAACCTGAAAGCACAGCAGAGTATTTTTGCAGCATGAAGCCCAAAGAATTACCAAACTTCTCCCCACAGCAGGGGAGCACCCAGACACATCCCAAATCTCCAACACTGCTGCTTTTGTCCAAAGGAATGCTAGAGAAAGTCTCCAATTTGCAAACTTGAGCAGTGATCCTTTAAATATTTATGCTCATGTTTACTTTGTCGAGAGGGGAGAAATCCCATTCACTCAAGAGGAAGTGAAGCAAACATTGGCATGCAGGACAAAGCCTGAGAAATTCAGATGCTCTTTTAAACCTCAACACAAAAAGATCACCATGTTCCAAAGCTGAAACCTGCACCCAGCCTGTCCCAGGGAGCCAGAGTCCAGGACCAGGCTGGGAGCTTCATCAACAACACAACAAACATGCCTTCAACCCCGGTGTTTCTCGTGCAAGCGGGAACGCAAATTCCCTTTTATTTACAAACCAAGGGGACACAGGAATTTCTGAAATCAAGTTTGACCGGCTAAGATGCTTCCAATGGTTCAACGACCTTGTTTGCTCCCTCATAAATGTATTTTTAAAGGAACTAAGTTCAAAAGTTGCACGGTTTAGAGCGAGAACTAGAATTGGGCAGAAAATGGCCACGCTACGCTCACCAAAACCAACCACCCTAAACGACTTTAGAAACTCTCCGGTCACGCTTGAATGACAGAATCCCAGACTGGTTTGGGCTAGAAGGGACCTTAAAAGCTGATCTTGTTCCACCCCCTGCCATGCACAGGGACACCTTCCACTAGCCCAGGGTGTTCCAAGCCCCATCCAACCTGGCCTTGGACACTTCGAGTGATCCAGAGGCAGCCACAGCTTCCCTGGGCAACCTGCGCCAGGGCCTCACCACCCTCTCAGCCAACCATTTCTTCCCAATATCCCACCTATCCCTGCTCTCTGGCTGTGGGAAGCCATCCCCCCTGGTCCTGGCACTACAGTTCCTGATGAAGAGTCCCTCTCCAGCTTCCTTGTAAACCCCCTTCAGACACTGGAAGTTTCCTCCCAGTTTCCCCAGACTCGAGGTATCTAAGCTCCAGGACTGCAGGACACGCGTGGTCCCAAGGCTGTGATGGTGAACCCTGCTCTTCCTTGCCAGCTTGGTGGTGCCAAGCTGCAAAGCCAGTGGAGGGACCAGCACCGTCCCTGTGCTCCCAGTACTCCCCCTGTTGACTTGCGGGCATGTGAAGGAGCAATCCGATCCGTTCTTCCATCTGGAGCAGAATTCTGTTCTCCCAGAAAACAAGCAGGGGATGAGGATTTCAAGTCCAGCCATACCTTGACACAAGCTAAATTAAGGTTGCACAGGTAACTTGGGTTTCATGTTTCCCAAGCGCCCAACCTCGGGTGCTTCACATTCTCTGGGGTTTTCCTGCAAGCCTGATCAATGCTCACAAAATTCACCATAAACATCCCAGATAAAAATAATTTAGGCATAAACCATTCAGATTTGCCTAGCAAAGGATCCCAAAGGTTTGACTGCCAGAGTGGTTTAGTACCGGTGTTTGGGAAAGATGCTGTAACAGCAGACATCATCTCAGGCATTTGATACCCTGAATCTTAAAATGCAGCTTCCCCACCCAAAATAAGAAGGAAAAAAAAGGTTAAAATATGGAGTTTATAAATCATAACAGGAGCAATGGATGCACAGAATAAATAACTTCACAAAACAGATCTACATTTTAAATACATGATGAATGCAAATAAAGCTTTTCCCAAGTGCTGCTGATAGACACCAGGCCTTTAAACACAGAGGAAAAATCTCTAAAGCCACTCTGATTTATGCATCGATTGCAATAAATAAATAAATAAATAAATATGAAGTTGCATCATCATCGATAGCCCAGGAAACAAAAGCTTATTAGTTGTGTGCTGGGACTGCTGAATTACCTTCCCTGCCATCAGCAGCCTGACTGACGGCTTCCAAAATGGTCTTGGGGATCAAAAATCACAGCCAGGAAGGAGGGCAACAGCTGGGAGAGCCTTCATGAGGGAAAAAGGCATAGAAAACCCTCCTATTTTAATGAAATAAAATGTAAAAGTGAGAAAAGCCATTGAAATGGGTGAGTTTACTCAAGGACGTAGGGGAAATCGTGTGACTGCAGGGCGAGGGGCTGAAAAGATGATGCTCTTCAGGGATAACGCAGGCTCTGACCCAGCCGGAGTTTATGGGTAAGCTCAGATTTGTAAGGTCGTGCTTAAGGATTCACAGCCCATCACCGCAGCATCCACGCACCTCTCCACGGGAACACAACTCTCCCCTGTCATTTCCTAGCAGTCCCATGGGAAAAGAGTCAGGAAAGCACTTGAGCCGGCCAGAAACCCAATTCTCCACCTAGCAATCTATTTACAGAGTGACTTATTACAGCGCTTGGTTATCGACTGAGCGAGACACCGCGCCGGTTTTCCTCCCGTAGCAGCGAATCTCCTTCCTCTGCCGCTACGTGATTATTTTTTTGATCCGCCGATGGGCAGGGACCGCGCTGCAGCGAGGGATGGGAAAGCCATGATTTCTGCTGAGCTCACGCTCCCCACTTTATCAGCCTCGGCTTGATTTGGGGATAGGAAAACGTAAATGCAGAAGGAGGAAGCCGATCGAGAAGCAGAAGGGCGGCAAAACGCCCGGCTCCGAACTCACGGCAGGTCCTAGCGCAGGTCACGTCGGAGGGGGGTTTATTTTTGGGGGATAAAGCAAAGGCCGTTTTGGCTACATTTAGGAAAATTCCAGAAAGAAATATCAAATGTTTTAACCTTCGGAGGAGCAGTGCTCCCACAGGGGTCCGGCGTGCGAGGGTGGGAACTGCCGTGAAGTCCAACACTGTGCTAAGCAGACCCAGGTATACCTCATTCGGACGGGTGGGAATGGCTGATGGGTACTCGGGAATGGCTCTGCGTGGCGCACAGGACTGCCGGAGCCACGGGGCGACCGCGGGCGATCGCGACCTGCTCCCGTCGCGATGGCCATCGCCGTAGCCTCAGGGCTACTGCCACACAGACGGATACAGCCCACGGCCGCACTGGTGACAGTGGGGACGTCACTGAGGTATATCTCCTCCCCCCAGGCTGGTTTTTCCATGTTCTGCGTGTCCAACCCACCCGCGATGCGGGTGAGCGGCACCGGGCGGCGAAACCCCGCGCATGAGGGGGAGCGCGGGGCCGCCCCGCACCGCGCACCCACCGGGGCCGGCTCAGGCGGGGAGGACCCCACACCACCGGGGAGACCCCACGACGCCGGGGGGACTCGCCCTCCTCCGCCAAACAGCGGCTCCTGACGGCCCCGCGATGCTCCGGCGGGGTCTGCCCCACGACCCCAGCCCCGTCGCTCCCACCTCACGCGCGCACCGGAGGCCCCCGCCCCGCCCCGCTCCCCGCTGCCGACGCCACCGCTCACCTGGGTGTCGGGGCGCGGCGCATCCCTCGCCCGCAGCCGCAGCCGCCGCCGCCGCTGAGGGGGATCCCGAGGGTCGTTGGCTGAGGGAGGTCGGTTCTGAAAAGAAGTCCCGGGGGTCTGTGCTGAGGAGGGTCGGTGCTGAGGAGCGTCCAAAGGGTCGGTGCTGAGGGGGGTCCCGGGAGTCGGCGCTGAGAGGGACGGGTGCTAAAGGAGGTCCGGGGGTCCCGGGGATCGGTGATTAAGAGGGGTCCCGGGGAGGGGAGGTGCGGACGGGCGTTCCCGCCGCCTCCGCCGCCGCCCGGGCGCTGCCCGACTGCCCGCGCGCGCGCGCCGCCCTCACGCGCCCGCCCTGCGGAGGCAGGGACGGAGGGAGGGAGGGAGGAGGAGGGAGGCGCGCGCACCGCCCCGCCCCGCCCCACCATGGTCACGCCCACAGACACGGCCCCTGGACGCGCCCTCTGTCGTTACGACGCGGCCGAGGCCGCTTTACGGCAGCGCGCGGCAACCGGGCGGCGGCGGCGGCGGGCGATGAGGCGACGGGTGAGACCCGGAGGGACACGGGAGGGGACGCGGGAGGGGACACGGGGGGAAAGCGGGGGGACACGGCGGGACACGGTNCGGGCGATCGCGACCTGCTCCCGTCGCGATGGCCATCGCCGTAGCCTCAGGGCTACTGCCACACAGACGGATACAGCCCACGGCCGCACTGGTGACAGTGGGGACGTCACTGAGGTATATCTCCTCCCCCCAGGCTGGTTTTTCCATGTTCTGCGTGTCCAACCCACCCGCGATGCGGGTGAGCGGCACCGGGCGGCGAAACCCCGCGCATGAGGGGGAGCGCGGGGCCGCCCCGCACCGCGCACCCACCGGGGCCGGCTCAGGCGGGGAGGACCCCACACCACCGGGGAGACCCCACGACGCCGGGGGGACTCGCCCTCCTCCGCCAAACAGCGGCTCCTGACGGCCCCGCGATGCTCCGGCGGGGTCTGCCCCACGACCCCAGCCCCGTCGCTCCCACCTCACGCGCGCACCGGAGGCCCCCGCCCCGCTCCGCTCCCCGCTGCCGCCGCCACCGCTCACCTGGGTGTCGGGGCGCGGCGCATCCCTCGCCCGCAGCCGCAGCCGCCGCCGCCGCTGAGGGGGATCCCGAGGGTCGTTGGCTGAGGGAGGTCGGTTCTGAAAAGAAGTCCCGGGGGTCTGTGCTGAGGAGGGTCGGTGCTGAGGAGCGTCCAAAGGGTCGGTGCTGAGGGGGGTCCCGGGAGTCGGCGCTGAGAGGGACGGGTGCTAAAGGAGGTCCGGGGGTCCCGGGGATCGGTGATTAAGAGGGGTCCCGGGGAGGGGAGGTGCGGACGGGCGTTCCCGCCGCCTCCGCCGCCGCCCGGGCGCTGCCCGACTGCCCGCGCGCGCGCGCCGCCCTCACGCGCCCGCCCTGCGGAGGCAGGGACGGAGGGAGGNTAGCTCTAATGGAGGGGACGCGGGAGGGGACACGGGGGGAAAGCGGGGGGACACGGCGGGACACGGTGCCGGCAAGGCCCCGGCGCTGGGCGCCATGCCCGGGAGTCGCGCCGGCCGCAGCCGTCGGGGGTCGGTGCTGGTCGGCCCCAGGCCCGGAAGCTTCAGCCCGCGTTGTAAGGGGAAAAAAGGGTAAAACGGGCAAAGGAGGAGTGGAGGTGTGTTACGGTGCTGTGGGTGGTCCCTGCTCGCACCCCAGCCAGGCCCTGACCCTGCGCCCGGCCCGGGTGCACCCTCTCCTGGCCCGGTAATTCCCGTTTATTCCCACAGAAGCAGCGTTGGGATGAGCGAGCCCTTCCCGGGGCTGCTGGCTTCCCGGGCTCTGCTCCCGGCACCTGAGCGCCGGGAGACGCTCGGGGTCAGGCTCGGGGTCAGCGCGTCGCTCCTCCTCCCGTGGGGCGTGGGACACCCCGAATCGCTTCCTCTGACCGAATTCCCACTCCTGACCAAATTCCTGTGACCTCCAGGTCTTTCAGGCAAGTTATATTCCTTCCCCGTGCTGCCTGCTGCTCCCTGGATTAAACCCTTTCTGCGGGAGGTGAGAGGTGAGTGCACCGGCGTTCGGGTTAAGGATCTGAGCTGGGATCCCATCGGTACCAACCCCACCGGTACCTCTGGGACATTCCCAGTGCCATCGCTCATCCTCAGGCGTTCTGGTCGCTGAGGGCTTTTTTCCTGTTAAACTCCAGGTTTTGCTCCATCCTGGGGAGCAAAAACCATTGGGTGTTGTTCCTGTGGCTCTTAGTTTCGTGCCCTGGGAGATGCTGTGACACCAAGAGGAGGTTCTGAGTTTGGTCGCAGAGTCTCTGGTTTGGGGAATTTGTCCAGAACGGAAAACTTTGGGTGTAGTGAGTACAGAGCTTGAAGTATTTCCCTCTGATTTCAGCACTCATGGCCTGTTGAACCTGCAGAAGTGGGATGTTTTTGTATCATACAGGAATTATAACCTACAGCTACAGAGAGATTATTTATATCTAACAAAAAAGAAGACAACTACACTTCCATTCTGGTTGAGTTGTTTGCTTGTCCATGAGTTTCTCCTCTGGCTCTGTCAGGAAACACAGAAGTCCAGAGATTCGGGAGTCACCCAGCCTGGCTCCTGCTGGTAGTTAGAAATTAATGTTCCTTGTCTGATCTTGCTCCACTAACAGCTATCCAGACATGGTATCTAAACCCCATATTTCCAGGAAAAGTGAATAGTCTGGGGGTTAAATCATAGGGTCTTCTACCCTTGATCTTTGAAAGACAAAACCTTCTCTGTCCCTCCTCCTGTTCCCTGGTAAAGTCTGGATTTTTTGCCTTCCAGGTGACCATTTTCCTATTTACCTCCATGTTCTTTAAATTAGGAACAGGACTCTGGTGATGTGTCACCTTAAACTATCCACTCTGGAGGTTCTTAGCACCTTCAATTTATTAAAATAGACTTTAGGAATCTGATTCATCCTTAGTTCACACTCCCTTTGCTCTGTTACTGCCTTTTTGCACTCAGTTACTGAGGAGTCTCATTCCTTGGCTCTCAAGTGCCTTCAACAATTACCTGCAGAGGGTTGTTGTCTTTAATGGTGTGAAAATGGCAGGTTTGGGGTGGTTTTTGGTCAAGTGTTGGAAAACAGAGGCTTTGCTTTGTGTCCGGACACGAAGGAGCCCCATCCGTTTACGGATTGAACTCGCACTAATGTCAGCAGCTAATTTGTTAAATTATTATAACTTCAGTGAGGGAAACTCGACCTCTGGCCCTATTGATGCCACACAGCACCGTTTTCAAATCTGTAAATGAGATGATGGTGTTTGTATTAAAGTGCTCCTTTCTTTCTCCCTGGTTTCCTCGTCTCAGCACTGGAAATGGGGCAGCTGAAATCCCTTGGAGGAGCTGAGGATTCCAGGGAGTTTGCATAAATTCCAGCTATTAATATGCAAATAAAACGAACCAGCAAGACACTTGTTGGCAACCTCCAGCAAATGTTCCAGGCCTGTGCCAGTATTTATTCCTATTTTTATGAAAACTGAACAGAGTGTGCCTGAGCCTTCAGGAAGAGAGTCCTGGCTGTGGCTGAGCAGAGCTGCTCCCAGTCCACGTCGGGATTTCAACGCTCCTCAGAGGCCCAGATCCACGTCCTGGCTCCTCTGCAGATCCATCTTTAGCTCTAATGGTAGGTTCTCCCAAACAAAGCCACCTCACCAGTGGCTTTTTGCAGCCCCACCACGTTGTTTTGGTCCTCGCTGCTTACCTGACCTGGCTCTGAGGGAGCCTCCCAAGGGTTTTCCTTGGAGCTGCATGTGGTGAGTCATCCCACAGAACTCACAGGCAGTTTCACAAATACCAGATGGCAATAAAATTAAAAGTAGTAGCTAGTGGCAATTGAGCACTTGCTAGAACCATTCTCCTTCCTGACTGGAGGAACCTGACAAATGTCCAACCAACGATGTTTCTGCAGAGTGGAAAATTAACAGAACACGGGACACACGCTTTCCTTGCCCTTAATCCCATTTGGACTGGAGTGGAAAGCTATTGGCTGGATTTCTCCATGTCCAGGAGAAGATGAAGCAGAAAGAACACAATGTAAAGGAAAATTTGGGGTATTTTATGGGCACATACAAGAAGTATTTCAGCAGTGCCTGTGTTAAACCCCCAAACAGGATGTTTGGAGGATGTCCAGATCATTAAACCAGGCTCTGTTTGGGCAGGCTGAGGAGTTACTGGGACTCCGTTTGGATTTCTTGTTTTTACTCTACAAGGGTTTGCACCACGAGCTTGGAACTAGTTGGAGCTCATTAAGGTCGGAAGCGTGTCCAAATACCATTGTGTTTGGCTCAGCATAAACAAGGGCTGCTCCCTTCCTCCGGTGACTCCTGCTGCTCGGCATCTCCGGGATGCGCCAGCCACACACAAACGCTCACTGGCTGTTTTGTGCCCCAAACACTCACCTCGGCCCTTCCTTCCGACGTGTTACACGTGGGCTGTGGCTCATCCATTCCGTTCCTTGCCTGTCACAGGCCAGGGGACCTTGCCAAGATTTTTGAGAGGTAAATCCCTGAATTTATGCATCCCAGGCCAGGAAGGGTTATTCCTCATGATTCATGTCACAATAAGACCCGTGAATCTGCTTCTTCCTAACAGAACACTCCATTTGCTTCCTTCCTCCTTATCACGATGGAAAATTAGTGACTTATTTATAGTGAATCATATTAAAGTGATCTTATAATTCTGAGCTTTCACACGAGGCTTTCAGAAACCTGAAGATGTTTTTGTGCTGCCTTTGGGACAGAGGAGGGAAGGGTGAGGCCAAACCGCTCCATGTCACCCCTGTCCTAGCCAGGAAAGGAGCTGGGGGCTGAGGATGCATCACAGCACTGAGGAGCCTGGAAGGGCTGCAGGGTGTCAGAGCTAAAGGAAAACCAGGGTGGATATAGGGGCTTTAAATCAAATTTCCGTATGGAAAATCTCCTAAATCCTACTCTGGCTACGTAGAGAGTTGTCCTAAAGATTCCCACGGTCGGGAACTGGTTTGTTTGTGATCTCGTCTTGCTTTGTTACTCCTTGCTCATGGCTGTGCCTCCTGTGCTGGCGGCCCAGCAGGTTCTCCTGGAACAGGTCATGCCTCTGGCATGGAGCTGGGGCACTCTGTTCTCAGAGAAAGGGACCATATGTCTGTCAGACAGCCCAAAAAGGTTTTTATTTAGGGAATACCAGCAAGGCAAAGAACTCCAGTGATTGTCACTGCACAGGTAAAACACTGAGACACCCAAATACCACCTGACTTCTGGATCACTCTTGGTTTCTGTGCAGAAACTGCTCCTAAACTCCTTTGCTGTGAGGTTCAGATCCTCAGGATGAAAGGTTGATCTCACTGGAGCCACAGTAGGTTGCTGCTCAACCCAACACTGTGTGTTCTCCATCTGCTCATGGTCCTTCAAACATCCATCTGGGCATCCTGGGCTCTCACTCACTGCTGCTGAGAAGGAACTCAAGGTGTTTGTTGGGCTGCATCACGTCCCAGGTGCGATCAGTTCCTAACCCCTGTTCCCTTTCCCTGTTGCAGCCCTGGCGGTTCCCCGGAGCGGCGCAGGATGGATCCCGTGGTTCTCAGCTACATGGACAGCCTGCTGAGGCGCTCGGACGTGGCCCTGCTGGAGCCCCCGAACTGGCTCAACGACCACATCATCGGCTTCGCCTTCGAGTACTTCGCCAACCAGCAGTTCCAGGAGTTCAGCCACCGCGTTTGTTTCATCAGCCCCGAGGTGGCTCAGTTCATCAAGTGTGCCCTTAGTCAGGAAGAAATAGCCATATTCCTCCAGCCGCTGGACCTCCTCCGCAAGGAGCTGGTGTTCCTGCCCATCAATGACAACTCCAGCCAGGCCGCTGGGGGCACCCACTGGAGCTTACTGGTTTATTTCAGGGACAAGAAGTGCTTCGCCCATTACGATTCCCACAGTAAATGCAACTCTGTCCACGCCAAGCAAGTGGCGGGGAAACTGGAGGCCTTTCTGGGAAAAAGAGGGGGCAAAGCCACCTTTGTGGAGGAGAAGGCGCCGGCGCAGCAGAACAGCTACGACTGTGGGATGTACGTGATCTGCAACGCCGAGGCTCTGTGCCACGGGTACTTCCAGGGCCGGATGGAGCCTCTGCTGCAGCTCCTCACCCCCTCCTACATCACGCAGAAGAGGTCGGAGTGGAAAGCTCTCATCACGAAACTGGCAGAGAAGTGATGGGGATGCACCTTCAGCCCCCCAAAAACTGCCTTCCCAGTCCAAGAGGAAGCACCCCCAGTGCCTGAGGGAGATGCCCATGCGCAGGATTGTCCCAAAGAAAAAGAATGTAACCCCTCTAGCATGGCTGCACCCCCCCAAGCACCCCATTCCCTCCAGGAAAAGCCTTATTCTCCTCTGGAAATCACCGGCCTTTCAACTTCTAATGACAAGAGTCACTTTGCTTTCAAAGAAACCCTCTCCATGGTACATTTTTACAGTAATGGCTGTGGCAAAACAGGTTGCTAAAGAGACTTCTCCACCTGTGCCCAGCAGGCAACACACCCTCATTAGGTGGCTTTAGTTGGCTCCAGGCATTGTCCTTCCAAGCCAGATTTAGCAAATGCCCTTTAAACCCAAGCCCCCGAGTGCTTTATCATGGACAGTTCTAGTTTGTGCCTCCTGCTAACAGTATTGGAGCAATCTGGGATTTAGCAGCCAGGATTTTGTACCCCTGAAAACCGGACATTGAGATGTCACTGCAAAAAGATGAGACTCCAAAGGAAATGCTACAGTTAATTTAAGAACAGGGCAAAAACAAAGTCAGTTTTCATCAGCCAGGTGCTCCTAGGCCACACAGCGATGGCTTTTTTTGGTCCCCTGCCCCTGCTTGTTCTTATTGCAAATTAAAACCTGACTCTGAACTGCTGGAAGATTAATAGGAAGCTGAGAAAGCCAATCCTAGGAAAGGAAACTTAATTGAGATGAAAAACGACGCTCACTCTTTGAAGTTTGGGGTTTTTCATTAGGATTTTAGGTCATTTCTGTGCGGGGAGGGTTCGTCAGCGCTCCCCAACCCTTGTTAGCGTCGCTGCACACAGTGGTCGCTGCTCTTAACACAAAACCGGTTCTGTTACTTGAGAGAAAAAAAAACCACACCAGGCAGAACAAAAGGACAGAGTTTGTGGTATAAAAGCCAAAGATAACTGTGGGCTCCTTGAAGTCCTTAATGCACTTCAGAAAACTGAAAGACTTCCCCTCCCGTGCTGGACGATGGCTGGGATTCCGGAGTGGATCCTCTCCTTAAAGACAGTGCAGAAAATAAAAATTAAACTGAGATGTCGTTGCAGGATAAGGAATAATCTCTCACCTGGTGCCTGGTGAGAAACAAGGAGCAGGTTGCTCAGGTGGTGTCTAGCAGAGCAACCACACCCCAACCTGAGCAGGGAAATCCGGGTTAAATACAACCCTTGGGGAAGGATTGTTTTTAACCTGGAGCTCTGCACCACCGGTGTGTGCAGCAGCACAGCACTGAGGGGATGGAGGGCTTCACCTTCCCTTGCTCCAAGAAACCAGGCCAGGCTGCCCCAAAACACCCTCATGGCAGCACTGGGGCCTGACAAGGGTTGGGGTTGTTCCCCTCCCTCCTAACACTGCCTGGACAGGAGAGCAGCGTCCAGCACCAGCCCTCCCTGGAAAAGCCGCTCAGCTGGAGCCGGAACGGGATCGAGCCGCTCGCTGAAGGGGATTCTCTCTGGACTCTGAGGGGCTTTGCCAGAGCAACGTCACTGCCACTCCCAAATCCCGAATAAAACTCGGACCAAACCGTGCGCTTCCTGGCATCATCCCATCCTTGGTGTCCCTGCTCATGCCGTGGCTGCTGCTGCCCCTCGGAGTGTCACAGCATGATGGCTCTGACTCATCCGTCTGACAGTGCCGTCTTGGCTGATATAATCTCCCAATCCTATTTTTAGAGGTTAGCTTGGGCTGGGGAGGGAGGAAGACAGGACGGTGGGTGTGGCATGGGGAACAGCAAGGGGATTTGAGGGCAGGGGCTGTGCTCATCCAGCACCACCCTGTGCTCCTCATCCCTGTTTCCAGGCCAGCAAGGTGAGCGTCCAGGGACGTTCCCTGCACCCGAGGCTTTTCCGTGGCATTTCTTTACACAAAGAAAAGCAAATGGGCTCAAGCAGGGCGTCACTGGGAGAGCCAACATGCACTGAACTGGGCAGGCAGACAGCAGCTGTGAAACAAAACCAGAGCCTTGAACCACATCCCAGCAGCAGGGACCCCCCAAAGCACACTGGGGGCTCATCCCAGTGCTCCTCCAAACCTCCTCCACATCACTGCACCCATGGCTTATCTCACCACTGGCCTTAACCAAAGAGTTCTGAGAGGAGACCACATTCCTGGCTCGGGCTCAGCACAGGGACCCCACGCGCCTGCTGTTGGAGCACCCAACAAACACCAGGCTGGGCACATCAGACCAAACCCCCCCCTCCTCAGTCCTCAACCTCTAAACCTCTTTTGGGGCCAAGAGCCCCACTTTGAGGTTAGACCCACTGAACACCGACTTGTCTGTTGGAAAAACAACCCCAAACCCATTTCCACTGGGTAAACGAGCTGGGCGAGTCCCTGGCAGGGACAGGACGGCGCCTTTCATCCTCCAGGTCACCCACGGAATCAAAGGCTCCGACAGCCCCGTAAAGCCGGGGCTTTGAAGAAACCAGACCATCCCCCCCTGGGCACTCCTGGGTGCTAAATCCCCCCCAAAACGGATGACACCACCCCTGTCCCCACTTAGCCAGTGCCACCGTGGTTTTTCCAAGTTGGGCCATTTTCATGCATTTTGCTGCACGGGCCAGGCCGAGGAAAGGAGTGGAATTGGGTTGTGGATGTGCAGGGAGGAGGAGAAAGAGGAAGGCTCACCCTGCCCACCCAGCAGGGTGGGGGCTGCAACTCAGCTCCCTCCCCCGGCACCGCTGTCCCCAGGGTGGCCCTGCCACCAGCGTGTCACATGGCGCAGTCTCTGCTGCCATCTAGTGCAACAACCTCCTTGGCGCCTCCGTCGGGAGCATCCCTGTCCCCTTGTCCCCACTAGAGGATGGGCTGTCCCCATGTCACCCACGTCCTGAAGGGGCACTGGGACAGCACAGATTTCGGGGCTCACAGCCTGGCACCGCTGTGGATGACGCGGGTGAGAGACAGCGATGTGCTAGAAAATCCTGCGTTTATTTTCGTTTCATTTAAAAGCCGTTCCAAGCCCGGAGCGAGCAGCGAGCTCTTCCCCAGGGCGCAGGGATTTGGCCCCATCAGCACTTGTAGTTCCCAAAAAACCAGGAAAGAAAACCCAAAGGAATCACATAGGTATCACCTGCCGCCCCGGTGTGCCCCTGGGGGAACTGTGGGACAAATCCAGCGGGACAAATCCTGCAACACTCGGCTCCCTGTGGTGACAAGGTTAACACGAACCAGGGCACGGAGGCTGCGCTCCGGGACATTCCCCAGTGCCAGCCACAGGCTCCTTTCCAACGTCTTAACGGCGCGAGCGGGACTAACCAAGTCCACTGGTGCCAGGTGTGGACCCCAGCGAGGACACCTGGTGTGGGGGACCCTAAAGTGCTTTGCAAGGGACACACACACATCCCCCCCCTCCTCTCTGAGCCTGGTGCTCCAGGAGAGAAGGGCTGGGGGGGCCCAGATTGTACCCCCACCCTTGGGTGTGGGATAGATGACACCCCACAGGGCTAGTGAGCCCTTTCTCCCCATCCCCACAGATCCCTGTGTTTGGGGCCATTCCTCCAGGCACATTCCCAGGGATACTGAGACAGGGACAAACAGGTGGGTTCTCCCAGAGCAGCAGTGGCAACTCATCCGCATTTCTGGGGGTTCCTGGTGAGCCCAAGGTCATCTTTTAACAAGAAGAAACCAAGCCTGAAACAAAAACCAGCGTCCATTTTAGCAGCAAGTCCTAAGGGAAGGTCCAAGCGCTCAGCAGCCCTGAGCCATCGTCCAGTGCTACAGCACAGCAGTGTCCCAGGGAGAAAACAGGTTTCCAGTGGGATGGGGAGTTGGCACTGGTGGCCAGAACCTGGCTGGAAAGTCCCACCAGGAGTGAGTGCCCGAAGGAAGAGAGAAAATACTTGGTCCCATTTTACCAGCCAAGGGAAAGCCGGGCCACGTGTAACAGCCACGGTTGGATGGCACCGGGATCCGTGGCCAGGGTGTCACCACCTCAGTGTCCATCCTCAGCCAGCGCCAGGAGAACGGTCACCTGCAAGCAGGGAGTGGGGTAAGATGGAATGAGTGACTGCAGAGGATCCGTATCTCATCCCGGTGCATTCCGATGTCCTCAGCATGAGGAGATCCCACTCCTGTCCATCCCATGCTGATGCCCATGGCCTCAGCCTCTGGGCACAGCCCAGCTCCAATGAGATGTCCTGGTGCTTCCTAAAAGTGGAGAACCAGCCCCAAAACAATGAGGAAACCTCTTCCCAAGCTCCAGAGTCTCAGGGACAGCAGAGAGCTTCCCAGTCGCTCAAACCAGCAGTTGATGGGATCACCTCCACGGTGTGGAGATGGCACTCTGGGTTCTGTCACTGGCCACCCCAACAGCAGGATAAGGGACAAAGCCTTCCTTAGACACATCACAGAGCAGAGCCATTCCTCTTTGCACCCACATTCCCTCAAGTCCTCCACTCATGGCACGACCCGTGTGTCCCAAAATGTCCTTGAGGGTCCCTCACCTCCTGTGCCCGCGGGAGAGGTAATCCCGGTTCAGAGAGCAGAGCTGCTGCTCCAGACGGAAGATGCGGAACGCCAGGTACGAGGAGGACACGACCAGGAGGCAGATGCTGGGAGCAGAGGAACAAGCCAAACGCTCAGTTGAGACTGAGACCGACATTCCCAGAGTCCCCCCAGCTTCCCCGCGCCCTCGGCACGCTTACAGCACGATGAAGATCTTCAGGAGCTGGTAGTCGGAGGGTCTCAGCTCTGCCACACAGCTCTGCTCCACCTCCACCTCCAGCTCCTCCTCGGTGTTTATTGCACTTTCTGAAACGCAAACCCAGAGTCAGCGGCACAGCCACACTTGGCTGATACTCCTGCTCCTCCAGCAACCAGGAAAACATCAAATATCCCTCCCTCATGGGCTCAGACCCTGCAGCCAGGAGACCCCAGCCCATCCCCAGGACTCCCAGCCTAATGTGCAAGGCAGAATTCCCCTGCACGCAAGCAGAGGTTGGATGAACACATTTTTATGGGGGTTATCGCCCGGTACCATGTGGAGCAGGGCACAAACCCGTGTCCCTCACCCGAAACCAGCGGCTCCTCAGAGGTGAAGGAGCTCTCCTTGGCGCTCAGGCTGCTGACAGAGGCCCGGTGGATGCACTGGTAGTTGGCATCTGGCAGTGACAGTGACAGTGAGGTAGGTGACACCTTCCTCCACTTGCCCTCGGGGACGATCACCTCCTGTGGGAACAGTCCGGTGAGCCGTGAATGAAACCAGCAGTGCCAAGGATATGGTGGGGCCAGATTCAAACTCAAACCTTACAGCATCTCCGTGGAGCACCAGCACATTCAAAACATCATCCTGAGGGAGAGCTGGTCTTCCATGATGGCTCCATGGGAATGCAGGTTCCCACTGCCACAGAAGGACCTGCCCACGCACCCCACACCTGCCCCAAATACCAACTGCTGCCTCCTCCACCCCCTGAAGCTCAGGGTGGCCACCTGGAATTCTCCAGCACGCCCCAAAAAGGGCAAAAAAGTGTCCCAAAAAGGCAACAAATCAAGAGGGGTGGTAGCTGGCACAGAGAGGGGCTCGCCCAACAGAGTTCCCAGGGCTGGAGCTGCCAAAGGGCTGCATCCCACCAAAGCACCAGGAGAGATGATGCCAGATCAGCCTGGATCACTGCCGATTCAGCCCTTGAAATAAATCTTTAACCCTTGGGATGTCACCAGACTGTGGGTGACATCCCACCTGTCACCCTCTGGTGCACCGCAACTGTCACCTCCTGCACCCAGCCCGAGGCTCAGGACCACCAGCCATGGAGGACACCCTTCTCCAAAGGCACAGGATGTGGCCCCCCATGCTCCCTGGATCATGCCGTGGTTTGGCAGGTGTTTCCCTCTCCAGCCATCCTACTCATCCCACAGATTTTTGGATAACTCAACCCCATTCCCAGCCTGTTATCCACATTCCCGGCTGTGAACAGCATCAGCCATCGGGGAGCGGAGTGGCAGCATTTTCCACATCACTCTCAAGTTTTTCCATCTGTAAGCAGACAGAGTCACTGGCTGTGCTCAGCCAGGACCTCCTGATCCATCTGCTCCTGCCAAGTGTGGGGATGAGGGTCCCAGAGGACGAGCCACGATGGCGGCAGGCGCGTCCTTGCACAACCTTTGGCGGCATCGACGGAAGAACCGACTCTCTCCCGACTGTCTGAGCAGCCACCAGACAGTGTCAAACCCACCAAGGGGGCCAGGTGGGCCCTCTCCACCCACAGCATGAGGTCAGGGGTCTCTCCTCTCCCAGAGCTGCCCTGACCCTCACCAGTGATACGGAGTCCGGCTCCTCAGACAGCTCCTTCAGACTCAAACTCTTCTTACTGGAGACCTGGAAGGGGGGGAAAGGATCGGGCATTACGGTGCCACCTCTCCCTGCCTCAGCCTCAGCCACAAAATGGAATTTGGGCTTTTCTGCTGACACTATGAAGAGCAGCTGCTGGAACTTATAATCATGGGGATTTGGGGGATGAGGAAAGGGCACTGCATCACTGCTTCCCATCACCAAAAACCCGGTGGGGCTGTGGTTGAGCCAACGGCTTCCGTGGACAGGATAAAACATCAGGGGGTAAAAAAAAAGAAGAAAAAAAAAGAAGGGAATGTCTGAGCAGAGCCCAGCACATTTCAAAGAATAAATCCCCCAGTTTGGCAATGGGGCTGAATCACCCAAGTCGCTGCCCTGGCACAGCTGGCACACACCCTCCTGGGCAGGGCAAGGCTTCCCACGTGCTTCAAAGGCAGGGAGAAGAGGTCCCCACAGTCCTCCTCTTCACCTCGAGGGCTGATGGATGTCTTCCCCCACTTAATTTAAATTCTTTTTTTACTTTGTACCATTTGTCCTCCCCTTAAAACTTTAGATCTGGGCAAAAGGCATAAATGTGCAGAGTGGCAGAACTAGTATTACCACCAGATTATAAATAATTCATACCCACGCCCTGAGAGAGAGCAGAAACTCAGGGCTCTGCCTCATCCATGACCCAGAAAAGCCCACGGGGACAGGACATGCCCAAGGCATGGCTCCTGCCCCTCTTCCCATCCCTTGCTGTGGAGTGAGGATGCTGGGAATTGGAGAGGGCTTTGGGAGCAGTCCAAAGCCTTGGAGGCAGTAATGAAGAGCTGTGCTCAGCCCAAAGGCAGCAGAGTCCCAGGGCCATGGACACACGGTGGGACACAGAGTGGGGGTACCTGCAGGTGGGTGCAGACTCTCCTCAGGACGTCATAGACGCTGTCACGAGAGATGAGGGACACGAAGATGTACTGCAAGAGAAAGAGATGAGCTGTTGGGAGAGATTCCCCCCATCCTGAGTCCAGTTCTCTACAGGCAGGGACAGGCAGAGATGTCCTGCCCTTGAATCTCCCCGTTTTCAGGAGCCACGTCTCCCCTGCAGGCATTTCCCTGCGGAGTTTCCCTGCTGTTATTTTTGCAGCCTGCTAAAACCTGGACCAGATTTTTTTGGGGCCAGTCTCGCTCAGTTGCTGTTCCTACGGCTTTCCCATGCTCAGCCCAGAGGGACATGGCAGCAAATGGGGCCAGGACCTATGGAAAACATCCCCAGGGATGGGAGGGACACAGGGCCACACTCACCATGCCTGACACAGAGCCCCCGGGTGATGTGCAAGGCAGCCACACGTGGCTGTGAATTCCCAAATCCTGCCCTGTGCCACTCCCTGCTAAAACCCACCTCCCAAAATTCCGCAGGAACAACTGCCTCCCAAAATCCTGCAGGAACAACCCCCTCCCTGGCAGGGACAGGCAACACACAGTGCTGGCAGCAGCACCCGGGCAGGCGAGGACTTGGACACGCTATATCAGCTCACTGCAGCCAACAACATCCAATGGGATTTAAAAGCTGGAAACACAGCCCCGTATCCAAGTTTTCCACCAGCTCTGGCTAAATGCCAGCCCAAACCCTTTCCCTGCTTGTGTTTAAGGAGTTTAAAGGTTTTACGTGAGCCTGGCAGGGATTTGTCAGGCTCGGCCGAGTTTCACTTTGGGCTTTGCTTCGTCCAGGAACAAAGTGAAATTCAGGAACAAAAGCAAAGCTGTGGTGTTTGCCCTGGATGGCAGCCAGCACAGAGAGCAGTGCTCACTTCCCAACCAGGGATGGGAATCGCTTCGTTCCCTGCTCTCAAATCACATCCAGCTCAGACCTGGGCATCTGCTGGGTGCTGGTGTTACCTTTCTGCTGGCGGTGGTGGTGATGGCCAGGCCGTTGGGCAGCAGCCGAGCTGTCTTGTGCTTCTTTATCAGCTGCACGGACACCACCGGGATCACAACCTGCGGGGCAGGAACACAGGGATGGACACGGCACACGCGTCATCCAGCCAGCCTCCCTAAGACCCACCAGGACAGCCCCCCTGCAAGCCCAGGGAGGGTGAAAAATAAGGCAGGATGTTATTTCTGGCAGGGTAACTTTGCTGAAACCTCGAGCCTCCTTCAGGTATTTGTTTAAAGCATCACATATAAATAATTCAGTCCTTCAGCCCAGTTTTAAAGGAAGTTGTCTCTCCCCAAGATCCCTGTCAGCCACAAGACTAATGGGGAAACATCAGATTGTAAATCAAGAAGAAAAGCCAGGAGAGATTCAAATCTCGCCACCCCTAAAACCTTTGATCTTCCTTCAAGCACCGTTGCAGCTGGAAGGAGATTCTGCATCAGGGAATTTTAAACCAAACCAATATTTGGTTTCCCCAGGCCGATGCCACAGGTCATCAGAGGGGGTGGCATGGCCGTGTTCCCCTTCCCACTGGAGGCTTCTCTTGGGGGTTTAGGAGGTATTTGGGTGGAGGAGGGGATAAGCTGCGGTTACAAGCCCTGAGGGACCAGGGTGAGCTGGTGCCCACATTACCTTAATGTCCTTCCCAAAAAGGTTTGCGTAGAAGCAGAGCCAGTTGGGGGAGATGTAAAGCCTTCCCTGGATGAGGATGTCTCTCTGGAGAGCGCAGGAGCAAACTGCAAGGCAGAGAGAGAGCCGTGGCAGTCCCTGTGCCGGATCCTGCCGCCTCCGTGCCCATCCCTCACCCTGCCACCCACCTTTCAGCACGCTCTCCTCCGTCGGGATGTCCTTGAACAGCTTGTGGTACTGGGAGTTGTACTTGCTAGCGGCCTGAAAGCAAAGCAGAGCAAAGTTATCCGGTGACCTTGCCGATAAGGCGACCCAAAAATCCCTCTCCTGCAAGAAAACCTCCCTCTGCCCGCACCCGGGACCGGCGCAGGGGGGTCCCACCGGGCTGGGGACGAGAGCCCCGACGGATTAGAGGAAGGCTGGATGATCCAGCACCCGGCGAAGCCTGTGCCATCCTCCCAGATGAACATTTCCCTTAATATCTACGGAGGCTGCCGAGCCTCGGCGAGGAGCCGGTTTTCTGCCGGGCTCATCCGCACGCAGTTTATTTTGCCCAGCGGTTTCTCTCCTCCTCCTCCTCCTCTTCCCTTATCCAGGACACGGTGACAACACTTGCTTTGCACCCATCGTGCCGCGCCATCCAGCTATTTATATTCCCGGCGCCGCTTCAAAGCCTGCCGGCAGCCGCGGCGGGAGGCTCAGCGGGTCGGCCCCGAAACGCTCCTGCGGCGAAGGCAAAGCTCCGAAGCACTTCAACGCCTCCCATAAATCCGCTCAACTGGTCCTGTAAGGCAGCCTCGTGCCCCCTGCCCTCGGGATGCTCCCCAGGGATACGGCTGTCCCGCGGCGGTGACAGCCGCCCCCCAAATTCCAAGGGAGGAGCTGCTTTGCCAGGATGCAGAGAAGGCTGGCACAGCAAGGCTAGCTTGTGGCAGCCACGCAGGCAGAGCCCTCCTGCCCATGGGGACAAGGTCAGCCTTGCTCTGTGCACCCTGTCACCGGATGAGCTGGGCCCTAAGAGGATCAAGGCTCAGCAGCACCTGGAGTTGGCTCAGACACCTCCCGGAGGGACACCGGGATGGTGGGGGGGCCAGTGGGAGTGTTCCAGGAGAACACGGAGGGCAGTTCCACCAAGAAACACCCGCTGGTCCCAGCACAAATCCACTGTTGACCCTGTCACCCTCCCAGATGCCTCTGAGGAACTGGAAAAATGTTTTTCTCCTCCATTTTCTTCATTGGGAAAGGCAAAATGCCATTTCCTGTCACTCCTTCCTCTTCCAGAGCATCTCTTGTCTGTAGATGGACCAAAAACATCTAGTTCAGCATGATCTGAACAACCAAAAAGGTTCAAATGGACAGAAATTTAACTGCTCTCAGTCAACATTTCCACTTTCTCCTTTGCTCTGGATGGAAAACCCTGAAAGCATTTGCAAGGCAGAGCACGGGCCGCACAAAACCATCACCAGGTCCCCTGAAAATAAATGTAGGAGGCTCTGCCCCACACCAGGAGCCACCTCCGGCCCCCTCAGCCCACACCTGAGACCTCAGCTGGGCTCCTCCTGGGGCAACAGGCTACAACACACCAGCCTGGTCATTCCCAAAGCCAAAGGCTTACCACTTCCCGGTGGCATTTCTTGATGTCCTCATCCTTGAGGGCTTCGTTCAGGCGGAGGCTGGAAGGAAAAACAATAATCACCAGGCGAGCAAAGAGCCACAGGTCTCTCACCCACTCCCTAAAACACATGTGCTGCAATATGAGACATGGAAAAATGTAAAGGACTGAAGAGAGACCCCAGGAAGCCACATTTTGGGTGTCTCCATGATTTATTGTGACATCAGGCATTGCTGAGGCTCAGTACTGGCTGTTGAGGGCTGATCTCTGATGGGAGCCCGTGGAGGCACCAGGACCAAGACACCCCAGCTCCTGGGGAAGGAGCCCAGAGCTGACCCAGGAGCAGCTTGGGACAGGTTAGGAGCTGGAAATGTGCAGCTTTGGCTGGGGCAAGGATTCCCGAGAGAAAGCAGAGACAGGAATTTGGGAATGTGCCTGAGCAGGGGGGTGGACTCAGCTTTGGCCGTGCACAGGGACATCCAACCACGTCCATCCCACGGACAGATGAAGGGACAAACCATGGAGAGAGCAATATCTTCCCAAAAACCTCAGCAGTGGGAACATCGTCCCCTTCCCCAAACCCCTCTCACTTCCCTGCTTTATACCACAATATTTCAGGGAGAAAACAAAGTTGAGCCCTCCCTGTGCCCTGTCCCAGTTGGCAGGCAGTATTCGGGGCTCAAAGGCAGCAGGAATGCCACAGCAGGAGAGAAAAGAGAGAACACTCAACCACAGACAGACCCTGGGATGCTGCTCCTCACCTGCCGTCGAGGGAATCCAAACTCTTCTGCTTGTGGGACACCTCCAGCTTCTCACGGCCGTGCCTGGGCTCGGGGCTCTTCAGGGGAGCTGCCTTCTCGTGCATCGGCGTGGCACTGCAAGGAGACACCCGTTAGCACCCTCAAGAAAGGGGAAGAGGGGTCTGGAGCTGTAAATCTGTTCCCTTCAATCCTAGCCTGCACAGAGATGTCAGAATCTGCCGCTCAAGGACAGCGAGAATATTTCTGCTATTTCTCAAGTCACGTGGAGAGAAAAAAAAAAAGCCATTTTCCTGCCAGGGACTCCCCAGCGCTCACAACAGAGCAGCCAAATTGCTGCTGCTCCCTGGGATAACACTGTCCAAAGCAGAGCTTCTCCTCCTTATGGCCTGGAGGTTGGGATGGCAAAAACCACAGGTCTACGAAACTCCTTGGGGGGATGGATTTCAGCCAGGGTCTGCTCCTCTTGGTCGGCAAAACACCATCTTCCCGGGGCAGAGCCATCGCCAGGCACGTTAGAGCCGGTTATTTACCATCGGGAATGTTATCAGAGGTGCTTATCAGCCACGGCAGGCAAAGTAAACACGGGCCCAGCGCCACGGGCAGGTTATCACCTGGCAGGCCACAAAGGTGACACTTCCACCCTCGGCAAACCACCGCCGGAGACTGCCGCGGCACCGGCAGCCAAGCAGAGCGCGGTCCCAGGGGACCGGCGGCACGGCAGAGCCAGCCAACAGTCACAGGCCCACGGAGAGGAAATGATTCCGGGGAAAGCACTCGGCTCGCCAGGCAGGAGGTGATGCCGGAGCAGGTGAGGCACCGGCAGGACAGGATGAGCGCCAGCAGGCGGGACGAGCGTGGAGCTGGAGCGCATCCCGGTGCCCGCGGGGACGGTGCCGCGGCAGTGCGGCAGAGCCCAGGCGGAGGAGCCGCACCAAACTTCCTACGCTCTGAGAGCAGCTCCTTCACCACCTGTACTGCCCTGGACACATCCTGCTCCTGCTCCGAGGGGCTCATCTGAAGGAAAACCCATGGAAATAATCCTCCCTGACTCAGGGAGAGCCAGGACAGGGGTGCTGGATCCCAACAGCTGTGCCCAAATGGGCTGAGAGCTGAAGCCACGTGAGCTCCCACATCCCCCAGCCTCAGAGCCCTGACCAAAACACTGTCCAGAGGCAATGGAGCCCGGATGAAGGCACGGGGAATGCTCCCACAACAGGCAACACATACATGGGGGCGCAGGAGAACCAAGCAGAAGTCACTGGTGCCGCGTGGTTGGAAACAGGCTGGGAAACAGCTCCTGGATCCCCACAGCCAGTGTTGGCAAAGACCGGCCTGCACAGCCGTGGAGTCTGAGCACTGCAGGGATGGGACGGACATGCCGAGGTTGTGGGTTTTTAGGAGCTCAGGTCAAAGGATGTGTCAGGAAGGGAAAGTAGACCTTACTGACAAGAAGCTCCAAAATAACATCCCTTGGTATGGCACCAAAAGATGTTTTCCCTGCCTGATTCCTCAGGCACCCTCTGCCAGTGGATGCCACGCTGCCCTGAAGCTGAAATTCCTACCATGGAGGCACCAAAGCCTTCATCTGCCCTTCTCCCGTGCTGGAAAAGGGGCTCTGACCCGATCTGGAGCCTCCTTGTCCAGAGCTCAGCACACTCTGGCTTCCCTCACGTCATCCCTTAAATCCCCAACTGCTTGCACTGCTTAATCCGAGTGAGCCGATTTATCCCTAACCGGGGCTGACACCAAGGGGCACCACACAGGGATCGGGGAGAGGTAAAGGCATCAGAACCCCTCCCGAGGTCACCAAACACACAGAAATCCCCTAAAATGAGAAAAAACACAGGCTGGAGAGCACTTGGAAGTGCTGCATCCTTGTTTTCTCTCCCTCTCATAGCCACCACCAGGGACAACTCCTGGGTAAGATGATCCTGGACACAGCGCTGGCAGTGGGATGCTCCAGGGAGAGTCTGAGGGCTGTGAGGAGCATCCTCAGCCCCAGTAGGGACATCACAGGAGCTGCTTTGTCTCCTCTGTCCAGATCTTGCTCCATCCTGGCTCCCAGATGCATCAGGGAGACACATCCAGGGTTTGGGAGCACAGGATAAGGTTGGGCTCCAGGCACAGGGAGGTTCCCCTTCCAAGAGGTGCTTCCAGGGACAGCACAGTGAGGAAAACACTTTCTAGCAGCTCATACTGTCACCCTCCTCAAGGAATTTGTTCAGCAGGAAGCTGCTCCTGATGTAAACTCACCATCCCAGGTGTCCCAAAACACAAGTGGAACAAAAACTGTCAGAGTTCAGAGCTCCTGAGAGGAGGCAGAGAGGGTGGGTGAAGAAGTTCCCAGCAAAGAAAAAACAATCCAGCGACCTGGTGCCCCTCTGCCCACTTCTGACACCCCCCTCCCCGCCCACACCGGCTTCCCGAAGCCCCAGGCTTTGCCGGGCGAACCCCGGTGCTTCTCCCTCCCACGGGATCGCCGTCTCCCTTCCCTTACGCGGCGCTGGAATCCAGCCTGGAAAAGGTCCGGCGCGAGCCCCTCCGTCGGCGAGCGATTTTCGCTGGATCCCTTCCCCGCTGCCGGGGAAGCGCGCGGCGGAGGCCGGAGCGAGCCAGGCAGGGATCCCGCCTCCCAAAAAACCCCAGGAGGCTCAGAGGCGGAGGGAGGCACCGGCGGGCGGGCGGCCGCGGCCCGAGCGAGCCCGGGCGGGATCCGACGAGCTGCCCTTGGTCCCGGCGTCCAAGGTCATTTCAGTCCCGCGTGTCGGAGCTGGAGCGGAGCCACCCCGGGATGCTGGAGGGGAACGGCCGGAGCCGAGCGGCGCTGGCAGGAGAGAATGAGGCGCGACGTCAAGGCCGGCGGGAGCCCCGCGTGTCCCTCCCGCGATGTCCCCGGTGCTCCCCGCCCCGGGAACCGGGGGGTCACGGGCGGGACAACGCTGAGACACCAGTCCCGGGATGTCCGCAGCGCCCGGGGCGCTGGGTCTCACCGGGAGCCGCTCCGAGCGCCCCGCGGCACGGAGGGAGCACGGAGGGAGCACGGAGGGAGATGACCCCGGGCCTGCCGGGCTGTGCGGGGCACGGTGGGAAGGGGGGTCTCGGCCACCGCTGGGGCCGCGCCCGGGGCAGCCCCGGCGCCGGTCCCATCCCCGCCCGCGCTCGGAGCCCCTCAGGCGAAGCCGGCGGGTCCCCGCGGGCAGCGGCGGGAGTCTTCCCCGGCCCGGCCCCGCCCGGTCCGGTCCGGTCCTGTCCGTCTCTTCAGGGAAGAGGC
>VXAZ01009307.1:607073-628658 GCA_013399875.1 Gymnorhina tibicen | reverse complement strand
CCCTCCCCCTGCAGCCCCCTTCACCACCCCCAAGGAGCTACTCAGCCCGGCAGGTGCTTCAGCTTCTCTTTATTGATGGACAGTTGTGCTCTCCCACCCCAGGGCCCATCGGAGTGCTGGGTGCGGGGGAGGCTCTGGGGCGGTGGGGGGACACGACTAACACAGGAGACAAGGCTGCGAGGGGAGCACAGGAACCTCTTTGCATGGAGCCAACACCCTTCTGCCCCCATCCCAGAAACAGCCAGCTGAGAAAGGCTGGATCCGCCTTGGATTGGGTCTGGGGAGGCATGCGGCCATACAGGAGGGAGGAGTAGCAGCTTGCCTCGAGTGAGGAGGGGTCCAGCAGAACCGTTGACCACACATTGCCTCTCCCCCCAAACCCCACACCAGGGCCAGGGAAAGGGACACTCCACACCCTGAGGACAGTCACCAGTAAAGAGGAGTCCCAGCAGCATGCAGGAACCTCCTACGCCGACTCCAACACACATCAAGGCAGGACTTTAACTACAGGGAGAAGTTTTTTAAAAAACTAAACACTTCAAGTATATTTTTTTTTTAGTGATTTAAGATCTCTTGCCCCTGCTGCTGCTGCACTGGGTGGTGGTGTTTAGCAACCTACATCCACTCTAGGGACAAGGAGAACAGCGCAAGCGATGGCTGGTCTAATGCAAGGGGAGAGGGGGCAGTGGGAGGGGAGTGGGGCAGGGGAAGGAAGGCCCAGCGGGCGCTCAGGGTACGGGCACCACACGCATGGTGTTGGTGTAGCCGGAGCCGGGGCGCCAGCCCGTCAGCACAATCACCAGGTCGCCGCTCTTGAAGAACCCACGAGCTTTGCCTGGAAGAGAAGAGGGAGGTGTCAGAGCCCAGTCCCACCCTGTCCCCTCGCCATGGGGCAAGAGTGCTCGTCACCTGCTCCCCAAGTCACCAAGGCTGCCTGTGCCACGGCAGTCAGGACTCCATGAGGGTGTCAAAACCCCACCTTCCTGCTGCCCACCCATCTGAGACCCTTCGCCTCAGTTTGGGGTTCTCTGCAACAGAGCTTGAAATTCCACAGCACAGGATTTGGAGGGACTGCAGAACAGAGTCAATCCCACTCCAGGCTTCCCTTGTCCCTCAGGAGTGGCGAGTGTCACGGTTCCATCACTCACCACTATAAACCCTACCCAGTCTTCTGTTGCAACCTCTTCAAAGGCAGCTCTGCCAAACCCACCACCCCATTTCCCAATCGGACGTGGTTGTGCTCATGCAATCACCACCCGTTTCCTGTCCGGATCCGGTTACCACACAGGCAGCCAGTTCCTCTCTTCCCACCACCAGTCCCCATCAGTGTCCCTAAAGTACCACCCAGGTGCTCAGGGCTGCCACGTCCCACCAGAGCCACGTCCCAGGGGAGGGGGAGCGGTGCCACTCACCGACATTCATGCCCAGGGTGACGCGCAGGTCCACATCCTCAGCCCAGGCGTCCTGGGCGGGGTCTTTGCAGAGCACGGGGAAGATGCCGCGGTACAGGTGGGCCTGGCGCGCCGTCTGCTCATTGCGGGTGATGGCGATGATGGGGGCCCGCGGGCGGTACCGCGACACCAGGTGTGCCGACCTGCGGGGAGAACAGCCACGGTGGGGCTCCGCACACCCGGCACAGCCTCCGGAGAGGACACCTGGGAACGGCCCACGGGAGCACAGCAGCGCCAAGGTCTCTGTCAGCCACGAGGGCTCCCCAAAACCCCTGGAGGGACGTGACCAGTCTCCACAAGAGCCACTCACCAACCAGCTTGATGCTCTGCTGGATTCCCAGTTAGGCAATTGGGCAGACCACCACTGGCTGTCCCCACTGGTGGTGACAATCTCCTCACCTCCCAGTTTAGCAAGTGCCATCGGGGTGTTTTGGTCCCTGAACAAGCCTTTACTTGTCTCTGTTGCTATGTTAGGGTGGCGAGGTGCCATTTATTCCGGCCTCTGCAAGCAGGCCTTGGCATCTCAACAGGGGTCCCTGAAAGTTCCCTGTTTAGAGGAGCTCCCGGTTTACAGGGTGGAAAGAGCCGGTGCCAGCAGCGCTGCCCCAAGCATGCCAAGGAGGAAGCCATCTGCCTCCCAGCCACCTGCTGAAGCCAGCAAACAGGCCAGTTCCTCCACAGAGAGCTCTGCTCCTGCACCCAACGGGAAGCAAATGCAACAGAGGCAAAAACTTATACTGGGAAGTTGGGCACAGAGTCCTTAAAATACTTTAAAATGCCTTAAAATAGCAGCAGCACGGCCTGGGTGGGGCCTAGACTACAGCTTCCCTTTCCCTGGGCGCTGCTGACGGGGAGCATCCGCAAACAGACAGATTCAAACTGCAAGGCTGTGGTATCTGCAGCTCCATCTTTCCAACAGACGTGCCGGTGTCTCCACTTGCTTTTGCAGCCTCGTTTAGTGGAGCCAAGCTCAGCAACAATCAGATGCAAAGTTTGCTGCTTAAAGCAGGGGCCAGCAGACTGCTCCAAGCACCCAACCACACGTGCCAGCTCTCAGACAATCCTTCCCACACTGTCCGAGCCACCTCCCAAGGGATCCAGGAGATCCAGGTACTCACAAGAGTTAACCAAATCCACAGCTAAAAATATTCAAATATCAGAGTTCAAATATTTTCAAAAAGGTCAAGTGTAAGGTTAGAACATTTGACAAAGAAACATTAGAAGCACAAGGCTATCCAGAACTCAGTAGTTCCCTCCTCATCTCTGCAGAAAGTGGCTGCTCAAAATCATTTTAAGCTGTACATCTTGGTGAAGGTTTCACTGATGGTCCAGATCTTCAGGTAGGTGATGCCCAGCACACACAACCACATCTCTGCTGCTGAACTGTTTTGGTGTGAATCCAGTGTGAGAAATCCTGATTTCCTTCCAGAAAGCAGTCTGAGACTTATGGTCGGACGTGCTTTGGGAGCAGGCAGCCCAGTTCCTCTAGATGGAAGAGCTGATTCGTGAGGCTCCAGCTCCCTTTCCACACTGGAAGAACAAGTCTCTGCTTGGCAGCTGTCACTGTTGCTGGACAGAAATCCCAAACTACATTGTTCCAGTGCATCTCACCTGCAGCCACTGGGCTCAGCTGGTGCCTGCCAGATGCCTGCCTGTGCAGAGAGATTACCTGCAGGCAGGCACAAGGAATCCTGGAAAAGGAAATTTCCAAAGCTTTCCATTTCCCTGCCTACCAATCCCAGGCTGTGCAGTCCCTCTTCACCCCTTGGGCTCAGGCAAGCAGGGCTGATGACTGCAAAGTCCAGCAAGGGACCAATAATTTGGATGCTGCTACGAAAGGCCAAAGCCTTGATTTAAAAAAAAAAAAAAAAAAAAAAAAAAAAGATTCTGCATCCACTGAACTTCTGCCTCACTGTTACATTGATGATTTCTTGCCAAGAAGTTTGAATTGAAGCTGCAACACTTATTTTCCCTTGGCTCTTCCAGCTGGCGCCGCTGCCACTTGCAGCAGTGAGGGGAGGCTGGGCTTGGAGCTGGTGCCACGCTGGCAGAGGCAGGCCAAGGACTCGAGAGCGTAGGGATGCGTGTCCATCTCCGGAGGAACCAGCACTGCAGGCACTGCCAGAACCTGACTCCACCGGTCTCTCAAAGCCAAGTTTTTGGGAGTCTCCTTCCCCCACCCTGTCACACAGCAGGCTTGACCTGGGGGCACCTGTCCCCTCCTACCTTCCAGACTTGGTGAGGACAATAATGGCCCCGCTGCAGCACTTGAAGGACGCTTCCACAGCGCCAACTGCAGCGGCCTCGGTGGGGTCGCAGTTGAGGGGGGTCAGACGACGCAGTTCCTCAAACAACTGCCTGTGAAAGATGGCGGCTTCGGCCTCCCGGGCAATCTACAAGAGCAACACGCGTTCGGAGACAACACTCACGGCAGGCGCTCGGGCACAGGGCAGGGCGAGGTGCTCCGGCACCGGGTGCCACATCAGTACTGCCACACCATCACTCATCGGCGAGCCCGGACTAAGCTCACCCCAACGGCACATCCCTGCAGAGGAACCGCTCGATTCCCAAGGGTTCTTTTCGGAACGGTGGCACCTCGCCCTACCAAGCCCACACTCAGGTGACACTCATGCCAACTGCCAGGCACTCTCGCTCTGCTCCTGCCTGCTGGGGTCCCTCCCTGGCACAAGGTCAGCTTACATGGCAGCGGTTATGCAAGGTTGGCACGGGCAGCGAGCCGCTGGCCCAAGATTGCAGTGTTAGGGTGGAGCGTGTTTTTGCCACGGAAAGGGCTGGCCCAAGCCCCCTCTCTGAGCCCTACCTGCCGGACTCGGTCAGGACTAGCAGGGCTGCAGCTAAGCACTTAAAAGAGGCCTCCACCGCGCCCGCCGCCATGGCATCGGCAGGGTCCCTGTTGTTAACATTGAGGCGTAAAATTTCTTCGAACAGCTGACGATGAAACATTGCGGCCTCAGCCTCGCGGGCGATCTGCAGGCCCGAGTGGGAGGGAAGGACGAGAACAGAGGAAAGAAAAGAAGGAAAGATATACCAGAGGAACATGAGATCACGTTAACTTGCTTAATTGTCATAGTAACGCATGCAAGAGGGTATTAAGATGAAGCTGTGAAGCTTTTTGGCTCTCAGGTTTTGACTTTGCTAAATGCAAGCCAGTCCAAGATTCACCATAACCATGGAACTGGCAGGCCCCAGTCACTGGGCAGGGATTCCAAACAAGGCATTTCTGTTGTATTTGGGAGTTCCAGCAGAGCAGGCAAACACAAATTACTTTTCAAGGACCAGAACAAGCCTGCTCATAGCCAGACCGTGCTTTGTCATGGCTGTTTATGACCTCCTTGAGAGACTCTTGTGCCACCTACCTGCCTGCCCATGGTTCTGCTTGCAATTCCGTAAGAGGGAATCTCTGGCTTCCTTTCCTAGGCTCCCAACACCACAGAGTGCTGCTGGAACAGTTTTCATGGAGCCAACATGCAAGCAACACACTTTGAATGTCACCCGTGAAGATGGGACACTGTTCTCTCAGCCTTGTTAGATTTAGTTTAACTTCAGAGTCAATGAAGATTTGGCTTGAGAGCCAATAAAGATTTCATTTGAGGACCAATAAAGATCTAGTTTAACTTGAGAGTCAATAAAACTTCACATTCAAGTAGGATACCAACTTCCCTTTGGTAACAGGGAAATAAACAGGAACAAGTTTTCCTTATGGGGTTGTCACAGTGTGGATGTTGGGGTATCTGTACAATGCCAGATAAGAACAGATGAGAGGGACAGAAGCACAACTAAGGGCTTTGTGTTCTGGCTGAGCATTGGCAACATGTTCAGCAACCTGTTCATCCCAGAATCCTGGGAATCACCACGTTTAATCATCTCGGAAGGCCTGACAACCCGATAAAGAAGGCTTGCAGAGACTAGAGAAGCATGCAAAGGTTCATGATCTTCTCAAGGACAACTTCACCCAGTTATACTCCACAAAGTGAGCAGCCACTACACAAAGCATGACAAGTTCACGTTAAATTAGAGACTGATGTGCCATTATTGTGAAAGCTGTGGAGTTAGAAAAATCAGAACTTTCCTACTCTAGTGTTAATGAATTTTTTTATGTGATGCTGGGAATTATCCCTTCCACAGTTATCAGTTTAAGCCAAAGTAGTTAAGTATCTTATGTCTAAAAATAACAGGACACAGGCGGCAGGCCGGAACAGCAGGCCAGTGCCAACTTGTCCTAAAGCATTTTGTTACTGCTGGATTTAGATAAAATGGGAGTATTTGCATCACAACACTTACTCCAAATGCAGGAGCTGGAAGCCAGGCAGTTTATTTTCAGCTCCTGGTACAAAGGCAGCAGCTCCGTGTAACACAGAGAGCAAACCTGATTTTAGAGGGAAGTCTGCACTCCCCATGTGTAATGGAACATGGGCATACAGGTGTCTACTTTGACAGTGGCTGCAGAGGGGCACAGCAATCCGTAACTTCACCCCACAGCTGATCTGCTCAGACAGGAATGGCTATAGAGGGTTTCCAGTTGGTGCACAGGTGGAGATACCAGGGAGGTGGGAGAAAGGAAAATGGAGAGGCTGTTTAAACCTTGGTCCCATCAGGCAGCATAGCACAGCCAGGCTGGGCTCTGAATTGTAGATCCTGGAGTGGAATGGGAAGGAAGCCCACTCCCACCTGCAGCAATCAGCCTGCCCAGTATTTGGAAGTTTGCTATTGCCCACTTCAGATGGAAACATCCACCTGCTCCAGCCATGCTGCAGATCTCCAGACCGTGGTTACTCAGAGCATTGTTGCTGGGCTCGACTAACAACAAGTGAATTAGCTCAGAGGAAAGATCCTCACTGTACTGGCATGTGCTCCTACCGTAAGAGTTGGCACCTTGCTGCCTGGAACATCCTACATTTAGTCAATCTGTATTTCAATTTCTGCAGAGCGTTAAAGCCTTCAGTGTTTCCCCAGGGGCCCTGGTGGAATGAATACCACCACATGCCCAGGTCTGTAGGAAGAGGGAAGCACATGCAACAGATCCTCAAATCAAGCTACAGGTACAACACAACCTGCCCAGGCCAAAGAATTAAGGCCAGAATGGAAACCCAGGTGTAAGGTTTGCTGCAGCAAGCTCCCAAGTCTTGGTAGGAAGTCGATCCTTGTGATTTAGGGGTTGGAAAAGGAGGGAGAAGCTTTAAGGTGCACTGTTAGTGTTGGGCCTGTAGAGGAGCACCACTGCTCGGTGATCGTAAGGCATATTTTGCATTTGCCTCGTGCAAAAAAACACCACTCCATATTGAGGTAAAAAATGTTTAGGTAACACACTGCAAAACCAACACTGGCTGAGTTGATTAATGTATGGAACTTGAATTGCAAATCAAACTGGTGAGAGTTAGAACTTGTGAGTTACCACTGCTGTGATTCACAGCACCAGTAACTGGGGAGCAGCAACGCTCAAAGGTACTTGACATCAGGCTTTTATCAGCTGAAACACGAACTTGAAGCAGAGCAGAGGTTTCTGGCAGTTCAGGCATGTAAAAACATGGTGCTGTCAGTACTCATGCAACAAACCCCCCCAACCCCCAGCACACAGCAGGTGCTGAATGCACCAGTGCTGTAAATCACCCTCAGGAGCCTCCCCACCCCCTCCCATGCAGCACTCAGCCAAAACCTTTCATTATCTATAGATAAACTGCTTAAGCGGCTCCTTGACCTGCAGAAGTTAAAGGCATTTAATATGCCACTGCAACAGGACACTGGATTAAATCTCTATCGAGGTAACGGCAAAAAGAAATGGGAAGTTTTATATCTCAGCATTGCAGAGCAGCTCTCAGCTCTGCTTGGCAAGTTTGGAGCACACAAAGTGAGATGCCAGGCCCTCAGGACCGTGCTTGTTCAAAAAAAATCACCCACAGCAGAGTGTGAGTGAAGAAACGGCCATTTTGGGCAGCCAGCTCAGGTGGCCGGCGGCAAGGGGGTGTCCCCGTCCCCGGCAGGGCAGGGCAGGGCAGGGCAGGGCAGGGCAGGGCGGTACTCACAGCGTGCTGCATGCGCACAGCCTCCAGGGGATAGTCTCCCTTGGCTGTTTCCCCGGACAGCATGATGCAGTCCGCTCCGTCCAGGACAGCGTTGGCGACGTCGCTGCCCTCGGCACGTGTCGGGCGAGGCTTCTTGATCATGCTTTCCAGCATCTGGGAGAGAACAAACCCACGGGGATCAACTCACTGCCAGAGGAAGCAGCTGCACTCCAGTGCTCCTTGTGGCTTGGGCAGAAAGTGGGATGCAACTTAAGGACTCCAAGAGTTCTCCATGTGTATGGAACAGAGAGGGGGTCTGGTCCCTAAACCTGCTTTGATTTAAAGCCTCCAGTAGTGAGGAAAACAACCCATTCCATTTTATACCCATTCCACATTTACTCCTTTTTCCAGGGAGATTTAAACCACACAACATCCCAGACACAGTACTCCAATCTTCCAACTCAACCTCTCAGCACAAGGCTCGGTCCAAGGAACTTGGTACAAGGAGCTCTTTAGAGCAGGGTGTGGCATTAGACATTGATGCAAAGCTCAAATCCAGTCATACGTTCTCAAATTTGGGAATTTTATAATCCAGAAATCATAAAGAGCAGGGTCTGCACCGATGAAGTCACCTTCACCCAACACAAGATTTCAAATGCTTTAGACAATATGTACAGGGTAGTAGAACAATTAACTCCACCAGCTTCCTAAGCATCTCCACTTAAGAGAATGGAAAACGGAATAGCTTTAGTACTTCCTAATCCCTTTCCACACCCCCAAGTCTGGCCAGCTCTCCTGTCTTCCTCAGGTGCTCAGGTTCCCCCCAGCTGGAGCTCACCACTTGTTAAACACCATTTGCTTCACCCATGGGACATTGCCTGAGGCTGTGTTCCAGCTGCATTTCTGTAGCAATACAGGAAAAAGGAGCATATGCCACTGCAAATCCAGAACCTTGTTTAATGACTACTGTCTAAAGACAGTTTTCACTTGCACAGCCTGTGTGCAGAGCAAAGACAGCCAGGAAACCAGTCCTCCCACTGCATGAGGACTGTGCACATGTTCCCTACTACTCCCAGGAAAAGAAGATGGATCCTTTACTCGGTTCCTTCTGAAGCTGCAGTGTGGGTGCGTTTTCTGAGATACCTGTGAACACCAGCAAACCTTCCCTGTCAGGCACAGATGTGCTGCCACAAGATGCCAAGGAAGAGCATGTGCCATTTTTCCCATGAATTTGCCAAGTCAGCCCCAAGGGCTCGTTACCACGTGATGTTTTGAGGTGTATAAGGCAAGAGGTCCCGTAACCTAACTGGAAGAGATCCTAAACACAGAAATGCCTAAACATGAGCTTTTCAGCTATGAGCAAAACCTCTCTGCATCTCACTCTCTAACCAAAGCCATCAAGCCATGGCTGCCCCCAACATTCCCTCCTGGCCAGACTCCGGCAGCAAGGAGCCAACGGTGCGCTTCCAGTACCTGAGTGGCACAGATGATGGGTTTGCCAGCCCTGTTGCAGCGCCCAATCATCATCTTCTGGGCGAGGAAGACTTTCTCAGCTGGGATCTCGATTCCCAGGTCACCACGGGCCACCATAATGCCATCGCTGGCCTCCATGATCTCATCAAACCTGACAGCGAGAGAAGAGCTGTGTTATCCCATTTGCTCTGCAAAGCATCTTCCCATCTGTCTGCCTTCCTCTGAAAGGAGCACCCAGGCTTTCCATGGGCTGTTTCAGTTCCTGCAATGCCAAGGAAGGAGGAAGAAAACCAGGAACAAGGCACAGCACATATTCAGTGCTCCACAAAGCCGTCTGAAGCCATAAAAAGGGAGTGCAAGTTGCTTTATTTCAGTGTGACAAACCCAAAGCATCCCCTGCACAAAGCTCACCTGCGCACACCCTCGTGGTTCTCAATCTTGCTGATGATCTTGATGTTCTTTCCCTTTTCCCCCAGCACCTTCCTGACAGCGTGGACATCGGAAGCCTTGCGGATGAAGGAAGCGAACACCATATCCACGTTCTGCTCCACACCGAATTTCAGGTCCTGAATGTCCTTTTCGGAGACAGCGGGCAGGTCGACGGCGGCGCCGGGCAGGTTCACGCCCTTCTTGCTGCCGAGCATGCCACCGTTCTCGATCTCCGTCATGACATAGTCCTTCCCTGAAACACGTGTTCCCACGGTCAGTGTTTACGGGATAGCTCCCGCCGCCAGCTCCCACACCACCTCCCTGCCTGGGAACTGCACTGCCAACAGCAGCACACGCGATAAAAGGCACATCCCATCTCCTCAGAGCATTTCTGTACCACGTGAGCTTGCAGTTTACCCTTGGGAACACAATAGATTGCTCTAAAACAACTTCTAGGCTGTTCCTGGATAAGATACCAGCTGTTCCCTGCAGGAGGTTGGGATTGCCTCCCCCAAGAAAAGCTAGCTGGTTGCAGTTCTGCACACAGAGCCCTGCAACATCAAACTGAGCACCTCAAAGCCTCACCTCCCACTCCCTACATGCTCACTGATTAGAGGCTTGAGGCTAGAGCAGTTCAGGCAGCACTATAAAGGGAATATCATGGAAGTAACCTTGCCTCTGCATTACCAGTTAAAACTAGTTCTGTCTCTAACTACAAAACCCAGGGTCTGTGCTGTAAAAGTAGTTAAATCCTGCATTAAGAGCATGAATTAGCCTGGCTGATCATGAACAGTGGTATGGCCCTACCACACATTCCCCTTTCAAGATGCGGTTTAGATGCCTGCCCAGTGAAACCCAGCTGAAGTTAAGTTTTTGGCAAGTCCCTACACTTGAGGTAGAGAAACTTAGCTCAAAGTCTCACTATAGCATCGAGAACCATGTTCTCCTTTCTTTAACACACAACTGCAAGCTAAGAAACAGTTACTGGAGGGAAAGCACGAATACGTCCTGAGGAAAAACCAAACAGACAGAGCTGGAATGGCTGTTACCCACCTTTCTCCTTAACCAGCAAAGAAATCAGACCATCATCCACGTAGATTTTGCTGCCAACTTCTATAACCTTGGTGAGATTCTTGTAGTCCACCCAGAGCGTGTTCTCGTCGCAGTTCTCCATGAAGGCATCGTCCAGGGTCACTTTGAGCTGTGCGCCCTTCTTCAGCTCCACTTCTGCTGTGCCACTCTGTGTGACAACAAAACCAGTAAAAACCAGCACACCACCACCTCCCAGCCCACAGCAGTTTGTCCAAACTTTTGGGAGGTGGTTTGTTACCTCGTTTCGTAGGATATTTTTTGTTTAGAAAAGGCCACAGGCTTAACATGGTAGAGAGTCTATGTGGCGAAAAAAGTGGGATAAAAAAAAAGCAACTTACTCCCTTAATGAGTCCAGTTCGGATTTCAGGTCCCTTGGTGTCCAGTGCAATAGCCACCGGTCTGTAGGTGATGGGATCAGAGGCAAAGCTCTCTGTGGCTTCTCGCACATTCTTGATTGTGCCCTCATGATACTGGCAAAAGGAAAAAGATGGAAATGTTAAAGCTGGTTCTACTCTGCTGCTTACAGAAAAGATCCCTGTGCACCCCAGAGGCTGCCCAAGCTGACAGCTCTGCTCTCAGTTTCAGTTCTACCTTCAAAATTTAACCCCGGCAAAGCTTCCAGTACAGCAGAGTGCAAGGATACGAGGCCCTCCTGCCATGAAGGTGGAGTCTGGAAGTTATCTGGCTGTGCCCTCAGCTCTGATTCCAGAAGCACAACTCAAGGACACAGTCCTGAGGCCTGGCTGAAGTGATTTTCCATGAGGACACACACCTGCCAGTTGAAGGCGGCTCACCAACCAACAGGCCTTTAGGAGTAACTTTTGGGAAAGTTTTCCTGAACACCTGCCTATTCAACACAGCAGAATATTCACAGCACCAGCAGCTGGATAATTGTGTACATTGAAAGACACCTGATGGCAGAAGACTGTCACAGTGCCACACAGGGCTGTGTTCTTCCTCCCTTCAGAGCAAGGGAAGATGCCTCCCCACACTGCCAGCTCCCACACACACTTCCAGCCTGACCCACTATCAGTCCTGCAGGTGGTCAGGCTTTTCACTCTTTGGCTTAAATTCCCAGAGATAAAGGATTTGCTAAAAATGTTATCCATGTAAATATTTACCGTTATTTCTAGAGCCAAAGCAATCACAGACAGGAGTTCAATACTCCAGCACTACACGCCTGGCTTCCATACCTTGTTTGTGAGAGCATTTTGCTAAATGCTGCCAGTTTCAAGATAATTTTGTGAGAAAACCCATCCCAGCTCCCTCAAATGTGCTACAGATGGCCAGCAGATCAGTTTGCTTTCCTTGTTTAAACAACATTAAGAGATAACCTTAACTACCTACAACTAGTAAGAGTTGTGTAACACTTGACAGACTTCAGCAGATAAGAAATACCCTTTCCCCTCTGTGCCGCACGGACTGACGGAGTTTGACCTGACTCACCTGGAACACCTGGTTCCCCGTGCCACTCACCCACCCCAACACGCGCCCTGCACGCCGACACGGGTATCTCGGGGACCATGAGCCAGCACCAGGAAGGTGAGGCTGGAAATATCCACGCTAAATTCACGTGTGTGCCCTTGGCCAGAGCTATCCAACAAGCTGATTACTCTTTACAGCAGGAAAATGAGTCAGTTTATTGACTGAATGTGCGAGCTGGGACTGAAATGGCCCTGACCTTTCCAGGCAACTGCAGCTAGGGTGGATGCAGCACAGAAAACATGCCCCAACAGCGCTACTACACTTATCTGAACCCAATCATCTGGGATTTTTCCATTTTAGTTTGATATCAAGGACTAACTGGCTCCTAGCGAGCCTGACTTCCTGAAGAGTTATATATGCAGAACGAGCATGCAGGCAGAGCTGGAGGCAAAAGCTATTTTTATTCCATGTAAAAGGCAGCCAGGTGGGTGCCAAAGCAGCTCTGTTAAAGCTCAAGCTCCATTAAATGCTTTGGGGTCAACAGGAGAACTGAAGCACTTGTGACAGATAGAAACTCTTTGGGGCTTCACTGGAAACTGGAGCGTTTTGGAGGAGCCAGGACAGGACACAGACTTAGGACTGGCTATGGCTGACAGTCACACTCTGCAGGCGACAGCCAGACCAGAGCCTGCAGTCGGCCTCATCGGTGTGAAATGTGCAATTAGACCTCACACAAAGCAGAAAGCCACACTCCCTGTCCTCAGCCTCAGCCAAGTTCACAGACCGCAGCAACTGGGCAGTAACGGTGTGAGAATTCCCAGCTTCAGCCTGGCCACCAACTCCCTGATGTGTCACCCTGCCCAAGAGCCACCTGGCCGCAGGATTTGACTCCTGGGAGGCACAGTTACTCCTCACTACCCTTTTGCCAGGCTGATTTCCCAACTGCAAGGCATGCACTGACACTGTCCCAGGGCGGTTAGTCAAGGTCTGATGGTTGCCCACAGTTAAGTATCAGCCCTTTTGATCCTGACACTGCCCTTTGCCCATTAAAGGCCACGAGGGTGAGAGGCCAAGCTGTTACACACCACGAGGTTCATGGGTCACTAAGTAAAGCCACCTACAGCTGCTACTGGGTGACATTTTGAAAGCTGGAAAGCAGCCAGGGTTAAAAAAAAAAATCTCAGCAGAAAGGCTCAGGGTGGCATTTCAGGCAACCTAGAATGGGATCCTCAGCTCCTCCAGTATCACTGAGGATCTCAGCTATTTATGGCAGTAAGGGCTTGACTGTCATGAGTGTTGATTTCTTTTGACCTTATTCTTCTAAGCTCACCACACCATGCCCCAAGCTCCATGGTAGGACCTTCCAGAGTGCCAGGAATGCACCCATAGCAGCCAGTTAGCCAGAAAACCCAGGAGCCCATTCTTCCCACTGGGCACAGTAATTACATCAAATCACTAATAACAGATGTCTTTAGATCAGGGTTATTCATTGATTGCCTGCTTGCGAAACCCCCAGCAATGGAACAAGAAGTGAGATGAACTGATAGCGTGACCTCACTATCTGATAGTGTGACTGTTTTGCACCTTTAGCGAGGTGCAAAACAGGGACAGGTCTTCTTGGCTTCTGCTGCTCACTGGGAAGCAGCAGCTCTGGGAACACCAGGATGCGAGGAAGAACTGAAGGATTTCATGGCAAGCAGTTGGCACACAGTGTCAATTACCAGTTACCTGGCTACCCGCTACAGGGCAGGGTGTGGAATTAAATTGCTTTCAAAATGGCTCAGAAAATACACTTCAATGTTATCAACAATGACGCAGGCTCGGTAGGTACAACCAGCATGCTTTCCCCAAAAGCAGCTATTTGACCTTCCCAAACCAAGGATGGTCTGGATGAAGCTGGATTTCCCTTTTCCCTGAAGGACAGGATCAGCAGACACACAGGGGCCGCAGCAGCTCAGACCCCACCCTTACCTCATGGGTGCCATGAGAGAAGTTGAGTCGGGCAACGTTCATTCCAGATTTAATCATTTCCTTCAGCTTCTCCACAGAGCGGGAGGCCGGGCCTAGGAGGAAGAAGCCGTTTGAACATTAACTTTGGAAAAATAATGAGGTAACCCTAACCCACACAGACCAGGCTGTTTCATGTGGAAGAGAAAAGGTAAATGGATACAGCATTGCTCAGCGCTGCGGCAGCAAATATTGTTTTAACTTGCTCACGGAGTGCAGCGGAACCCAAGCGATTCCCATTTCCCTGGATACTGGATTCGCTCCCAGCACTAACACAGGTTAGGCAAACATGGGAAAGTCATGTTCCTTCACCACACAAGTTCACCCCTGGCAAGGGATGAAAGCCAGATCCCTCTCACAATTTCCCTAACAAGTTTCACCAAGGTGTGGGCTCCTAGCTGCAATTCTCTCCTATCTAGGAATAGCCTACCAATAGTGCAGATGATGCCGGTGTTTCTGGCGATGGTTGGCTCCGAGTCGATGTCCAGGCGGCACATGTGCTCCAGGAAGGTGTCTGCCATGGCAGCGTGCAGCTGCTGGGTCTGGATGAAAGCGGTCCCTGCATCATGGTGCTTCGACATGGTCACTCGATTCCTGTGTCTGGAAGGGAAGAAAGCAGTGCCAGGTTTGGGAATCACCCACCCCAACTTGCCCGTCAAGCAGAGACACCAACACACCCACGTGATGAATATGGAGGTAACGAGAAAGCCGCTACTGGATCAAACTAGCTTTATGTTCCTACTTGAGAGTCTTAACAGGCAAGACATTTCTATTTCCATGTCATCCCCCACATGGACCACCCAAAGCTCACCTGCCTTCTATGCAGATGTTCCCTTCATAGCTTCTCTTCATTGCCAGTCTTCCCTTGGAGCTACACAACGCAACAAAATTCAAGCACTTGAGTGCGCAGGCAGAGGTTCTGCCTCCTCCCTCCCAGCTCTCCACTCATTTCTCCTACAGGCCTCAGCTGCACTTCCCATCCCACTTGGGACCAGGGCAGCTCCGCGCTGGCGTGACTGCGGCACGCCCGGACACGCACAACCTTCCGCCCAGGAGCACCTAATCACGGCAAAGTCCGCTAAGCCTAAACCCCATCCTTTAAGCCTGGACAAGCAAGCAGACTTGAGTTGATTAATCACAACACCTTGGCAGAGAACACGTAAAAGACTGAAGATTTAATACACTCAAAGTCCCTCTTTGACTGAAGATGCTGCAGGTCTCCCCCGCCCCCTGCACTCCCCCTTCACCCACAGCAGCAGAAATCTATCACAAGGTTTAAAGCTGGTTGTATTTTTCAATGTTTGGATTAGAAAACCTCTCAGAACTCTGGCTGCTTGCCTCCCCTGGACTAGAGAGTCCCCACAACAGCAGGACCAGCCTGTAATCCCAAGAGGAAGCTGAGCTGAAGTTTTAACAGTCCACTGGGATGGGAGGACACTCATTTCACAGCAGTGCCAGTGCCCCAGGCATTTCTAATTGCAATAATTTTGTTCTCAAGTAGCAGCGGCAGCTAAAAACTTTTTGTCTCTTGGACCTGCCCAGGCTGGAATCCCAGCATTACAAAAGCCTCCGGTAACAGAGTGATGCAAGGTGGTGGCTATTGGCATGGGCAGATCACTCATTTTGGCTTTAAAGATTGGTTTGACTTTGAACTCCATGCCCTGAGCACATGGGCAATATTCGGAGGAGGCATGAGCTGCCTTCGTCTCTAAGATGTGCTTACAGAAACATGAGCTGGGGCTCAGCTAAAAGCTGGGACAGAGCTGGGCTTTTGTTCTGCCCACCCCAGGCAGACAAAGCCCACCAATAAACCACAGAATGGTGTGAGGGGCACACACCAGCCAGCTCAGCACATCCAGCTTTGACACAGAGGCACCAATAAACCCAAAAACTCTTCCAGAGCTGGCAGGACTGAGCCCAGTGAAGGGCAGGGCAGGCCATGCCCTGCCAGCCTGCCCAGTGCCGTCCTGGTGCCGCAGCGGCCCCGCTGGCTGGCCCGATGCTCCTCCCCTGCTCCGCAGCCTTCCTCACGTACGTGCAGATCCTCGCGCAGGCAGCCCTGACTCACCCTCGCCGCGCTGCCATGCGCTGCAGAGCAGCCAGGCCAGCAAAAACCATAATTTGACCTGGCAAAGCCTCTTTTCCCTCAGTCCTGCCAGAAGCTGCTGATTCACCGGAGTCACTACAAGAAAGTCTGCCCACATAAAAAGCCCAACAAAGTCTCATTATTATAGGAAAACCCTCCGGTCAGTCCTAAAACATTGTGTTTCAGCCCTCTAACACTTGCTGCTGCACCCTCTGACACCTGCAGAGCAGCGTCAGCTTCCTTAGACGCCAAAAAAAACAAGCCTTTGCTGGGAAATCACCTCCACGCACAGGGAATCAGGTTTGCGCAGCTTCTAGGAACGAGAGGAATACGGAACAACGGTATCCTGACATGGAAACTGCAGCCAGAGCACGACTTGGAAGCTTATGAAAAATAGTCAGGTGAATTCTTCCTGCCTCATGGAAATCCCCCACCCGCTCAAGTCATTTGCAAACATCATTTTAAAACCCTTGAAGTCTTTATAGAGAAAGGAAAAGTTCACTTCCCAGCCAGAATCCCCTTCACAAGATTTTCCAGCAGTTCAAAGGGCTCAGAAAAATTAACCACAGACACAGTGACCTTGTCCAGGGGCGACAGCAGAAACGCAGGACCCAGAAAGTATCCCAAACACCCATCTGTCCAGAGCACCGTGCCCACGACCACCAAGAGTCACTTTTTAATACTCCCTCCTGCCTTCCATCACCATGCATTTACAAGGCATCGATTGAATTCTACTGGAATGACCAGTCTCATATTTATAACAGGAATGTCTGGCATTTCCCACTACTCCGCTTTTTTTAAAATCAAACAGAGGAGCAAGGACTTCAAGGACACCAGAAAACACGGAGCACTCAGTCTGGGCAGAGTGAGGAAGGGCGGGGGGGTGAGCAACACCCTACAGTGCCTGTATGTTTCCAGCACTGAATAAACCTGAATTCATTCCTCAAGGAATAACGATTAAATCACCAAATTTATTACTTGGCCTGCCCGTGCTTCAGGCAGGGTGTCCCAGGGATGTCTGGTATCTCCCCAGCTCCTGAATATTTCAGACTGAGCCATCTGAGGTCGGGACTGGTTTTACTGCAGCCAGGTGACTAATTCCAGCCAGCTCATCCTATGGGTCAGATGAGAGAAAGCCTAAAATCATGGTTTCTCTGGATATGCCCCTTGGGGATGGAGAAAGGAGAGGGAGCAGCAATCCCCACCCAGGGCCAAGTCTTTGCTGTTATCAGTGACAAAGGGAAACTGCAGCAGGGGCTGTCCCCAGACCAGGAGGCAGAGCTGTGTCACTGCCTGCAGGATTCCAGCCAGGAGGCTCCCAGGGGGTGATGATTCGAGATTTACTGGTCAGCCTCACTTACACAACCTCATGGACACTGCAGAATAAGGCTGCTCATGCCCAGTGTCCCTGCCCAGAGGCAGGAATGGTTTGAGTTAGTGCTCAGGGAAGGGTTATGAAACCAGACAGGCCTTCAGATTCCCAAAAAAAGCCTAGAAAAACATCAGCTTTGCTCATTCCAGAAGCTAAAGGCACTCGACAACAGAGAAACGCAGCTCTGTAGAGAAGCAGGTTTTTACCCTGTCCTGGCATCCCCTCTCCCAGGGAGGGAGGACAGCACATTCCTGCCAGGCAGCCGGTGCCGGAGGTGGTGTCTCGCCGTTACGTAAGGACAAAATGGCCACCCCAAAATTCCACCCCTTTTCTGCAAGCCTGGATGGAACCCAGGAGCGAGCACCTGCTCCCGGCTGGCCGACGCTCTCCCCGGCATGGAGCTGAGGATGCACGGGAGGAGAGACCCACAACGGAGATGCCTCTCCAGCTTTTTGGCAATGGGGAACAGGAAGGTCAGGCTGGCTCTGGCACCTTCCCCGTGTGCCAGCCGTGCCTTTGCTGAGCTGCCCTCCCTGGAAGGCTTAACTAAAAAAATAAAGAGGTGACAAGCATCGGGTGTTTGGTGACGAGAAAGACTTATCTCGAGGGTATTTGTAGGACACACCTACATGCTTAACCTTGCAGAGGACAAGGAGCCTTTCGGCCTGGCAAAAAGCACCTGGCTGCCTTCAGGCAAGCTGTAAAAACCTGCTTTACACGATAAAAGAAAGCTTGGGGGTTTTCTTTTTACATTTAACTAGGCAGAAGTGTAGACCACTGTGCTGCATCCCCACTCCAGGATGGAGACTGATGCACGTGGCAGCGCCCCGGTACTGCAGCCCCATTCCCTACGTGCCATCCATCACCACCCGCTGCGGCTCCATCTTCCCCCGGGAGAACAACGGCCAGGAGGGAGATAAAGGACCAGCACGTGCTCCAGCCGGCCTGGGAAACGTCTTGTTCCCATCAAATTAAATTAGCAACTTGTTGGGTGGAAAGGGATTTAAGGCCGGCGGTGGATCACTCCGGCTAACAGCAATAAATGAAGGTTTTAATAATAGCTTCAGATGGATAAAGGAGAAGGTAATCAAAAAAATGCAGGCTGGTGCAGACTCCCCAAGCTCTTAATCTAGTGAAAGCGAAGTTTCCTGGAAGGGTTTCACAGGCAGAAGTCCCCGGTTCAAGCACGTGGCTCGCAGCAGTGCTTCCTGCCTCGCACAAAAACCTTCTGCTTAATCCGGTGATGGGCTGGAAACCCGCTGGCACCAGCCCGGCCCATTAACCCATCGAACTCCTTTATATTAGCCAGAATTCTGCTCTATAAACGGGATGTCGGGCATGAAACTATACTCTTCAGAGTTTTGTTGGTTTTTTTGGTTTTTTTTTTTAATTAAGCACTCCTAATTGCTCGAGTCTCTGGACGTGTCTGAGTAACCAAAAACCTCTTTGTCATCGCACCTTTGAGCAAAGGCAAGTCACGATGAGCAGCAGCAGGAAAGTTAATACTTTAACATGACAAAAACCTCCATAAAACACTGATTTTTTTTTTTTTAACCTGGACCTCGCCGATACCGAGTTGCTTTATCAGAACAAAGCACGTTTTTAGAGATTGCCGTCTCTACTTTTAGTAGTCTGAGGAGACACTCGGGAGATTGCCATTGTCCGCCGACAAAAGCGCTATTCATGCCCTGGTAGCCCTGCAAAGGGGGTTTAAACACGTTTCAAAGGTTTTCACAGTTCAAGAGCCTGTCTAAATCAATTGGACGTGTTTAAGTAGGCACAATTACGGGAGAAGATTCATTCGGAAGGGGCCTTCTCTTCCGGAGGGGGGTGGGAAGAGGCTGCAGCATCAGTGGTGGGTGCAGTGAGCCGGACACTGATTTAAGCTGATGCCCTTCGGGTAACTGCCGGCTCTTCCGTGAGAGCAGGCACAGGGCGGGGGGGGCGGCCCAGCGCCTCACTCCGTCTGCCTCTGACTCAGCCTCCCAGCAGCTCCTCCGGCACTGCCCGGCCAGCAGGAACCGGGCGGCAGCCGCAGCGGGGCCCCGCGCTCCGTTTAACGAACGGCACGGCCGCGGGGCACACGCGGGGCTCCCCGCTCGTGCGCGTCCCCCTTCATTCACCCGGGCCCCCGCACCACAGACCGGACACCCGCCGCCTCCCCGTGCCCGGAGCGGCCGTTTCCCGGGGCGGGCCGTGGGAAGATGCTCGGAGCGGGCGTTCCCCGGCGCGGGATCGGAAGGGATGCTCGGAGCGGGCGTTCCCTAGTGCTGGGTCACGGGGGGATGCTCGGAACGGGCGTTCCCCGGTGCGGGCTCTCGGGGGGATGCTCGAGGAGGAGGTAGAGGAGGGGACGCGGGGCTGGGGCCGCCGGCGGCCACGTGCTCGGCGCCGCGAGCCCTCCGCGCGCTCCCCTCCTTAACCGTCCCATAGGGCGCGCGCCCCCTCCCCTCAGCCGCCGCCTGGGGGGACCCTCTCCCGGCGGCGGAAATATGGGGACAACGGCGGTACCAGCGTGGCCGGCCCCACCGCTCGCCGCCCCTCAGGCCGCCGTTACCTGCCGCCGCTCAGTCACACCCCTGGCTCGTCCTCTCCCTCCGAGCGCCGCCGCCGCTCTGCGCACCGCCCCCACGCCCCGCCAAGGTGATCCAGACCGGCCGCAGCACCGCCTCCCGCGGATCCCTCCGCCGCCCGCTCCGCCGGAGGCCACAAGGGCGGGGCGCCGGGGCTACTTTCACGGGCGGACGCACAAAGCACGGAGGAGGAGACGCTGAGTCACAGCACGCGCCCGGCCGGCCAATGAGGAGGCGGCTCAGCCGCCGCGCGCGCGGACGGAGAGTGGCAGCCGCCTTAAAGGGACCGCGGCCCCCAACTCACACCGAGCCCTTCAATTCATACTGACCCCGCCCAACTAACACCGACACCCCCAACTCGCGCCGACCCCACAACTCACATCAAGCCCCCAGCTCACACCTCAGGGGTCCCTCACTCTGGGGGTAATGGCTCTGGGTGCTCTGGGGTGCTTTGGAGGGTCCTGAGACCCTCCAGTGGGGACACTGGGGACCAGTGTGGGTGCTCTATAGTGGGGCCACGAGGACACAGTGCTGGGGACACGAGGCTGGAGGTGCTGGGGACATGGTGCTGGGGACGCTGAGGACACTGTGCTGTGGTCGAGGAGAAACCAGGCTGGAGATGCTGGGGACACAGGGAACACTGTGCTGGGGCCGCTGGGGCCACTGTCACAGCTGTGTGGGGACCCAATATGGACACCCTATGCCAGATCCATGAAGGCCCTTGGCTGGGAATAGTGGGGACACCATGCTGGAGATACTGGGGACATGGTCCCAGAACCATGGGGACCTTTTGCCGGTGACCCATGACAGTGGCTCCACACTGGGACCGTGGTGACACTGGGGACATGCCGTTGACCCAGTGACCTGCCACACAGCCCCTGTGCTGGACTGTAGGGACACTGTGACAGCCATCTGGGGACCCAAAATGGTCACTGTATGCTGGGACCACAGATGGATCCTGTACTGGGTACACTGGGGACCCTGTGGTCCATGGAGTGGACCAAAAATGGTCACCCTGTACTGGGGGTGCTGGCGGCCCTGTACTGGGGGCACCGTGGACTGGGGACATTGGGGAGCCTGTGCTGGGCTGTGGGGACACTGTGACAGACATGGAGGGAACCCAAAATGGTCACCCTGTGCTGGGGACACTGTGGACCCTGTACTGAGGACACTGGGGACACTGGGCTGGGCTGTGGGACACTGTGACAGACATGGAGGGAACCCAAAATGGTCACCCTGTGCTGGGGACACGAGACCCGTGATGGGCCACGGGGACATTCTGAGGGAGACCCAACATGGCCGCCCCATGGGACACCCTGTGCTGGGGACTGCAGTGACCCCAAGCTGGGACAGGGGGACCCTACCCTGGGGACACTGGGGATCCTGGGGACACGGAGGACCCCGCCAGCCGTGCGTGCCCCCATGGCGCTGCCCCGCCCCGAGGGTTCCGGGGGGAACCGGAATGGGGGGGTCCCGGCGGTGACGTCATGGCGGCGCCGCTGGGTGACGCGGTGCGGCGGCTCTGACGTCAGGCCCGGCCCCCCGGCAGCATGGCGGCCGTGCCCGCGCCGGCCGGCCCGCGCTGACATGGTGAGGGGCCGGGACGCGCCAGGGGACACGGGGACACGGCCACGGCCGCGGGGGGAGCGCGCCCGGC
>VXAZ01009307.1:586252-607057 GCA_013399875.1 Gymnorhina tibicen | reverse complement strand
ATTACGCTCCCCCATCTCGCTCCCCCATCCCGCTGTCCCATCCTGTTCCCCAATCCTGCACTCCCATCCCACTATCTCCATCCCGCTGTCCCCATCTTGCTCCCCTCTAATCTGCTCCCCCCATGCTCCCTCTCCCAGCCTGCTCCTCCATCCCACTGCCCCCCAAATTACTCCTCCCATCCTGCTCCCCCCATCCCACTTCCCACATCCCACATCCCTGTTCTGCTGCCCCCAAACCCACAACCCACATCATTCTCTCTATCCTACTGCTCCCCCCAAACTGCTTCCCCGATTCATTCCCTCAATCCACTGCCCCCAACCCTCTCCCCCATCCCTGCTGCCTCCCAACCCTCTGCCCCCAGGACCTCAAGGGCCAGTACTGGACGGACGATGACTCCGACGGGGACAATGAGTCCGAGGAGTTCCTCTATGGCGTCCAGGTGGGTGCTGGGTGCCACGGGGGGCTCGGGAACCCCAAACCTGAGCCTGATCCCAGGCCTGGGGCTGCTGGAGGCTGCGGGAGGCCCCAGGTGTGACGGTGCCATGGGCGCTGTGCCGCAGGGGACCTGCGCCGCCGACCTGTACCGGCACCCGCAGCTGGACGCCGACATCGAGGCGGTGAAGGAGATCTACAGCGAGAATGCCGTGGCCGTCAGGTGGGTGCACCGCTGCCCCCTGCCCCGGGCACTGCCAGCCCCGGGCACACAGCCGGGCCGCACCGGGAACCCAGCCGCGCTATCCCCAGGCATCCAGCTGTGCTGTCCCCATGTTCCCAGCTGTGCCGTGCCCAGGCATCCAGCCACGCCATCTCTGGGACATCTGACCGTGGCATCCTCAGGCACCTGGCTGAGCCATCCCTCACACATACCTTCCCCAGGACACTGGCCACAGTATCCCCTGGGCACTTGGCTGTGCTATCCTTGGGCACCCAGACATGGCATTCCTGGAGCATCCAGCTGTGGCAGCCGAAGGCACTCATCTGTGCCATCTTCAGACACCCAGCTGTGCCATCCCTGGGCACGTGGCTGTGCTGTGTCCCGGGCACTCAGCTGTGGCATCGCTGGGTCACCTGGCCATGGCATCACCAGACGCCCAGCAGTACCATCCCTGAGGTACCTGGCTGTGCCATCCTTGGGCATCTAGCAGTGCCATCCGCAGCACACCTGGGCATGCCATTCCCAGGCACCTGACCATGCCATTTTGGAGCACCCAGTAGTGGCACCCCTGCATAACCAGCTGTGCCATCCTCGGGGCACCTGACTATGGCATTACCAAGGCACCTGGCTCATCTCCGGGCATCCAGCTGTACCATTGCCAGGGCACTCAACCATGGCACCCCTAGGACACTTGGCCGTGCCATCCCCTGAGCACCTGGCTGTGCCATTCCCGGGTTCACAGCCACATTCTGGGCACTCCACCCGTGCACGTGCTTGATACATGGGGAGCCACACCTGCCAGTGTCACTGTCCCATGAGCCTGCCCACCCTGGCATGGTGGGCACCGGGCCACTGTTCCAGCACCGTGCCAGCCCCCTGTGCCACAGCACCACATGTCTTCACAGGGAGTACGGGACCATCGATGACGTGGACATCGACCTCCACGTGAACATCAGCTTCCTCGATGTGAGTCCCCGGGGTGCCCCCGGCAGTGCTGGCACGGGGAGGGTGGGCACATGCACCCGGGGGGTCCCCAAATCCCACTGCCCGGGCGGAGGTCCCGTGGCCGTGCCAAAACGCGGCTCTCCCTTGGCAGGAGGAGGTGGCGACGGCGTGGAAGGTGCTGCGGACGGAGCCCATCGTCCTCCGCCTGCGCTTCTCCCTCTCCCAGTACCTCGATGGCCCCGGTGAGTGGGGATGGGCGGGAGGTGGTGTCCCTGTGCCCTCGGGACAGGCGCAGTGGTGGCACCGACGGCTCGTCCTCTCTCCCCACAGAACCGTCCATCGAGGTTTTCCAGCCATCCAACAAGGAGGGCTTCGGGCTGGGTCTGCAGCTGAAGAAGTAAGAGCTGAAACGTGGTGGGCACCTGAGGGTGGTGGGTGGGGTGCCACACAGAGTCACTGTTCTGCCCCAAAATCGGCCACGTGCCGTGTGTCCCTGTGCCAGCACCTTTTATCCACCTCACAACCCCGTGACGGGCTCACCACCATCTGTGTGTGGGGAGGAGGATGGGCCAGGGGTGTCATGGACCACCAAGCGCCCATGGGTGCTGTCCCCCCTGTCTGCCAGGATCCTGGGCATGTTCACATCCCAGCAATGGAAACACCTCAGCAATGACTTCCTCAAGACCCAGCAGGAGAAGCGGCACAGTTGGTTCAAGACGAGCGGCACCATCAAGAAGTTCCGTGCTGGCCTCAGCATCTTCTCGCCCATCCCCAAGTAAGGTCCCGAGGCTGTCCCCCAGGGGACCAGCCCTCCGTCCCCTCATCCTGGGTGAGGCCTGGCACTGTGCCTCAGTTTCCCCACTTGGATGCTGCTGCTCCCTGCCAGATGCCAGGGAGGCGGCAGTTGCTCCCAACAAGTAGCCGATGGGCGAATCCGGCACCGGGTGATGGGGGAGCAGGGAACGGTGACAAACGGGTGCTCAGTGGGATTCTGTGCCCGCAGGTCTCCCAGCTTCCCTGTTATCCAAGACTCAGTGCTGAAGGGCAAACTGGGCATCCCCGAGCCTCGTGTGAACCGCCTGATGAACCGCTCTGTGTCCTGCATGGTGAAGAATCCCAAGGTGGAAGTTTTCGGCTACCCGCCCGCCAGCACCCAGGCAGGTGTTGCCCCCTTCAACATCCTGGTGGGTGCCACCCCGCCTTGGGGTTTGCTTTCCTCTTCTTCCCCTTCCCGGGGGCTCCTCTGGGGTCAGATCATTTGTCATGGGGTGCTGGGACCCCCATGGGATGGGGGGGGAGCCCCTGCAGGGTTTCTTGTCCCCACTCTCGGGTGCTCTTGCGGAGCTGGGGCCTGGCTGTGGGGTCCAGTGGGATTTTATCCCATTCTTGGTGCCGCATCCCTGCTGTGCCAGGGGATGTTGGCGTGTTGGGGGTCCTGCTGTGCCAGGGGGCGTTGGCATGTTGGGGGTCCTGCTGTGCCAGGGGGTGTCGGGATGTCCACGGTCCCACTGTGCTGGGAGGGGTGTTGGGATATCCACAGTCCCGCTGTGCCAAGGGAAGGTTGGATGTCGTGGGTCCCACTCTGCTGGGAGGGGTTTGGCATGTCGGGGCTCCCCTATACCAGGGGATGTTGGGATGTTGGGGGTCCTGCTGTGCCAGGAGGCATTTGGCATGTTGGGGGTCCCAGTATTCCAGGGGATGTTGGCATGTCAAGGGTCCCACTGTGCTGGGGGTGTTGGGATGTTGGGGGTCCTGCTGCGTTGGGAGGGGTTTGTCACGCTGGGGGTCCCACTGTGCCAGGGGGGGTTGGAATGTCAGGGGTCCTGCTGTGCCAGGGTTTTGGCATGTTGGGGGTCCTGCTGTGCCGGGGGGAGTTGGGGGCTGCCCGTGCCATGCAGAGCTGGGGGTGCGTGGGGGAAAGGGGATAACGCAGCTGGCTCCGCTCCGGCTCCGCCACAGGTCGGCGGCCACTGCAAGAACATCCCCACGCTGGAGTATGGCTTCCTCGTCCAGGTGAGAGTCCTGCATCCCGCTCATCCTCAGCCTGCTGTGGAGCATCCTCCCCTCTGCTCCACATCCCACTTATCCACATCCTACTGCCCAGGGCATCCTCCCCTCTGCTCCACATCCCACTTATCCACATCCTGCTGCCCAGGGCATCCTCCCCGCTGCTCCACATCTCGCTTATTCACATCCTACTATGTGGAGCATTCTCCCCACTACCCCATGTCCTGCTCATCCTTATCCTGATGCCCGGAGTATCCTTCTCGCTGTTCCACATTGCACTCATCCCTGTCCCACCGCCTGGAGCATCCCCCCGAGCTCCGTGTCCGCGGCAGGGCCTGACTGCCTCCGTCCTGCCCCTCAGATCATGAAGTACGCGGAGCAGCGGATCCCGACGCTCAATGAGTACTGTGTGGTGTGTGACGAGCAGCACGTATTCCAGAACGGCTCCATGCTCAAGGTGGAGTGGCAGGGCCAGGTCGGGTGCGGGCTGTGCCCCTGTGCCACCGTCCCTGACCCTCACCACGCTCCTGTCCCCTCCACAGCCGGCCGTGTGCACCCGGGAGCTCTGCGTCTTCTCCTTCTACACCCTGGGCGTCATGTCCGGTGCGGCCGAGGAGGTGGCCACGGGCGCTGAGGTAGGGCTGGGCGCGGTGGTGACCCCGCCTGCCCCATGGGGGGTTGCCCCTTCAGTCCCTGCTCTGCCCCAAGGTGGTGGACCTGCTGGTGGCCATGTGCCGCGCTGCCCTCGAGTCCCCTCGCAAGAGCATCATCTTCGAGCCTTACCCCTCCGTGGTGGACCCCAACGACCCCAAAACTCTGGCCTTCAACCCCAAGGTAAGCGCTGGGGAGGGGGCAACGCTCCCCTGCACCAGGGGGTGACGGGGAGCCCCAAGGACCCCTCTGATGGCCACCCCTCTCTTGCCCCATGTGCAGAAGAAGAACTACGAGCGGCTGCAGAAGGCCCTGGACAGTGTGATGTCCATCCGGGAGATGACCCAGGTACGTGGCGTGGCCCCACACCCCCACGGCCCCATGTGACCTCCCCCGTGTGGGATCCAAGCCGGGAGTGGCATTTTGGTGCTGATCTCCATATACCCGTGGCTGGGTGGGTGCCAGGGGACCCACCTGCACCCCCTCTTGCCTCTGCCAGGGGTCCTACCTGGAGATCAAGAAGCAGATGGACAAGCTGGACCCCCTGGCGCATCCCCTCCTGCAGTGGTAAGGCCAAGGGTGCTGGGGCCCTCTCCCGCTGCCCCTTGTCCCTCCCACTGCCCCACATTCCCCAGGACACGGGATGGGGTGGGGGGCAGCCGGGCATCCATGGAACAGTCCTCTCATCTCCTTTCTCCTGGGGGATCACGAGCATCCAATGGTCTCAGGGCAGATTGGGACCACCCTTTCTGACCCTCCTCCTTTTTACTCCTCCTCTTCCCAAGGATAATCTCCAGCAACAGATCCCACATTGTCAAGCTGCCTCTCAGCAGGGTAAGGGGCCGGGCCAGGCTCCAGGTGGGGTGCAGGATGGAGGGTATGGAATGTAGGATGTGGGATATAGGAGGTGGGATGTAGGCTATGGGCTGTGGGATGCAGGATGAGGCATGAAAGGATATGGGATGGGTGATGGAAGGGTCTGGGATGTAGGATGGATCCCTCTGGGTGGGGTTTGAGCCTGGGAGGTGTGGGAGGCAGGACATGGGATATAGGAAGGGGGATGTTTGACATGGGCTGTGGGACGGGGACAAGACAGGGATGCCAAGGACCCTTCTGGCAAACTTGGAGTGGCCGAAGCTGGGCTGGGCTGGACCCGGGGCCGGGCGGCCGTGCATGATCTCTGTCTGTCTGTCTGTCCTCTCTCCTGCCGGCACTGCCGTTGCTCTTCCCGTTCCCCTGGTAGCAGCTGAAGTTCATGCACACCTCCCACCAGTTCCTCCTGCTCAGCAGCCCCCCGGCCAAGGAAGCCCGGTTCCGCACGGCCAAGAAACTCTACGGCAGCACCTTCGCTTTCCAGTGAGTTGCCAAGGTGGGGGGATGGCGGGAGCCCCCCGGGTGGGCGCCATGGGGCTGATGGACGAGGGGCTGACGTGGGGCTGGCTCTTTGCAGTGGCTCTCACATTGAGAACTGGCATTCCATCCTCCGCAATGGGCTGGTCAACGCCTCCTACACCAAACTGCAGGTACCGCTCCGCTGCCTGTGCCCAGCACACCCTGGGGCAGCAGGCGGGCAGGGAGGGGGCAGGAAGGCAGGGAGGGGGCAGACATTGGGAAGTGCCAGGCTTCCTCCACTACCACCGTGCCCGAGCTGTCGGGGTGATCCCACCACGCTCACCCTGGTATTTTCCTGCAAGCTGCATGGAGCAGCCTATGGCAAGGGCATCTATCTGAGCCCCATCTCCAGTATTTCCTTTGGATACTCAGGTAAGAGGCTGCGTGTGCTGCCCAGTTCTGCCTGCGCTGCCCAGTCCTGCCTGTGCTCCCATTCCCACTCCCCGCATGGCCCGGGGAGGTTTGGCATCGTGCCGGCTGGAGAAGCCGTGCATGAGTGGCAGCATCCCATATCCATCCCATCCACACCAGCCTCTTCCCAGCCAGGTTGGGGCTTTCCCACATGCCAAAGAATCAAACCCCCAGCGTTTTCTAGGCTTCAGAAGCTGCTGCGCGCACTTTTGGGGGGTTCCCAGGGCTCAGCTGCAGGGTGGGAGCACTGAGGGTGGCCATCCCTGTCTGTGGCATGTGTCCCCACATCACCCCAGAGTGTTCCTGAGGGAGTGACAGCCACTGCCTTGCTTCTTCCGCAGGAATGGGGAAAGGGCAGCACCGGATGCCATCGAAGGATGAGCTGGTGCAGCGGTACAACCGGATGAACACCATCCCCCAGGTGATGGGCCACGGGCCACCGGGGCAGGATGGGAACAGGGACATGGCAGCCATGGGTGCTGGGGATGGGGTGGTGACACCGGCTGCTGTTCCCACAGACCCGCTCCATCCAGTCCCGCTTCCTCCAGAGCCGCAACCTGAACTGCATCGCGCTTTGCGAAGGTGTGGGGACGTGGGGACATAATGGGGAGGGACAGGCAGCACCCGTGGGGTCACCGGGTGGGTGGAGGGATGGAGGGTCCCCACAACGGGCTGTCCCCAGACAGGCCCTCCGTCCCCCATCCCGTGTCCAACAGCCCCTTCCCCGGCAGTGATCACCTCCAAGGACCTGCAGAAACACGGCAACATCTGGGTCTGCCCCGTCTCAGACCACGTCTGCACACGCTTCTTCTTTGTGTGAGTCCAGCTGCGCCCACCCTGCGGCATCTGCGGGGCCCCCGTGGGACCCCCTCACCCCCTTCTCCCCTTCCAGGTACGAAGACGGCCAAGTGGGAGACGCCAATATCAATACTCAGGACCCCAAAATCCAGAAGGAGATCATGCGTGTGATCGGGACTCAGGTGTACACAAACTGAGCGGCGGCGGTGGTGGTGGGACCCCGGGACCCCCCGGGCACCGAGCGAGCCCCCGGGCAAGGCTGGGCAGGGGCCGAGCAGGTTTTGAGCCCCCCGGGCAGGGCAGAGCCGGGGCGATGCCGGCGGCTCCACCTGTACATGGGCGTCGGGCACCCTGTGAGCACCAGGCGGGTTCAGCAGTCCCTTATCCCCTCCCTGTCCCCTTCCCACTGTCCCCGACCCTGTGGCAGCGTGGAGGAGCCGCGGGTCCGGCGTGGCCGGGGGCCGCCCCTCCTGGCGTTGGCAGCGACGGCGTTTTTATCGATGATGAGAAACCGAAGCAAAAAAAAAACCAACCAGAACAAACCCAAAAACAGAGGGAAAAAAAAAAAGAGAAAAGGAGTCAGTGTTCGTGGATTTAACTGGGATTAAAATGTGGGGTATGGGAAGGGGATGCTGAGGAAGGGATGGGGGCACAGGGAATGGGATTGTGAGGAAAGGACGGAGCACAGGAACGGGGTAGGTTGGAATCTCAGGAAAGGGATGGGATTCAGGGGAAGGGGTGGGAGTGTGGGGGAAGAATAGGGGCACAGGGAAGGGAACCTGGGGAAGGCTGGGGGCACGGGGAAGGGATGGGATCACGAGAAAGGGATAGGATTGTGGAGAAGGGATGGGAAACAGAAGGGATGGTATCTTGGGGAAGGGATGGGATTGAGAGGAAGGGGGATCATGCAGAAGGGGTAAGTTCATGGGGAAGGGATAGGATTGAGGGGATGGTGGGGAAGTGTCATGGGGAATTGATGCAGCTTTGGGAGGGAACCATTCTCCCATCACACCATGGCAAAGGGATGGTGCTATGGAGGCGGAACACAACGGAAAAGAGATTGTGCCTCAGGGATGGGGACGTGGGACCCCACGGAGGAGCCCCCCAAGGCAGCAGAGACTCAAACGAGAAGGAGCCTCCCAGGGACAGCGTTTTATGTCAGCCCGAGCCAATCCCGGTAACTCCACAGACACAGCAGCAGTGCCAGCACAGCTGCATCCTGCTACTCCCAAACCTGGATGGAAACCCAGCAGAGACAGCCCAGAGGCTGCCAGGGCTCAGCGCGGGCAGAGGGGGCTGGGCACTGCGGGTCCCCACAGGCCAGGGGCTCTCCGGGTCGGTCACGGCAGCGCGAGCCCATGATGTCAGCCGGGATTTATGATGGAATTTAAGAATCAATGTAAGAATTATCCTGGGTTTGGTACAGTCACCACCTGAGTCCTGACAGGCTCATTACACCAGTGGGTGCACTCAGTGTCACTTTTGTCATGTCCCTGCCCTCTGTCACCCCAGATGGATCCCAACTCATCCCCACTCATCCCACGCTGGCTGCTCCACGTTCTCAAGGGCCACCCAAACCCGGGCTGGTGCCTATTCCCTCGCCCCTGGCCCTGCCACCCACCCCTTGGGAGGTTTTTGCTTAAATTGGCGGGGCTTGGGTTTTTCCCCTCCTCAAATAAAAAATAAGTCACTTTCCCGGGATCACAGCAGTCGCCCGGCTGTACCCACAGGTGCAAAGGGACATCCTGTGGGACGTGGCCACATCCCCCTGAAGCTCCTCTGTCACCTGGAAAGATCAGTGAAACCCACAGGGCTGAGTCCTGTCCTGATTCCCTCTGCAGCCAGGGTGAATTCCCCCAAAAAATAGCAATTCCTGGGAAAAAGCAAATAAAAAGAGAGGCCTACAGTGCTTTCCCAGCTTCACCAATTCCTGGCGGATGCTCCAGCCCAGCTGGAGCCGAGGTGGCCATAAAGGGGGCCCTGGTGTCGTGTTTGGGTGGTGGACGCGGCAGCGATTGCTCCAAAGAACCAACCAAGGTGACGATTTTGACAAAATAAGTTTATTTCACTTCGCTTCATTTTGGCCGAAACCTCACATTTTTCTTTTTTTTTTTAAGTTTTTTTGGCTGAAAAAAAAAAACCCAACCCAAAAATCCCCCCAAACCAACCCAGAATGCAAAGAACCACATCACTCCGCCCTCTGCCAGAGGCGACCGAGGGGTTCCGAATCCCCCTAGGCCGTGGAGCTGGGGGAGCCACTGCAGCCCCCCCCAAAAGTCCCCTCTGCATCCCCCCAATCCCCAGCCACGAATTGGCCCCCGAAACCGAGCCCTTGAACCCCCCAAATCCGAGCCCTGTAGGAAACGCTCGTGGCTCTGAATGCCCGAGGGTTTTACTCAACCTTCTTAATTTTTGTTGGATTTTCTCCTCCTTTCCCGACGTTTTTTTGTGTGTTTTGTTTTTGTTTTTTTTTTAAATTAATTTATTTATAGATATATTTAAAAAAAGCAATAGTCCTTTGGTCCCTAAACTCTAAGGAATGATATGACTCTGAAACAAGTAATCCTATGTCCCTGTGCCAGTGACAAGCAGGGGAAGCGCGTGTCCCGCCGCCCTGCTCCATGGGATATATATATATATATACTTATTTATATATATCTTCTATAAGTCCAACATACTTTGATCCTTCTTTTTTTCCCCCAATGCAGGGAAAAAGGAAAATCTTGCCGTTTTTCTTTATTTTCCAAACAAGCATCCTCCAGGTGAAGCGCCCGAGGCTGGTCCCGTCCCACCGGCTTTGGTTTAAGAATCCATTTGGAGCCTCTTTTCCTCGTTTCTCCTGGGAAATCGGTAGCAGCAAATGAGTGCTTTAAAAAAAAACCCCAAAAAACAAAGGTAGATCGTGGCCCGGGTGCCCGGAGCCATCGGCCTTGCTCCCGGCGAGGGATCCGGTGAGTCCCGGCGAGCGGCCGGCGGCGAATCGCAGCCCCGGCGCCGCATCGCTCCCCTCCTTCCTTGTCTTCCTCTCGTTCCCGTTAAACAACAAACAAGACCAGTTTGGGAAAAAATTCAAAAAGGAAAAGCTACGACCAAAACACTCTCTTCTTCGCCGTTTTCTCCTTCCCCTCCTCCTCCTCCTCCTCCTCTTCCTCCTCCGGGATGTGTTGCAAAGAAAGAGAGTTACGGGTTTGGATACTGCACTTGGGGAAGGGGAAAGTCGTCAGACACCGCGGGACGTCCGACCTGGAACAGAAGGAAAGGGCCGTCAGCCTGCTCCTGGGGGATGGAGGGAGGGAAGGACGGAGGGAGGGACCCAGATCCATCGGGTGGGTGGTGCCGGGCAGAGATCCCTGCACACACCCGGGGATGTAGCACGGGGACGCTCCACGACCGCCACGTCCCGAGGGCCAGGCCCCCTCACCTCTCCGCAGGCTGAGCTGGGGTCAGTAGGGTCTGTTGGCGTCTTTCGGCCGCTTTAGCTGCACTTTTAGCCTCTTCATGCCGATCTGGAAGCCATTCATGGCCTGAATGGCCGCCTGAGCGCTCGTCGGATTGTCAAAACTGACGAAACCTGGCGGCGAGGGGACACAGGGGGTGGTCACCGCACACGTCGCAGGCGGCTGCCTCGCCTCAACCCGGGCACTGAAATCCTGTGGGATGCTTCTGGTCTGGGAGTGCTGGGAGAGGGGGTCCCGGGGTAACATCACAGCCCCAGATTGCAGGGGACTGGGTGACAGGTGATGGCACCTGCAGGGACACCGAAGTCTGCAGGGACACTGAGTGACAGGGCCATGAGGACATAAGAGGGTCCACAAGACACTGGAGTGGTCTGCAGGGACACTACGGGATGGGATTTGTGGGGTCACTGGGGTGACAGGGTCTGTTCAAGTGATAGGGGCTGCAGGGACACTGAGGCGATGGGGTCTGTGGGGACACCAGGATGAGATGTGTGGGCTCAGGGGACATCTGGAGGCCAGGTCAGCAGAGATCCTGAGGTGATAGGGCCTCCAAAGACACTGCAAGGAAAGAGTCTGTGGGGACACCAAGCTGACAGGGTCTGTGGGGACGCTGAGGTCTGTGAGAGGGAGATACAGATCCCTGAGCTGGGGACACTGGGGAGAGCTGGACCCTCAAGCAGGGGACAGCGGGGAGACATGGACATCTGAGCTGGAGACCAGGGAAAGACAGATCCCCAAGACGAGATGTTGGAGAGACAGACTCCCAAGCAGGGACTTCAGGGAGAGATGGACCCCTGGGATGGAGATGCTCTGAGCTGGGTTGTCGGGAAGAGCCAGACTCCTGGGCTGGGAACACTGGGGGGAGCCAAGCCCTTGAGCTGGGATTTGGGCAGAGACAGACCCCCTGAGCCGGGATATTAGGAGAGCTCGACCTCCAGGCTGGAGACGAGGGAGAATGGGACTCTGGAGCTGGAGACTGGTGAGAGCTGGGATGTCGAGGAGAGTCAGATCCCTAAACTGGGATGCTGAAGAGAGCCAGACCCCTGAGCTGGGATGTTGAGGAAGAGCCAGAGCTCCAAGCTGCGATGTTAAGGATGGCTGGAACCTTGAGCTAGGGACTGGGAAGAGCTGGAGCCCTGAGGTAGGACACCAGGGAGAGCCACACCCTGGGACTTACCAAAGCATTTACTCTGGTTGGTGGCACGGTCCACAAAGACTTTGGCAGAGATGACGTTGCCGAAAGGCAAAAACATCTGCGTGAGCTCCGCGTCCCCGAACTCCTGGGGCAGGTGATAAATAAACAGGTTACAGCCCTCGGGACCTGGGTGACACACAAAGGACAGGACACATCAGCCGCGAGCCGGGGTCACGCCAGGGGGACACCGAGGAGCCACCGGCCCCACGCGGGGTGACCCCCACCCCTCACCTTCTCGCTGCTGCTGCGGGATGAGGGGCGCTTGCTGGGGAAAGGCTTGGCTGATGGGAGCGTAGGCAGTGGGATATGCTGCTGGAAGAGAGAAACAAGAAGCTGAGGCCACGGCACCCGCCCCAGCCACGGAAAGGGCTGGGACAGGCATGTCCCCTGCTGCCACCTGCGACGGAGGGACCTCTTCTGCCCCATGGCTGCTGGCTCTGCCTTTCCCACCCCTCCCGGCACACCAGGGACGTGGGAACAGCTCTCCTAGGAGGGATCCTGGTGATAGCAGTAATACGGCCTCAAGGCTGAGGAAAGATGGTACTTTCGGCTGAAAAACCCCAAAAATTTGGGGTCCAAAACTTCATTTTGTGTTGCAAACCTGGATGTTGCTGTCAATGCTTCTAATTAAATGGCTGCTGGGCTTGACGTACTTCCATGGGAGGCTCCGACTCCCTTCCCTCCACGGCCCATGTCCGTGGCCATCAGATTTGGTCACGTCATGAATGTCCAAAGACTTCTGGTGTCTTGGTATGGAGCTGGGCCTCTGTCACCTCCCAAATCTCACCCCCTCTCCTCGATACCACTGCCAGGGCTCCCCCACGGAGTACTCTCAGCCCCATGGGTATTCAAATTCACTTTGCACCATCCAAAATTTGCACGGGGGGCCATGACAGGAGCCAGCGGGATGAGGGGACGGCGCTTTCATCGGCATTGCCGCCCTGGAGCTCCTGCCAGGGCACAGCAGCTGGTGCTCCCCTCATCAATCCATGCCCAAATACGCTGCCCCAGTCCAACGTTCAACCCCAGGGTGATGTTCACCTCCCAAAATTAAGGGTGAGGAGCAAAGAGGGGAGAGAGGGAAGGAGTGGGAAGCGAAGTTTGAGACCTGCATAGTGCTGCATGCCGGCGTAGGCCTGCTGGAGGGGGTCTGCCACGGTGGGGCTTTGAGCTGGGAAGAGAAGAGAAAGGAGAAGGAAGACAGAGTAAGCCAGAGAAAGCCAGGGATGCATGCGCAGCTCCCGTAGGAAAGGGCTCCTGCCCAAGCGCCGCCATGGAGGGGCAGAGCTGCTCCCTGCCTGAATTCCCTCCTCCCTGCAGCGATGCCACGGGAGCCCGCGGCTGGTTCATCCAGCGTGCTCCTGGGATGGGGAGCATCCCCGGAGCATCCCGCGTGAGCCAAGCACACACCCCCAGCCCCGGGGGCTGGGGCGGAGCCCCGGGCGGGGTGTACCTGGGTAGGGGTGGATGCCGTTGGTGTAGATGGTCTCGGAGGCGGGCTGCCCGTTGGTCTGGGGCGGCAGCGGGCTGAAGCCGTTCACCCCGATGGGCGTGGCGATGCTGGGCACCGGCGCCGTGCTGATCCCCGGAGGGGTGCTTGTACCTGCGGGAGCGCAGCATCAGCGCTGGCATCACCCCGAGAGTGCCCCCCGAAGGTGCCAAGTGGCAAATGCGGGGGTCCTACCTGAAGAGGGGGTGAGGGGGGCAGCCACCAGCCCGCTGACGTTGAAGGCGGCCATTTGTTGCATCTGGGCGGCAGCGATGGCAGCCATGGGGTTGAGGCAAGTGCCCTGCGCGGCCGCCATCAGGGCTGCCTGCTGCTGCATGATCTTTGGGAAAGAAAGGGGGAAAGGGGACAGAGCGAGATGCAGAGAGAAGGAGGGAGAGGGGAGGGTAAATCACCATCTCTGCTTTGGATGGGTTCAGAGAAATAAATGCCACCCACTGCCAGACCCGGGGCCAGGAGGAGGTCTCGGTGACGCTAAATATGGGACCACTGCACCCTACAGCCACCCTCAGCTGTGGGGGGGAAGTGCTGCGTGTGGCCCTAAACAGGGATACGCCAGCCCTGCCAGGCATCCACACCCCCTGGCACTGGTGTTTCATGGGCCAAACCACCCCCTCCACCCCCGGGGTTCCCCCAAAGCCCCCGGTCTGCACCAGCTCCTACCGCTTGCGTGTAGGCCCCGTAGGCACCGAACTGGATGGTCATGGGGTTGAAGATGCCCAGCTGCCCTGCCATCTGATGCATCCGCCGCAGGGTCCTCTCCTTATCCGTGTCTGCAAACTTCACCACCAGGCTGGACGAGGCGCCCTGAGGTGAGGGGAAGATGGTGCTGATGGTGGGACCACAGCAAAGCCCCCAAACTGTGTACCTGCCGTGGGTGCTGGCTCACAGCGTCCGCAGCATCCTCAGCCCTGGAGACATTGCCCAGCTTGGCAGCAGCAACCAACGATCAATGTGAGGTTTAATTATAGCCAGTTTTTCTCCCCGGTGGCAGCTCCCTGACCTCTGCTTCCTTTCCCCTTCCTTGTTCACAATTCTGACCTTCAGCGTTAATTAAACTGCCCCTTTCTCTGGCATGGAGAGAATTAGCCCCACGCTCCCACCTCTGGGGCTCGGCACCCTGGCAAGGAGGAACCCGGGGTGATGTGGCCAACAAATTGCCAGTCTGTAGGATTTTGATCCAATTAGACTGAGGATCAAATTAGGGGTGACTGGATTAGGCAGGCAGCGTGGGGTCAGCTGGGGCAGGGTGCGAGCCTGGCACTTACCGGCATGGTTTGGCTGCCATGCAGGCTGTTGATGGCAGCCTGTGCCTCGGCGTGGCTGCCGTATTTCACAAAGGCACAACCTAAAGGAACAGAGAGAACATGGGACAGGTTGGATTTGGCCATTGCGGGTCCATAGGGTGCCCACTCGGTGCCCCAAAGCCCACCTTTGCTGGCTCCATCAGGCCCTCGGAGAATGGTGCACTCCTCAATCTGGCCGAAGGGCTCGAAGAGGCGGCGGACGTCGTCCTCGCTCTGCTGCTTCCCCAGCATGCCCACAAAGAGCTTCCTGTCTTCTAAAAACAAAACCAAGCCCGTCAGAGAGTGGGAGGTCACTCACCATCCCAGCCCCTCATCACAAATGGTGACATCAGAGGGAGGGAGCGACACCGATCCCACGGAGAAGGTGCCGGGCTTATCATCTCCATCCTACAGAACGCTCAAGGTGGGAAAACCTCTCCTGTGGGGAAGCTGCTGAGGGGTGAATCCTGGAAGAGCCATTGCTTTAGGGAACGGAGCTAGGTCTTTTCCCAGGGATGGGGGGGCTGGCTCCCCCAGCACTGGGGCGGGATGAGGTGGGAACAAAGAGAACCCACAAACCAGAGGTGATCACCGTCTGATCGACTCGCAGAACAACCCACAGCCTCCGGCCGTGCCCAGGGGACATCAATAACCCAAACACAAGAGAAGGGATAGTAAATAATGAGAATTTCATGATTATTACCAGCATCTGTCTTGTGCGGTCGTGCGCTCCCGCCGCACGCTAATGGCATTTGACAAAGAAAATAAGGTGCCCTGTCAAGAGCGTTGCCGGGGAAATAAATAAATAATGGCAGGAGACGATGAATGCTTCGTCCGTTAAGGTACCAGGAAAATTAGTTAAGGGAATAGGGCTCGTGTGTTGTCTAGTTAAACATAAACCGTCTCCCAGGGGGAGTGGGCTGGGCAGCCCAGTGTTGCGTCCTGGGTGAGGGGGCTGGAGCCGGGAGCCCCAGCTCATCCATCGATTTTTAATCCTTCACCAATTACGCTCGGTAAGTGGGTAATTTATTTGCCAGGTCCCTCTGGGATGTGCTGGGACCAGCTCCCGGTGTGTTTAATAACAGGGTTTGGATCGGGGGGGGATCTACCCCGGCCATCCTGCCAAGGGCAGGTGGCCCCATGAAAGCATCCTGCATGTCTGATAGTGCCTACCTGCCCAGCAACACAACAGATGTGGGATTTTGATCCAATTCCTGTGATTTTGCCCAAATGATCACCTCAGCGTGGCAATGCCATAGCCCCATGAGTGGCAGATGCTCACAAAGAATTTGGCGGGGTGGTAGTTTGAGAGGGCCTTGGGCCACATGCAGCCAACTCCTGCGCCAGGGTCCCCACAGGCAGCTCTGGACAAGGAACTGGGTTGTTTGGTAAATGAAGGTGGTGAGGGAGAGCGGCTGGCTGGTGCTCTGCCCCCAGGATGTTGGGATGCTCCCCGGAATGTCAGGACATTCCCAGGATAATGTCAGGATGTTCCCCCCAGCTGACCAGACAGGGAGAGAGAAGATGGCATTTGCTCTGCACTCAGGTTTGGAATGCCACCAGCAAAGGTAGCTCCTTTCCCGGATTTCTCTGCAAACCAACCTTCCCACAGCAACCCCCGCGATGCCACCATGTCCCCCATCACCCCCTGGGTGACCCTGTGTCCCCCTGCCCATGCCAGGCAGTTGGGGAATTGGAGACCTACCTCCTCGGCCCTCGCTGTCGGCCGGCTTCACCTGGATGGGGCGGTTCATCTGCAACACAAGCGAGAGCAGGTGGTCAGTGTGGTGCCCCCTGAACCCATTCCATGGGGATCAGCAGGACTTGGCCAACAACTGACACTGAGAGCCGGGGAAAAGGGGAGGGACCTGCAAGAACAGATCTGGAGCTCGTGACCACAGAGACCTGGGGATGCCACGTGCGGAGGGCAACGCTCCAGCCCTGGCGATGGGCACCCGGTGCTGCAGGCGCCCGCGGGGCTGCCAGTGCCAGGCTTGGCCACCTGCCTGCTTTCCTCGACTGCAAAGGACTGCAGAGGCAGCAGCAGCACCCCGCCGGCCCCAGCCTCTCTGGCACCACTGCCCTCCTTTTCCCAACCCTCATCCAAATTTGGCCTCCTCCTTGTCACCACCGTGTGCATCCACGAGCGTGACACCCGTGTGCAGCAGGACACGCTGGGCTGGCAGGCACATCCCTGGCCCGCTGCCCCATGGAACCATTTCTCCTCCTCTCTCCCCCTCCTTTTTCCCCTCTTTTAGCCGAAAAATGCTACAATTATGGCCGTTTCCATGGCAACAAGCGTGCTTCCCCCGCGATGCTGCGGAGCCCAAGCCATGTGCTCGATGGGGTCGCCACGGCAACGGCGAGATGTCACACATGATGGCGTGGGGGTGCACACACGAACACACCTTGAGCACACACAGGGACAGTCGCCCCCACATGCGTGTGCACCCCCATCCCAGGTGCCCTGTGCCGCACCCCTGGACGGGGTCCCTAAATTTTGGGGCTGGGCGGGGGCAGAGCCAGTCCCCCCCACATCAGGATGAGGAAGAGGATGGGTAAGAGAGAAGAGAAGGGAGGTTTCCACAGCAACCGCCTCGTCTCCAGGGAAACGTGGAGAGAAATGTCAGCGCAGAGCTGGGGATGGCCCAGGGAAGGGATTGAGTCCCCAGGAGTCATGGGGTGGCACAGGGTGGCACCGAGGGACACCTCACAGTGTCACCCATCATGTCACCAGTCCCCCAAACATCCACCTTGTGCTGGGGCAGGATTTGGCTAACCCAGAACTCAGGAGGCTGGGACAGCACCGAGACCCTAAACCCAGCACCCTGCTGTCCCTCACATCCCTGCCACGGCTGAGAGGAGGGAACCCCATTTTGGGAGGGGCTGCCCCCCTCCATTGACCTGCCAGCCCCATTTACCAGTGCGATGGCCTTTGATGGAATAAATTTCCCATGCCCGCTGCTGTATGCTTAATGTAATAAACCCAGTGAGGATGATTTAGAATAACATTTACGGAGCCGCAGAGTGTCATTTTGATGTGTCTCCCGTCTCCGCTCGCCGGTTATTAAACTGTATTGATTCCCCAGGAGCGGCTGATGTTTATAAATGTCAGGCCTCAGGGACCAGCTAACCTACCCCAGGGCTGCCACACTGCACCGGGGAGAAATCGCTCTGGCCTCTAGACACCCCCAGAAGGGGGTTTTGGCACCCTTGGCATCGCCACATGCCCACCACAAGGTGCTCAGTGACCCTCTGTGGCACCCACACCTCCTGGTTGTCCCCACAGCGCCCCTACACCATGTCCACATAGCCACCAACCACAGCCCTCTCTCCATCCTCCCACACTAAACACCCGCCCAGGCATTTCCCCCTTCTCCTAACACCCACCTGCCCACCCTGCAACACCCATCCATCCATTCATCCATCCTGGACACCCACACAATCACCCATACACCCATCTTCCCCCAAGATTCATCCAGCCGTACTCCAACACCCATTCCCATAGCATCCATCCATCCCCATAGAACCCATCCATATCCCCAACACCCATCCTCGTAACACTCATCCATCCCCAACACCCATCCTCGTAACACTCATCCATCCCCAACACCCAACCTCATAACACCCATTCATTCCCGTAGCATCCATCTATATTGCCAACACCCATCCATCCACCCCCGAATACCCATCCATCCCTATAGCACCCATCCATATCCCCCACATCCATCCCCACAGCACCCATCAATATCCCCCACATCCATCCCCATAGCATGCATCCATATCCCCAACATCATCCCCATACACCCATCCATTCCCATAGCACCTATCTATTGCCAACACCCTCCATCCACCCCCCAACACCCATCCATCCCCACTGCACCCATCCATATCCCCAACACCAATCCACCCCTGTACCACCCACCCATCCATCTCCCATCTCACCACCACCCGCCCTTCCACCCCCACAGCATCCATCCATCCATTCATCCCCAACTCCCAGCCATCTCCCACACTCCAGGGACATAGTGACACCCTGCTCGGGGTGTTCCAGCACCCACCAGCACCAGCAGTCCACAAAGCCCCAGCTACCCCATGGCCAAATCACTGGTGTTCCACAGTGCAGGCGGTGACCAGCGGTTGTTAAACCACCTCCTGACTGCTCAGGCACTGTCCCCCACCCAAATTTGGAGCCCCCCAAGAGCCTGGGTACCAGGGAGAGCCAGCCCATAGTGAATCACTGCTGGGGGATGTGCCCAGTGGGACAGGGTCACTTCTGGCCTTTGTTCCTTCCTTGGCATCACTCTCCTCCTCCTTGTCCTCACAACCAACAGCCAGAGGATCCAGCAGGCCACCATGCATCCAAATGAGACGGAGGTGGTGGGTGACGCCGGAGCAGCAAGTGCCCATGGGAGCCTGGTGTCCATGTCACCCCAGGGTCCCCAGGCCCCTCTGTACCCAGTGCAGGGAGACAGGAACCGGGGTACTGACAGCCACTCATCACGGGAACACCTTGCCAGAGCCCTGGGGTGACCCACAGAGAGGGCACACAGCCGGCCTGGGGACAGCCACACCACCGCACAACCCTGCACGTGTATGACCACCCTGGCACACCCTGCACACACCCACACACCTCTGAGCCCAACCACAGACCCCCAGCACCCTTCAAGCACACCCACCCCCAACCCCCCGGCACAGCCGTACACCTCTGGAGCCACACACCTGTGCCCACGCAGCGCTGTGCACCCACGTGCAGCCACGCACCACCACACCCAGCCCCGTGGGCACCCGGACAACCCCGGTCCGCACACCCACGCAACACCCACAGAACCCTCCCTGCTGCCACGGATCCCACGCAACCACGGGCACGCGCCCCGCGATGCACAGCTGGCGCCGGGAACACAATGCCCCTTGCCTCAGTTTCCCCACAGTGGCAGCAGGACCCACAGTGGGACCCCCGGGAGCCCTCTGTGGACACACGGACACCTTGGGCGGGCTCACGACAACCCCAGCAGCACCCACATCCCAATTCCACAGCCACCACGCACACCTGAGCCCAGTGCAACACCTATGCACACCTGCACTCCCTGTCACACGCGGTGTGCCCACACACCCCCACTGCTGCCACTCCCCCAGCCATGTGCACCCACACCCTGTCACCATCACTGGGGGCAAAGGCACCCTCAGCTCCTCTTCCCACACACACAGACACCCACGTGCTTGCACACCCACAACATCCACCTGTGCACACCCGGGGGGGCAAAGCCATACCCCCGCCCGTGCACACACCCATCCCTGCACTGCCTGCGGGTGCAACACCCCCCGAGCGCTGCCCCTTGCACACCTGCACCACATATACACACAAACCTGTGGTGGAAAAATACACCCTCCAGCCAACACACACACCAAACCCATCCCTGGGGGCAGATACACCTCCTCACCATCATCCTCCATCCCTGCCTGCAAACACAGCCCCCCACAGCAAACATCCCATTCCTGGGTGCCAGAACACCCTCCTCACTGACACCCACACCACACAAAGCCCCCCTGGGTGCAGATACAAGATACATCACCAACATCCCTCTGCCGACACCCTCCCCTTCCCTGGGTGCAGATACACCCTCTCGGCAACACACACACACACACACACACCCCCCCATCCCTGAATGCAAATACACCCTCATCCCATACAATCACCCTGCCAACACATGCACTCTATCCCTGGGTGCAGATACACCCTGCTCAGCAACACTCACACCCACATAGCCCATCTGTGGGTGCAGATACATCCCCTCACCAACACCCCTCCAACCCCATTCCTCTGTGCAAATACACCCTCCTCACAAACACTCCTCCATCCCCAACACCCACCCCTGAGAGCAGATACACCCTGTCACCAACACCCCTCCATCCTCATCCCTGGGTGCAGATACACCCTGCAACATGCCCACTCATACACCCCAATCCTGTGTGCACATTCACCCTGCTCATCAACACCCCTCCATCCCCATCCCTGTGTGCAAATACACCCTGATCACCAGCACTGCTCCATCCCCATCCTATGCCTGGGAGCAGATACACCCCCTCACCAACACTGCTCCATCCTCATTCCCATCCCCATCCCTGGGTTGAGATACACTCCATCACCAACACCCACACTCACACCCACCATCCCTGTGTGCAAATGCACCCTGATCACAAACACTGCTGTATCCCCAGCCCATCCCTGGGAGCAGATGCACCCCCTCACCAACACCCCTCCATCCTCATTCCTGTGTGCAGATACGCCCTGCTCACCATCACCCCCCGTCAACACCCCTCCATGCCCATCCCCGGGAGCAAGGATCCACACCCTCGCCATCACCCCCACTCCCACACAGCATCCCCGGGAGCAGATACACCCCTTCGCCATCACCCACATCCCTCCTACAGTCCCCCCCAGCCCCCCCCGGTGCAGCCCCCCCACCCCGGCGCGGGCGGAGGCTGCCGGGCGGCGGCG
>VXAZ01009307.1:568698-579904 GCA_013399875.1 Gymnorhina tibicen | reverse complement strand
CCCCTCATGCCCCCCATCACTCCCATCACCTCCTATGTCGCTCCCTTTCCCCAGTCTCCCCATCACCCCCATCATCCCTCACCACCTCCATCCTGCCTTCCCTCCCTCACCCCGCCTTTTGCCCCGCCATCATTCCCCCAACCCCAGTCAGGGCTGGTCAAGGGGCTGAGCAGCCTCCACCTTCCCCCCTGCAGCTCTTTAGCAGCCTCCAGACTTAACCCCTCTCTGTTCCCCACCTCGGAGCAGGGTTTAAACACACAGAAGAGGCTCAAAAAGGGTCCGTTTGGACACTTGGTTGAGTTTTTCACCTCCATGGACCCCACGCTGCCCCTGTTGCCCCCCTGGGGCTGCCCCAGAAGGGGGAGGAGTTGGGCACCTCCCTCCTGCACCCCGCGTCACCCCAAAAGATCTGTAATTAGACCGAGCAGCTTCAATACCTGGTGTTGTCGTTAATTAATTAATTAGTCCCAAAGCAGCAGCCAGGTGGGGGGAGGCCTGGCTTCCCCGGCGTGCTGCCTCATGTGTGCAGGGGCGTGTGAGCGTGGGGAGGGGTGTGAGCGTGTGCAACTGTGTGCGTGTGTGTGAGCATGCGTGCAAGCGTGTGCAAGTCTACACAAACATGTGCACGTGTGTTCAAGTGTGTGCAAGCACATACAGATGCTGTGAGACCGCACACGTGTGTGTAAGTATGCGCAAGGACGTACACAGCATGTGTGGCTTCGAGCCTGTGTGTGAGTCTGGGCAATGACATGTGGGGGCATTTGCACACGTGCGCAAGTGTGCACGTGTGTGCAAGTGTGTTACAGGAATGTGTGGGTTGCAATGACCTATACGCACACATGTGCAAGGACTCCTTAGCACATGAGTGCGTGTGTGCGCACACACGTGTGCAAGTATGTGCATGAGTGCAAGGACACACGTGCACGTGTGTGCAAGTGTGCAAGGATCCATATGGACACGTGTGCAGGCACGTGCACAAGTGTATGTATGCAAGGACCTGTATGCACGTGTGTGCAAGTTTGTGCATGAGTGCATGTGTGCAGGGAGCCATATGCATGTGAGCAAGCGCGCTTGTGCATGTGTGCGAGTGCACATGTGCAAGGGCCCTTAATGCACGTGTGCAAGCGTGTACATAAACACACGTGTGTTCAACAACCCTTGTGCACGTGTGAGGACCCATAATTATGTGTGTGCAAGCGCGTGCATGTGTTCACAAGCACACACAGTGCACGTGTGTTTACAAGCACACACAATACACACACGTGTTTACAAGCACACACCCGATGCACACACGTGTTTACAAGCACACACACACACACACACACGATGCACACACGTGCCCGCCACTGCAAGAGTGTCCCAATAAACTCCCCTGGCTGGTGCCAGTGCCCGCGGGTGGGTTTGGGACGTGTGGAGCACAATCCTGCCGGAATCCGGGGGCTTGGCGGCTGCTCCTCGCCGCCGCTTGGGTTTATTTTTAAACCCGTTGGCCCCGAGTGATTCACACGCTGCCTGTTCCCTGTTCCCTGCTCCCCGGCAAGTTTTACACGACCAAAATAGATGTTCTGGAAGGAACGGGCCACCCGGCAAAGCCGCGGTGGGGAAAGCGGGGTGCTCCCGGGATCCCGGCCCTTCCACGGGTGGAAACGTCACTGAGCCACCTCCATCATGGTGGTTTTGGGAAGATGCTGATGCAGACACCCTGGAAAATGGGATCATGGGTGATGCTTAACGTGGATCACAATACCAGGCTTCAGTGGAAGGTGCTGTGCTGGGGGGTCCTCCAAGGGCATCCCAAGCCCTGGGGGGTCTCACACCTGGCTATTGGGGAAAGGGAGCCCAGCAAGGCAGAAGAGGAGGTGGAATGAGGGCAGGGAGCTGACATAGGGCGGTGAAGAGTCTCTCTTGCAGAGCATCATCTGTGGGAACAGAGCATGGTTCTTGGGAGCAGAGCACCCTTCCCAGGGCCAGGGTCCTTCTTGCCCCAGCCTTGCTGGCAGCAGCTCCCTGCAGTGACAAAAGCACCCGGCCAAGGTACCACTTTACAGCACGTTGGGGAAAAAAAAAAGGGAAAAAAAAATCCACATTTTAAAAATAGGAGGCAGTAATAACTGTTAATTCACTATTTTTAATTTAAAGTTCAATCATAAAAGGTTTCCAGCCATAACAGCGCATCTCACTCACTTAAGACCAAGACACACGTACAACAGTCCCATCCAGCCAGGATTTCTCCCTGAGAGATTCCCTGCTTGCAGCTGAATGCCGTTTCCAGCACGGCAACCCCAACCACTGAAGGACAACAATCACAACCTGTCCCAGTTCTGCGGGACAGCAGCACCACTGGTTTCTTCTGCAAGGAAAACACCATTGAAAGCAACCCCTCTGGATGGAGGAGACCTGGAGCTGAGCTCCTTATCCTGAGAATAACACAGCAGGAGGAGGACGGGTCAGTTGGCCAAATCCCAGGGAGAGGTGACAGCCTGAAGAGCTGAGCAGAGATTCCATAATATCCATGCACCACTCAGCAGATTTGCAAGGGCTCCTCAAAGAGGCTCCAGGGTGTCATCTGCTGAGGAGAAGCCGGAGGAGGTGGCAGCAGCCAGGTTTAGGGCAGCAGAGGTGGTGGCTTGCAGGCCTGGCCATCAGAGGAGAGAGGAGGGACAAGGACAGGACCCCACAGCACAACGCGACTGCAGAAGGAAACCCTGGGACAGCAGCAGAGGCTAAGCAGTTTATCCACCTGAGCAGGCACCCTACAAGCTCCGGAGCCGCTGGGATGATGCTTCTCCACCAGCATCTCTGGAGCAAGCCCTACCCATCTCCTGCTAACCCTTGCACGGTCTCCCAAGCCCCAGCTGAGCAGGAATAGGCACCTTTTTCCTCTTTGGGGTCATTTATTTATAGATCCAAAGAAATAAAAATAGAAAAAGAGGCAAAGAGTGCATGCTGAGGAAAAAAACCGTTCATTGCAATGAAGCCAGAGCAGAAGGTGGGGTGGGAAGGGGTCCCTCTGCCCTTCTGAGGGGGGACATTCCTCCTGCATGCACAGAGACTGAGGGCAGCAGGGCTGTCCCTTCAAACCCCGCCAAATTCATGGTCACAGTATCCGACGTAGAGAGGCTGCGCTTGGACACCACGCCTGGGAAGAGAACAGAAGGACGGCATCAGGGAGAGAGCACATGTAGAGCCACCACTGGGTTTGAGGGGTTCCAGCAGCACAGAGTGGCCATGGGTGCCTCGTTTCAGGTGTGACAAGGAGGGAGTGGTTTTCATCCTGTGCTTATAAACTCAGTTTTTTGCTCATGTGTGGGAGCACAGGGTGAGGACAGGTTTCCTGGGGAAGCTGGTGCTGCAGGAGGAGTGGCAAGAGCTGACAAGTCCCCTCCTTCCTCAGCACAAAGCCCTCTCCTCGCCAGAGCCACCAGCCCACGCCGGCAGCAGGAGCGCTCTTCCAGCACTGCACAAAGCAAGCTCTGCCCACGCCACAGGCACCAGGAAAACCAGGGCTTTCCAGAGGAACAAGGGTCATTTTGCAGCAGGGCAAGCCCTTCTCCCTCCCAGGGTTGAGCCCAGAGCAGCTGTGCCAGGGGCAGCTGTCCCAGGACGGTTACCCGAGCAAGGTGCAGCGGAACTCCGCCAGCCGGGCGTACGCGTCTTCCACGTTCCTGACGGTCTCATTGCTCCAGAGTCTTTCAGCTACTGCCCCAGCTCTTGGCCTTCACGACAAGGGACAGGCAGTCAGGACAAGGGGGAGCTCAAAAGCTTCTCACATGAAGCCCTGAGCTCCCACTTTCCTGCCCAGCGTCCTTCCACACACAAAGGCTTCAGAGTATCCCAAGATCTGTTCCTGGACACGTGCCCACCAGCAGCAGACCAGGGTGACAGGACAGACAGGTGTTAAACACAACCTGTTTGCAGCAGCAGGTTGTTACAGCCTTGCAAACCCTCATTTCAGCCTCATTGAAGCTGTTACCAGCACAGAGGGGACAGGGACAGGCAACATGTGCAGACCAAACCTACGAGTTCAGCACACGATGCTCGGTGGCAAAGAAAAGGGACGCGGGCCTGACCCCACGCACCCCAAGTCACCTCCCTGTGGCCTCTCTTACCAGAGCCTGGGGGTCAGGTTGGTGACATCCACATATTCACCCCACATGCAGGCCTCACCACCTATCACCAGGGCCTTCTGCTTAGGGCTGCCTGTGGAGGGGACAGCAAGACAGCCAGTTCTGGCTTTATGTCTGAGTGCCAAGCCAGCTGCCATGCAGGAAGGGGACACAAGGAACACACCTGCAAAGTTCAAGGGCTCCACCTTATAGGCTGCTATCCAGTCCTGCCCGTAGGAGATGCGGTTGAGGTACCAGGGTGCAGAGAGCAGAGCCCGGTAGCCAGCCCTGGTGACATTGGCCATCTCCTTCAGGTACTGCATGGAGTTCTCCTTCCACACGTGGATGATGGTGTCGGGCCTCAGCTGAGGAGCACAGGTGAACACGGTGCAGGGGATCGGTGTGGTGACAGAAGCATCACCTGCTCCCCTGAGCAGAGTGCCCTGACCCCTCCACACCCCCAAAAGGAAGCTCAGGCAGACTTGGGCTCAATTTTTGTGCCACTTCCCATCTGGTTTGCAGGAGCAACAGAAGGAGGGATAGGGCCATTTCCAGAGTGTCCTGGGCAGGGTTAAAACCTGCATCCTGCAGGTGAATATACAAGAACCTGGAGGGAGCAAAGCATTGGCAGCAGTGTGAGAAAGCCACCGTGAGGGCAGCTCACTGGCAGCACCATCTAGAGATCGACCCCAGTCCCACTACAGGGTAACTCCCACCAGCCCCAGCATGGCCCCTCAGAGCACACCAGTGTGTCAGGCTGGGGTGCTGGCACTGCTCACCCCAGCACACACAGCTCTCACCTTCACGTCGTTGTCAAACACCTCCTGCCACACAATATAACCTTTGCCAAGGGAAGAGACGATGTGCAGAAGCCTGGAGTGGGAAAAGCACCGAGTTTTGGGTGATCCCACTGATCCCCTCTTTGGTGGTTACACACAGCCAAAGGAGCAGCACAGTTATTCCCATCATCCTCAGCAGGATGTGGAGGTGCTTCCGAAGGAGAAGGGAGAGAGCACAGCCCCTTATGGGGCTTCTTTCTCCTCAGCCCCAGGCTTTTTTGTGGTCAATCTCCTACTAAAATGCTCCCTTTTGGGGTCAGGGAGACATGACCAGTGGGGATGCTCCTGAAAAGGAGATCTGGTGTCCCCAAGACAAAAGACATTTGTGCCAGTCACACAGTGCAGCTGCAGGCCCTGGATGCCCTTTCCTTACCTCTGGATGTAGAAAGACTCTAATTTTTTGTAATCTTCCCCAAAGCCCATCTCCTTCATGAAAGCACGGATTTCTGGATTGGATTTCCTGTGCACCGAAGAGAAGGAACAAAACCATTGCAACCTGAACTCTGGAGTAAGGCCAAGGCATGGTCAAGTCCCTAACACATCAGTCCAAGGCTTGCCCAGGCATTCCAGAGCTGTGGCTGGAGCAGCACTAGCAGCTCCCTACATCCGGCATCACATGAGCACAGAAATCCCAAAAATCCCAAGCATCACCACTACCCCTGCCCTGGGAGAGCAGGACACCAAAGATCATGACCAAGAAGCAATGGGCTGAGACTCCAATCCCCAATACTTACTCCCAGTCCCCATCCAGACTGATCGCAGACTCACCAGCACGTGAAATCCACCTCATCACCACCGAGGTGGAGAAAGAAGTCTGGGAACACAGCGCTGACCTCTTGGAACAAACTGGTCACAAACTGGTAGGTGCTGTTAACGATGGGGTTGATGGGCCCATAGATTCCAGAAGGAGCCCTGCCCATGTAGCAGGGAGTCAGAAGGCCTGGAGCACCTGATGGTAACAAATGCAGGATGGTGAGGAAGGGGCAAAGTGGGACCATGTCATCCTCTACAATGCCCCCTCAGCACAACTCAGGGCCTGTCAGGGGACAGGGAAGGAGGGACAGCCACAGTTCCAGTTGTGATCACACACATGGTGAGTTCTAACCCAGGCCTTGGCATTTGGAGGCAGGGGAAGGGAAGAAAAAGACAATGGAATGTTTTCCTGGAGCTTGTTGCACTTCCACACATGGAAGAGGAGACACAGTCCTTGGAGCAGTGAGCAGTGTGTCAGGACTGGGACACAGCTGAGCAGGACAAGGAAGCTTGGCCAGCTGTACCCTGAGTTAAACACAAGATCCTTGCAATAGCCATAATGTTAGTTTTGGCAGAGTAGGTGTTCCCACAAAAAAACCACCCAGCTTGGACCCAAGAAAAGATGGAAATGTTTCCCTTTGGATTTTGCTCTAGAAGTTGGACCATTGGGTCCCACATCCCCCAAATAATGGTCTGCTCCTCCTTAAAGCCAGCCTGTGGGACACTGCTGCCCACACCCAGCTTTTAGGGTCCAGCTTGCAGCTCCCATTCCTGCCCCTGGGACAACTCCAGCTCTCCTCAGAGCAGCAGCAGCAGCAGGGTCTGCTCCTCACCTGGCCCCCAGGAGAGGGTGTGGCCGGGGGTGTCGAACTCAGCGATGACTCTGATGCCGCGCAGCCGGGCGTACTCGATCACAGCGCGCACGTCGCTGGCTGTGTACACATGGGTCATGGCATTGAAGGCTCCCTGGGAACACGGGAAAGCTCAGTGCCCTGCTCAGGAGCAGAGGCAGGGATCTGCTTGCCTGAGCTGGGCACTACATGGTGATCAAGGAGCATTACCTGCTTGCTGAGCTCTGGGAACGTGGAGCTCTCATAGGGGAAAGATGGGTCATCCACAATGTGCCAGTGAAACACGTTGAACTTGTTGTAAGCCATGACGTCCTGGGAAGGAACGAGGACAAAGATGAATGTGCCCCATCCCTTCTGAAAGGTCATCCAGCCTGTCACAGATAGGGGACAAGGTCCTCCTGCTCCAGAAGGACATGGCAGAGTCTCTAAATGCTCCCCAGGATCCAAGAGGGATTCAGACACCTCTCTCTAAACACAAAAAGCTGCACAGGGCCAGGAATACTTCTGCTCAGTAAAATCCCTGTTCTCCCTGTAACTGAGCTACTGGTGGAGACCTGCAAGTCTAATTCTGCTTGGGATGAGCACAGAACCACCACCCACCTTTGCCAGTGTTTTCCCTTGCCTTAGAAACAACTCAGCCTTGAAGAGTAGCCTGGACTGCAGGAATCCAAGATACCTCAGGGTTTTCTTTTTAACAAAGGCAGCTGAGAAATCACCCAAACAATGAAGCTCAGTTGTCACAGGGGAAGGGACACCCGATGAAACCTCATCCCCCAGAATGGGTGCCCTACCAGAGTTTCCAGGATGGCTCTCAGAGGCAGGTAGTGACGAGAGGTGTCCAGCAACAGTCCTCGGTGAGGGAAGCGGGGAAAGTCCACGATTTCTGTCTCATTGATGTAGTACTGCACACAGAAGACACGAGGAAGACGTGAGCAGGATGTTGGGAAAATGGCCATTAGCAAGAGACACTGAGAGTCACCACTGTCCCCAGGGCTGGCAGGACAGGGGTGCCCTCACTGCCCAGAGTGCAAACTGGCCAGAAAGAGCTGCAGCACTTCTTTACCCACTCAGAAGGCAGGGTTCTGGCTGGCTCTGTGAATCTCCACTTGGCCCTTGGCAAGGCTGTGCCCACTCATCCCAAGCATCCCAGCAAATCTCAGCCTGTCCCCATGGAGGCAGGGGCACTATGGAGAGGTGCCTGCCCCCAGGAGATGAGGCCAGGACTCACCGTGCCATTCTCATCTCTCCCAACGAGCTGGCTGAATGTTTCCAGGCCTGGAGGAAAACACAGCCCCTTTCTCAGCACAGACACCCCCAAAGGAGCAGAGCTCAATTAACAAAGAAGTCTATGGAAACAGAGAGGCACCGCGAGACATCCCCACAGGCCCGACGCAGGGAGAGTGGGAATGCCCTGCGGGAAGCGCAGCTCACCTCGGAGAGCTCCCCAGACGGTCTCTGCGGAGAGCAGCATGGAGCCTTTGGAGACGGACAGCTTATCTGAAACACAGCATCAAGGGGCTGGCCCACATGGCCACGACAGCACTGGGCAGGGCTCAGGTAGAAAACTGCACCCCAGGACCCCGGAGAACTGAATTTTGGGCCTCTCTTGCTGTTTTAAACCTCTCCCCACTGCTTCATCAGCACCCTCGGGTACGTCCCTCCTGCGCTGCCCCAGCGTCTCAATAACGGAGGACTGGCACCCTCCTCAAAACCAAGGGTAACCGCACAGTGCTACTTCCCAGTGGCAGGCACAGAAACAGCCACATTCCCTCCCAGTGCTCCCAACCCCGGCACTTACAGCTCTCCTTGGAGTCCAGGCTGGGAAACCCATCACAGTCTGGAGTGGAAACATAGACGAGAAGCTCAGAGCAGGGTGTTTCCCAGGACGGCTCATTCTCTGCAAAGGACACAGACCATGCACATCAACCCCATCCCAGCTCTTTTCCCTGCTTCCAAGCCCACCACCATCCTCCCAGCCCAGCTAGGGACGGAGGCAGAAATGGCACCCCTTCCTGCACCCCAGGGAAGCTTAAAAGGAGCACACAAGAGAGGAGAGACATTCGAATATGGACTAGCAGCAGCCCCTGAGGCTTCCTGGACACCAGCCCTGGCTCTTAAGCTACAGCCATGACTACTCAAAGCTTCTCCATGAGGGTGAAGAGCTTCTTGTTTCCAAGCTCTCCCAGTGCTGGAAAAAAGTACAAGCCTAAGAGCTCTGCCCTACCCACACTTCTTGGAAAGGGCAAAGAAAACCTGTAAAAAAGGGTGGAGAATGAATCTGCTAAACTGGGCTGAGTTAGAAGTGATCAAAAGGTCTCACCCAGCTCAGGAAAGCTCCCGACTGACTTCACCTTCTGCAGAGCAGGTCCCAGGTGTAGCAGCCAGAGAAATGAACCCAGCCACATTTAGACCTCAGGTAGGAGCTCTGGGCACACTTCCCCAACTGAAGAGCACTTCCAAGGACGCACAGGCCTGAATCCCCACTTGAGTCACTCCCCCATTCCAAAGGGATATTCAACCTTCGCTGGGACTCAAGGGACTACTCACAGCAGTCAGTTTCCAGGAGGAGTATAGGGCAGCAGAGTGGGACCCTGCTCACCCCAGCCAAGGTCCATGCCTACAACCCCACAGCGTTCCCAAGAACAGCCAATGCTCAGTGTGGTCACTGAAAATAAAGAGCTTGGCTTTGAATGAGCCAAGAGCACCAAGAAGTTTCCACAGAGATTGTGGCACTACCCGCATTTCAGAGAAATGCAGAGAGCCCCTGCTCCACAGCTCACAGGAGCCAGAATCCCCCGATTTCTCCATGAAGGGATGACGAAACCTCTGCGGAGAGAAGGAAAACAGCTTGAAGCCAGCCCTGTTTTGAGCTTTCCTCTCGGTTGCAGACAAGCTGGTAGCCAAGGCAACCTCGCAGATGTGCAAGCAGCACAGCAAGACCTGCTCCCTCCGCTCCCGTTCACCGGGAACAGCCGCTCTCAGGCCTGGGGACGCAGGCAACACTCATCCTGCTGAGGAGTCTCGACAGAATTGGCCCCACCACCACACACCGTGTTTGAACCTAGCCAGGGAGAGGCTTCCCAACCCAAACACGGCCTCCTAGGCCAAGGTGCAGACAGGCACCACCACCACCACACCCACAAGGCAGCGCAGCCAGAAAATGGTTTCTGCCATTTATTTCCTCTATTAATAGAAATTATTTCCTTTCATCCAGGGTTTCCACTGCCTGTTCATACTAACCACCCATGCAGAAAAAAAAGACCAAAACAAAATGAAGGCAAAGAGGGGAAAAAAGGCCTTAAAATAATTTGTGTAGTTTGAGCATCATAAAGCAGGGCATATGGAAAATGATGAGTGTGAGCTGAATCTTGTGATCACAACGTTGCTCCAAGTGATTTGATGGTCACATTTCCCCTCTGAGTGGAACAGGAGAGCGTGAATAATTAGATCAGCTGTTTTTAGCTCCTAGCAGCAAAAGAGGAGTCTTCTTGGCTCCCAAATCAAAATTTATTTCTACTGCTACTCACAAGAGTTGAAGAAATAAAATAAGCCAAAGGGTTCTCTGTTTCAAACCTGCTTTTTTCAAAGTATGATGTACTCAAGACAAAGCCAAGTGGCTTCCAACACCGCCACCCTTCTCCGCTTTGATCAGCAGCGACAGAGTTCACACTGACATTTAAAACACTCGGGAGCAGAGTTACTAGCTCTTTTTGATGAATGAAGTGCTTCATATGTCCTGGATATAGCACTTCAGGCTGCAGCAGACCCACGCAGCCACTGAGCATCTCTGCACGTCGGCTCCACAGCCAAGAGATTTCCTGCAGCTCATCCCAGACAAGCAGTGGGTGCTATCATGAAGAAGTCTGGGTTCAAGAAACCTTTAGAACCTGTCCCAAAGCAAATCCACACTCTCAATGCTTTTGCCTTTCCTCATCTTACCCTAAAATCTCAGGATGAATCCAGTAGCTAATCCCTCCCTGGCAGAAAAGCCATGCTGCCTTGGGACTTCTAGCAGCTCCACTTTGGCAGAGGTGCCCCGTGGCACAAGTATGTACTTGGAAGAACACACAGGAAGCAGCAAGCCTTTCCTCAAGGTGAGACCTCACACAGGACACCGAGAACTGCTAGGAATGGGAACAGCCAAGACTTAGCAGTAACCCTGGAGCAGGAACGGTTGCGAGACCGGCAGCGGCTCTCCCTGCAGCCACAAGAGAAGGAAGCGAAATGAAGCAATGGGGAGCTGTAACACTATCCGGAGGAAGTAAAATATGAGATGGAGGAAACCCTCGATAGCAAGAGCCTAAATCCTGGCAGGAAGACGACTAGTGCTGTGCCAAACTCGGTTAGAATTATTCTATACATGCCATAGGCATTGCCCTCCAAATCCCAACGCATCGCCGCCCTTACCACCAGAGTCCATCCAAGCCGCACCTCCCACCGCACCTGCCCCCGCCGAACTGAGGGGAGGCAGACGGCCACCAAACCCCGTGGTCTGACCCCAAAATTAGCGAGGGTGTGAAGGGGTGTGAAGCTCAAAGCCACGGAGGGAAGGGTCAGCGCCCGTCGCGGCCCTCACCGGTGGGACGGCCGAAAAGCAGCGGCCGGTACCGCTGGAAGGCGGCGTCCAGCACGGCGCAGCCCGGCCCCACGGCCGAGC